>CM035820.1:25585482-26155482 GCA_020458035.1 Magallana ariakensis
TATAATACACCAAATGCTGCTGTTTCTTTTGTTAGTAAATTGTTCACTGGCAAAATTTCAGACAAAGAAATTACTCGGCGTAGTGGTATCTTAGAGTTGTTAGAAAATGGTGATGAGGTGATGACTGACAAAGGATTTTTGATACAGGACTTTTTAGATCCCATAGGTGCAAAGTTAGTAATCCCGCCATTTTTGGGAAATACGGGAATATTTAGTAAAGAAGATGTCACTAAGACCCAGCAAATTGCAAGGCTACGTATTCATGTAGAGAGGGCCATTCGTATAGATGTAAAGAATTCCATATTTTCGATCAGGTTATTCCATTGTCAATTGCCGGTACTGTAAATCAAATATGGACTGTGTGTTGTATTGTTAACAAATTTTCAAGGAAAACTGTTTTAATTAAGGCCTTTAACAAATTTAGTTATTGTTTAGTTGTATAAGATTTAGATGAATTTTCCAAATTTTAGATTTTCACTAAACCTTTTTATGTAAAATACATGTTTGTGTAAAATTTAAAGGTAGAACGTATTTCAAATTATAAATGTGATGACGGACAATTTTGTCAGAATTGCACGTATGAGGTTACCCAGTATGCACAAAATTAGAAAAGGCAAAAAATGTAAAGATATAATTTTCCTGACTTTTAATGTTTCACAGTTATTTTTCAAATGCTGTAATTCTGAGTTACATGTTCATAGTAGTCAATGTTTAAAACATTTTGGAAGGAAGTAGGTAAAGTAGAACATGTCAAGTTTGTCCTTCATCTCCTGCCATTTTTCAGGAATGAAGTTAATTCTTTCAAGATGATAATCATCTTTACACCATATAAACAAGTCACACTACAATGCACCTGTCATTCCCATCTGTCCCATGATTTCGTAGTAATACTCATGTGTTACAGTTGTTTTTAGTTTGTACGTATTGTTTGTCAATGTCAAGTAGTTTAAATTTGTGATCGAGTCTGAGTTTGGGCATTTAATTTCTAGTAGTCCTTGCATAGGTACAGAACTGGGATCAATAACCTTCCTGTCTGGTGAGGTACCAATGTGACAGGACGAAGGGTTTATAACAAACCCTGCCTTAAAAACATTGTTTCCCGTCATGACAGCGTAAGACTCGGCAGCATCATTTTCATGCTCTAAACCAAATTTCATGGCAGAAGTTTGAATTTTGTTTCCAGAAAGAAGACGATCGGCCAAAGTTTCATACTCCTTTTTCCTTGAACAAATTCTTTTGAAACAAGATGACGTTAGTCTACAATTATGAATAGATTTCCAAAAAGGATTTTTTGATTGATCTGTTGTATTTTTTCCAATGTCGTACGATTCAATTTTTGTAACATGAAGTCTATCATAGACATTCATTTCACCCATGGTTAGAACAGTTTCAAATTTTTGCACCAAAGTAGGAAAGTCATAATCTGGATAATTTGGATAAGCATATGCATCATTGTTGATAATTGTTGTATTTGTTTGCTTTTCACATTTTTTCTGTTGATACGATAAAATAGATCCTTTTGGAACAAGTCCAACTTTAGACTCGACAGTTTCAATGTTGTCAATTGAAAGTGGCAAAAGTGTTTTAAATTGTGAATTTGAAGATTGTAATTGTGTTGTCAAATTAGTAATTATATAGTCTGAAAAGGCAGCGGTTGTTGTAACGGACAATAAAATTTAGATTTAACTCCATCCGTTCTTTTTCTCTTTGTTTTAGAGATCTTGTGAACTTCTATGTCTTCAACTGCTTCTGGACTTACACCATAGAGTCTCTGAGGTATGTGCCATGTCTGAGGCATTGATCTTTTGGAAATAACACATGGCACTGTTTTTAAATCAAGCTTTCTATAGTGACACAATAAATAAAGAAGTCCTAGAATATGATTGCAGTGTCCAGAACCTGCCTTGCATGTGCAGTTTGAATTTTCTACTGACATATTTGATGACAAGGATAAATACAAGGAGTGGGGAGGATCGCTTTTTTTCATTGAAGGGAAGCATTTTGCCTTCACATCGCAACCTTGCAATGATCGATGTTAATGGTCTCACTGAAACTCCTAAAAAAAAGCTTTTCTAGCTGATTTGCAAATTAAAAAAAAAAGAATTTCTAACTGATTTGCAAATTAAAAATAAGTAGGTTTGTATATTTGTGAAAGGTAAAACATTTAAAAAGCAACCAGTAAATAAATCATTAAATAAATAATACACATGAAAATTATAAAAATATATATTTCTTGAAATTGAAACAACGTACAATAAAACTATAGATATGTTTGTGTGATAACAACAGGAAAACTACATTATTTTTTTTTAAGGAAGGGGGTGGGGTAGGGTTGAACATTAATTAAATTTAATGCATAGTATAATAGAATGTGTGGAAATACATTTATTTCAATGTATACAATGTATTTTTCTTCTGAAATTAACAGATGGAGGTGAGCACCCTGTTCTATTTTCACACACATTAGATTTTTAATATTTGATAAATTGAACAGTTAATTAATAGTATCAAATTATATTAGTAATATCAATTAAAACATTAAAAAAAAAATGCTGCATCAAAATTAATATATACACAAATAATTATAAACAACAACAAAACAGTTTTATCATTTATTAAAAAAAAAAACCCAGACAAGTATTTGAAAAAAGCATGCTGTAGCAAAATTGAAAAAAAAATCACAACTAAATGCTTTAGAAATATTAGGCCACGCCCACAAATTTTCATTTATACAACACACTAATATCTATTGTTATAATGATTGTATATATTCTATTTTCTTTTAATTTGCTTTTAGCATGCAAGCTACGAATAAAAATGCAAAATCTGGATTAACTTTCATTGAAGTATTAGTCGAATTTTACAACAGAAAAATATCATCGGTTTGGCGGCAGAGCTCTCGATAGCTAGGTAGGAAAACTAACCTTCCACGTCATGGACATAGCCTTCAGCAAAGTTGCTGTAGCCTTTTTTAAGGATTTAGATGGTAAGTTAACCAACTCTGACCATTCTATTATTTTTTGGTCGGTTAAATTCGGCAAAGACGCCAAAGATCGCGTCCAACTCGCCGATGCCGGGCGCGGATCGCATTTCGCCATGCTTCGTTGTTATGTACGCCGAGCCTCGTTTTCGATTTTAATGGCGGACGCGTGAATAGAGACTACTCCGTTTAGTCTTGTCCCATGATCCCCTGCTCTTCGATTGGGGTCATGTAACAGCTGCAGCCATGTTTAATGGCGGCGCCCATGTCGATGAATTGTGGTCGGATTAACCGGTTTGAAATAAAATTCAAAGTGTGGTTGTTTTGAGGTAAAGTGATGTTTGTTATGTAGACTGTCATGATTTTCACACTTCATTCTTCACTTCTGATAGATTTTTAGAGCATGACAGGCGTTTAATCGTTATTAATACGCATTCTAATGTTGTAAACAAGTTTTGCACTGCTGCAAATTCTAGCCGGTTCGTGTATTTCCAGGAGTGTCTTAGTTTTCCTTTTAACATTAAAAGACAACATTTGTATCAGGATTCCAAAATATCAAGCTTAAATTTGTAAGGTCTTCCTGGTTTACTCGGGTTTCGACCTATAGGTATCCGAATTTCCTCGACGACAACACGATTTGTTTATCTATTCCTACATTAACCCAGTTTTCCCTTGACAATCACAGACCAGGCGGGGTCACAGGGGCTCCTATTTCAATATATATTTCTGGTTGCTGTATATACGATTTTTTAATTTTGATATAATGTAATTGTTTTTATTCAAAGTATTATTAAACTATATGTGCAAATACTGAGATATAAAATAAGTATTGAATGAAGCATCAAACAATTCAAAATTTTGAGAATTTTTTCAGAAAATGGATAGAATTCCTTCCTTCCTTCCTGCTACCAATCTTGTCTCGGATGTCTCCAAAAAGAGGTGTAGGGAATTAAGTTCCCCAACTGGGAAAACGCCTCTGCAAGAGTGTAAAAGACAGCCTGCTTGTGTGAGTAAATATATTTAATTATGTAAATTAAACATGTACATATATGTAAATTAAGTGCAAACACTGGTTTTAGAATTAACAATTCTTATTTGAAATTGCTTTTACTTTTAACAAATGAAAGGTCAATTATGTATATTCAATTTGAAACATATAAAAATACATCATATTGAAATATGAGGAAAATTCCTGAATATCTGAATTTTTTTTTTCATGTTTGACAGTGTATCAGTTAGAAAGAATAATCTTAGTGTGTATCATTAATGTTGAAAATAAGTTATTTGTTCTTGTCAATTATACCTCTTCTTTAATTAAACACAGGTATTAGGAGTACTTTCAACTTGATTTATAAAAAAGTTCATAACTAAAAATGTATTCTTAGGTTGCATATGCTGGACTGTCATTGCAATGTGATTTATTGTCATTTCATTTATATTATTGTTAGCCCATTGGTAACACACGGACAGCTTGGAGCGTCAAAGAGAAGGAATTCTTTGAAAACTATTTGAAAGAGGTAGAGGTTCCCAGTGGTGGAGCAAACTCTTTTTGGAACAACTTTGCAATATTGTTAAATAAACACTGCGGAACAGCGCGTACAGGTAAATACAACTTGTATGATGTGCATGTTATATTAACTTTGAGTTAATTAAAAAGTTTGATTTCTCTCCTATCCAGTATGTATATTTTTAGGGCAAATGTGTAGGAGTAGATATACAAGAGTTAGATCCCTGTTTGGCGAGACCAAATCAGAAACTGTTTCTTATCAATCTGGGACACACGTTTCTGTAGAAACACAGACAGAACCAGTCATACCCTTGTTGCAGAAAAGGTGAACTTACTAATTTATGTTGAATTGTGACAGTCACACCAGTTTGGTTGCCTATGGCCTGATATGTAGCTCATTTGGCTGGAGATTCAGGGGGCATGGGTTAAATCCCAGTCTGGTCTGTCATTACTTTAATTTTGTTCATTCCATTGCATTGAGAATATTTTAAAGATAAAAGGGAAATAATGGAAAATTCAGTGAATCTCATTAAACCATACTTTCCATTTTAGGTCCTACACTTGTACAGTTCCTCTTTATGATTCCAATGACATTTGTCTTCCGGAAGGAGTAGACAGTGGAACCCAAGCTGTTCTTTCAAAAATTAAAGAAACGTTTCAAGTTCCACAGGCATCAGGATCACCTGAGAGTTTGTCTGCGCTTTTAACTGCAGTTATAAGTGGTGATTTAGATGCTATATCCAAAGCTGTTTTCCAGCATACAGACCTGAGAAGCTTGATGGAAAAGCTTTTTCAGCAAGAAATCCAAACACAGGTGTCCACTAAATGTCGAAGGTCACCTGACAGTTGCCTTTTCCCAAAGGATTATAGTGCACTTCTGAACTTTTCGGTTGGTGATGTTGTAGAAGAATTCTCTAGAACAGTGCCTTTCCTTTTCCAGTGCTTACTGTCTGTGGTTGTTTCAAACTCCATGTTGTTCCGAGTCACTCTCAACAAAATTCAATGCATTGTTCCTAAGTTAGCCATGGTATATAGCATTCTCATGTCTTTGCGCTTTCATGAACTGTCACGAATGAAAAGATTGATGTCGGTGGTTATGCTTGATGCAAATGCCCATGAAAAGGTAAGGTCAATGCTATAATTCATTTAAATTCAAGACCTTTCATGTATTTCACATGGGTATTACCGGTATGTGCAGTTCACTGGTGATTAAAATAATTTATCAAGTTATGGTTTGCTAACATCAAGATATCTTTATATACATGTATTTTATAAGCATAGTTTTATAACATGACATTTTATCTGTTAGCCTTAAAGAAATTGAATGTTCCGAGTAGCTGTCAAAAAAATTAAAGAACTATCAGATGTACAATTGAAGTGTAATTTTATAAAACACCCCTGTGAAATACATGTGCTGTGCATTATATTTCTTTAATACATGTACATGTATTATGTTATGTAAAATTTATATAGTTGTGTGATTGGTTCTCTATTCATATGTTATATTGTATTAATTTTAGTTACTTGTCATATATCATGTATATGTTTCATATGATATTATTGACGATGGCTTCAACATTACTGAAACTAAGGGTTCTAATTTGTACAGGAAAACAACAGTAATTTTGCTTCAGTTAAACCCTATATATAATTTAATAACATAAATACAAATAACATTCACTATTTATAAACCTCAATTATCTCTGTCATTCGAGTAACTATGAACTAGTCACAAATTTTATCAACACAGCTCATAATGATTAAATTTATATCAAAAGTAGTTTAACATTTGTTGATTAGGGTTAATTTATTCCTTTGTTGTTTCATTTGGTGTTTTTTGTTTGTTTGTTTGTTTGTTTTTTTCATTTTTGTTATTATTTCAGTTGACTAATTTACAGATGTTTGATTGATCACATACTGTTTTTCAATGATACATCCTAGAAAGTCCTAGAAAGGTGAGATAAGAACTGTATGATGTAAATCCACAATTTTTGGTATTTACTTTAAAATATTGAATAACTCAATATACAACTCAGTTGCTGCAAGAATACCTCAAGTACTATTTTGATAGCAGTGAAATGAATATATAATGACAATTTAACAAACTAACTACCATGAAATAAATCATCTGAGAATAATCAAACATTTTTTGGTTACCAGTGGTAACTTATAATTCACAAATTTTTTAAAAATCAATCTTACTTGGTACAGTTTGTATGCAACCTAACAACAAATAATTTTGGAAAGTACATGTACATGCATTTTTTACAGGTGTATGACCGACTGGCTGTAGTTGGGGTAACAACGTGTTTTCAAGGTGCTGGACGTTTAGTGGATGAAATTGGCAAACATAATTATGATGCTGTAATCCAGTCGCTGAAGAATGGAAATCCCTTTAGGCTTATAGGTGACAATATAAACATCTCAGTTGGGGTTAAACACGAGAGGTCCAATGCAAAAGGAACCATGTACAACTGGTTTGCCTCAGCCATTGTAACCCAGAAAAAGGCCTTTGCTGAACTGTCCGATGTTCCCCAGTGTCTGTCCAAAGATCTACCTCTTGAGGTACCTTCTATTTTATGAACAATACATTAAGTTTAAATCGAAGTTATTTTATGGTTTGTTAGATGTACATTTATTAATCTTGATCAGAATTTGATTGTATTATTATGAGTATCAATAATTATCTCTTTATTAACAACAAACTAGTGGACAAAATATATATGGATACATGTATGAAACAAAATATTATATGCAAATAATTGTTATTTGAAATATGTGGTTTTTAGGCTTTCCTTCCTACCCATGTGGATGAGGGCAGAATTATAAATGACTACATTGTGCTTGTCAGTAGAGTGGCTGTGAAGCATTTACCTCAGTTGGAGTTCCTATCTGAACTAGCACAGAAGGTATTAAATTATCACATGATAAGCAACCTATTGAATTCTTTTATGGTTTATCATTTCTAGAAATATATATACCTCGAACACCAGATGGTACATGGATATAGTTTTATTGATCTGACTTCTAAAATGTTATCCTAATTCTTATATAGAGTGTTCATCTTTAACAGGTCATCCCTGGACCTTGTGTAGAAGATATGAGGAGGAAGAATTTAGTTGTTGCCCTGCCAGTCCTTCCATTTAATGAACAGAAATATGCTGACGTTGTTCAAATTCTAGACCACTATGAACAATACATAGAAGAGATCTACCAGTCAGCAGAAGTTCCCCTAGCCAAAGTGCACATTGGTGGTGACCAGCTCACAAGAGAGAGATTTAGTGGTGCCAAAAGACTACGTGCTCTCCTAAGCCGGAATGCCTGTCTGACAGAAAAACAGCGTCTACAGCACATGCAACCAATCACCTTTGAACTCTGGCATGCTGGAATGAACCTTTTATCCCTCATTTTCAATGTGTTGTTTAATGAACATTCCTATGAAAAGGGAACAATGAATTCTGCTCGCATTAAGTTAGGAAGGAGAACAGTAAAAAAGGATGTTCAGCACAATTATGACCACAACAAAGACTTCTTCCTCACCTTCACAAGCAGTTACATCATTGAGGCATTGTGCGATTACTTCGGACTGGAAGACTTAAAATCTTTACCCACTAGAAACCTCATTGGGGAGAAATCAGCACAGGAAGTTATGGAACATTTTGTCAGAACCTATGTGTTTGCAGAAAATACAGATGCAACTCAAATTGTTGACAGAAGTGAATCAAGTGTACAAGTGATTCCAGTAACTGTGAATTTACCTGATGGGTCATCTGCACAACTGCATATACATCAAATTTGTCAACAAAAGACAACTCATCATGAGTATGACAAAGTGAAGCATTATGGACACTGTGTTTTACAGCTTGGGCTTTTATTCATGGATTTCTTAGACATTTGTAAGACTCCAGATCGAGACCGTATGATTTCACTGATGAAATATTTAATGCCTGTCTACAAAACATCCAGCAACAACAGCAAGTATGCTTTAGAGTGTTTGAGATTTTTATGTCATCAACAATCATCTTATAGTCTACAAGAGGCACATCGCAGTTTTTATGGATTGTTTGTAAACAACAGGGGGAAAATTGATTCAAGCATTCCTGCTGACCTCCAAATGGAGCATATTGTGAAAAAATTGAAAGTTTTGTTCCATACCTCAGGCCCTAGTAACAAGTCAGAGAGTATGGTGAAAAAATCTAAAGCAATATCAGGGATATCTGCTATCTGTGATGCTTATGATTCAGCGAGCAATGTAATTGTTAGAGCAAAACACCACAAAGCCAAGACTTCACAGGATGAAGAAGAGAAAGTCATAAGGGAGCTCAGAACCGTGCATCCATTTCAAACTGTTATTGGAAGAGAATATACCAAATTCACAGACATTTTAGCTCCATATCATGCAAAGTTAGATCAGGCAAAATACCAGGCTTGGTTAATATATCATAAAGATACTTTGATGTTTGAATATGGGAAGTAGTTCATTTTGACAGTGGGTATTTTAAAAATGTATCACTTTTTACCTGTATATAACTTAACTTGAAGTATTTTCTTTGAAATTTCTTATGAAAATTGAATTTTTTTAAAATGCATTCAAACCTGCTGTCCAGCTGTGTTCATTTGAATATCAATGAAACATCATCATAACGTTTACATTAATACAAATGGTGTCTTATTTGAAACTTTTGAGGTTGACCATATTGGCTTATTTCTTAATTTAATTAACACTTTGTATTCATTGAGAGAGTGGACTAACACCAAACTTCTATTTAGTTGAACATTGTGTGTAGTATAAGATTTCATTTATGGAAAAATTGGCTGTTATACTATGAAATGACTTATCAACAACCTCTAAAAACATTTCATTGCACGGTTAATTACTTGTAGTGATTTTGATCTAAAATAGAATATTTTTATATAACTAGCAATCATTAATTGAGAACATATGTATCCACATGTATATGGTGTCATGTGCCAGTGTTTGTGTCCATGCTTGTAATGGTACCTTCATTTACTTGTAAAATGTGCTCATAGCACCTCATGTAAGAAAACCATAAAACAATGTACTAGTATTTTTATAGTTGATACTTCTGTATTTATACAATATCCTCATAATACGATGAGCCTACAGTTTCATGTCATATATGATAGATTTGTAAAGCACATCACAAAGCAGAAATAGCATGCTTAATATTTAGTACTGTTTGGGCCACATGTTCAGGAAGATTAAATATGTCCTGGATTTGCTTCGATTCATGTAAATGTTCAAAAACATCTGTAATGATCATAATGAAATGTTCACTTAAAGAGTTGGAAGTATCAATAGAAACATAAGCTTGTAAAGAGTCTCTCATGATTTGCCTTTGTGTCAATTTAGGGGTTTTAAAATGTTCAGTGCTGTAAGTTTTTCCCATGCAGATATCACAGCAGTTTTCCACAGAGCTTGGGTAGACAGTGTTGAAGTAGTTTGTTATAAACACTCTTCTACATATATCATTGCTCTTGCAGAAATCTTTAAAAGACTTGTCAATAAAGTCATGACAGAGATCTGTTGCATTCCAGTATAAAACTGCTTCAGCCTGAGAACCATCGCGCCCTGCTCTGCCTATTTCTTGGACATATACAGAGGACCCCGCTTAGTATAATACCTGTTTAATATTATAGTTCGGTTAATATAATAGTTTTTCAAAACACAAAACCATTTCTTAATAAATCATTGTATTTTACATCGGTTATTATAGTAGCTTAAATAGTGGACCCCGCTTAATATAATAGAAAGATCATGCCTGTCAATTGAGTTTCACACCTTTTTCTCGAGCTAGCCCCCCATGAGAAGCTTGTATAAACACTCTGACTTCCCAAATCACTTTGAAATTTACCGACTGTGCTGGCCAGACAGGATTAGTCACGCCTCACTGCACGTGGCTTGGGTACTTTACCTATGCACCTAACAAGTGACATCGCTGTATTATTGAGGTTTTTTACAGTTTGAATAAGTGAATGCCTCATGTTTTTTGTAAATAAATTTATAACAAATGGGACATTTTACATGGCTTAGCATACGGTACATGATTTTCCATTTGACGATTTGTACTGCAGTGAAGTAGTGACAAAGTCTTCTTTTAATATGCCTCTATTTTATAGTAAGAATGGGCTAAATAAATCAAAGAAAATAAGAAAATTCTGCATAACTTTGTGGTTTATTTGATTTTTAATGAAAGAAGTTATTAAAAACGAATTGTCTCATGAATGCCTTATTAGATTTAGTCAAAACCGGAAGTACAGGAAGAAAACAAAATGAAAGCATGTCAACTTATCGGAAGCATATTGGTGGATCTTGCAATTTTCCAAGCTTGTAATAGTAAACTTTATTCATGAAATTAACTTTTATGAAGCATTAAAAGTAAAGTTTTAGAAGAAATCATCAATTATTGTGGACATTACATCGTCTAGAAATAGATAGTAATAATACATGACGTGAATAGGCACTTAACATACTTGTACACATTGAATTTAACTGGGTACGCTTATTATTATAGTCCGGTTAATATAATAATTTTTCCTGACAAAATAACTATTATATTAAGCGGGGTCCACTGTACTATAATAATGAAAAGTAAAAGGTTTAAATGTAATATTGTAAAAATTGTCCCTGAAGAAAACTAGAGAAGTCTTGAATATAAGACAAACCTTCCATACAGGAAGGGGGACCAGCATGTACCACCCGCTTCACATGTCTTAAATCGCAACCCATACCCAAAGCTACTGTAGCAAAGACAAGCTTTATTGGGGAATCAGGCCTGGCAATTGCATTGACTATTGCTTGATTAATCTGAAATGGAATTTTAGGGCATATAAATTCTAGCTATAGATTGACATCAAAATTATTACTGGAAATGTGTCATTTATGAAAAATAAAGTTTAAAATCTTAACATCATGTTTTTTTATACCCACCCCCGTTCCGAAGGAGAAGGGGGTATACTGATTTTACTCTTGTGTGTCTGATGGAACAAAAATTTCTGTCGCATTTTAAGTATTTTACAAACTAATTACATTTATATTTAAATTACAATTAAAAACAGTTAAAGAAAATTAATGAAAAAAACCTCTTTTGGTTGTTGAGCATGATACTGCACAACTGATGGCAGATCACTACCGGTATTTGGTTCTAGAACATTAGACGGAACCAAACGGCTGGCCAACTCCACCCCGTAACCACACCACTGGAGCTTTGTGTATACTAATGTCAGAGGGAACCTTTCTTTCAGTTGAAGGAGTTCTAAAAAAAGTGGCTTAAAGACGAAATCATAGGCCCCTTTCACAGAGTTGTCTCCACCAGTGGAGGGAATTCTTTTGGATAGAAATACACTTATATTTGGATTCAGGGCAGGAGTGCTATTGATAAATGTGAAGTTTTTCATTTCTAGATGCTTAGCTATGGCACTCTGTGCATCTCTGCTAGCTGTTGCAGTCAGTGCTAGAAATTTAACGTTTTCAAAATATGTTCTAAGCTCGGCAATTAGCCTAAAATCAGGACGAAAGTCATCCCCCCATTCCAGCACACAATGCGCTTCATCAACAACTATGAAAGTGTCTTGTACATTTCTGGTGGCTTGAAAAATAGTTGAAGCAGAGTTTAAAATATCTTCTGGGTGTCCAATGTAGAACTGTTTTTTGGGTAGCAGAGTAATATCCTGCTTGACATGAACAATACTGTCCCCTAGTTTTTCAACCTCTTGTTGCAGAATAGAATTTAAGGGCACAATCACAATTACTGTACAAGATATGTTCTTCACAAACTTACAATAAAAGGGCAAAAGTTCATACACAAGAGATTTCCCATATCCAGTGGGTAGAACTGCTATTAAATCCTTTTGAACAACTTCACGGAGGCACTGCAGTTGCTTTGGGCGAAGATAATTTAACTCTGTGTTCAATGATAGATTGTACGAAGCTAAGGCTTTCTTTTCTCTTAATATTAATTCTAAATCCATTGGGAGTACTCTGTATAAGAAAATTGATTTGAGAAAAAATACAATGTATACATATTTAAAGGTTTTTACAATTGTCACATAACTGTAATAGAAGAGGAGGAATGACAACAGCTAGGCTCGAACCCAGGACTCTAGTTTAAAACCTACACTCTACCGACTGAGCTGAAGGGTTAACTCACTAGCTAGTGCTAGTAGGAGCGTAGCAGTACTGAGCCTATTATAAACCTAATACACACAATTACATAAGTAATAAGGATTCATTCTTTGAATATTGTGGTGCAACCACGGGCCTCTGAATTTTTATCAATAAGCTGTTCTACATGGGAAGAGATATATGTTTATATATAGATTATAGAGAGAGTATATATCTCTCTCTTCCTATACATTGAACAGCTTATTGATAGAAATTCAAAGGCCTGTGGTATGACCCAATATGGTTGAACGTGATTAAATCTAACACAAAGTCATACGGCTTTGATCACCCCATATTACTCAAAGATTTATTTCTTTAAATTAGCACCTCATTTCTTTAATTGCTAGATATATATACTTTAGTAAAATAGGAGCCCCTGTGACCCCGCCTGGTCTGTGATTGTCAAGGGAAAACTGGGTTAATGTAGGAATAGATAAACAAATCGTGTTGTCGTCGAGGAAATTCGGATACCTATAGGTCGAAACCCGAGTAAACCAGGAAGACCTTACAAATTTAAGCTTGATATTTTGGAATCCTGATACAAATGTTGTCTTTTAATGTTAAAAGGAAAACTAAGACACTCCTGGAAATACACGAACCGGCTAGAATTTGCAGCAGTGCAAAACTTGTTTACAACATTAGAATGCGTATTAATAACGATTAAACGCCTGTCATGCTCTAAAAATCTATCAGAAGTGAAGAATGAAGTGTGAAAATCATGACAGTCTACATAACAAACATCACTTTACCTCAAAACAACCACACTTTGAATTTTATTTCAAACCGGTTAATCCGACCACAATTCATCGACATGGGCGCCGCCATTAAACATGGCTGCAGCTGTTACATGACCCCAATCGAAGAGCAGGGGATCATGGGACAAGACTATACTCCGTTCAATTATGCCTAGTTACACCTAGCTACAGGAATCTCTCGCTCTCTTTCGTTCGTGGATTTTCTGTCCCGATCCTACTACAAAGATGGCGGCGTCTTTTTATAGGTAAGAGAATAATTATGAGACATCCTGATATTTGCTTTTTTGAGTTTTGCAAAACAAAAAACAAAAAACAACAACAACCCCCCCCCCCCAATATAAGCCCGTGACCTCAATACCAGTGAAGCCCGTGAACTCGATTGTAAACACACGTTTTGAATACGTATGCAATTTTTGTGTACATTTCCATGTATATGTTTTAAACTAACATTCTTTCCGTAAAAATAATGTGCTTTATAAAACTTCTTATTTATATCATAATCGATTTAAAAATTAAGTTTGCCCCAGACTTTACCACTGTAAAAAGTACTTATATCAAATGACTATATAATACTAGATATGAGTCCCGTGAACTCAGTAACATTCTATATAATTGTACTAAATATTAGGCCCGTGAGTTCAGTAACATTCTATATAATACTAGATATTATAGGCCAGTGAACTCAGGAACTCTCTAAACAATACTTCTAGATATGAGGCCTGTGAACTCAGTAACATATTTTAGTTATAGATATGAGTCCCGTAAACTCAGAAATACTCTAAATAGTAATAGAAATTAGGCCCGTGAACTCAGTAGCATTCTTTATAGTACTTGATATGTGGCCCGTGAACTCAGTACCACTATATATAATACTAGATATCAGGCCCGTGAACTCAGTACCTCTCTATATAATACTAGATATGAGGCCCGTGACCTCAGTACCACTTACTCTATATAAATACTAGATATCAGGCCCATGAACTCAGTACCACTCTATTTAATACTAGATATTAGGCCCGTGAACTCAGGAACACTCTATATAATACAAGACATGTGGCCCGTGAACTCAGAACCACTCTATTTAATACTAGATTTCAGGCCCGTGAACTCAGTATACCACTCTATATAATACTAGATTTCAGGCCCGTGAACTCAGTACCACTATATATAATACTAGATTTCAGGCCCGTGAACTCAGTACCTCTCTATATAATACTAGATATGAGGCCTGTGACCTCAGTACCACTTACTCTATATAAATACTAGATATCAGGCCCATGAACTCAGTATCACTCTATTTAATACTAGATATTAGGCCCATGAACTCAGGAACACTCTATATAATACAAGACATGTGGCCCGTGAACTAGATTTCAGGCCTGTGAACTCAGTACAACTCTATATAATACTAGATATGAGGCCCGTGAACTCAGTAACAATTACTCTTACTATATAATACTAGATATCAGGCCCATGAGTTTAGCTACACTTAAGGACAGATGCGAAGTTCCTCAGTTTTATATAATTTTCCTTGATTAATTATTTCCTCTTCATTTGCATTAAAACCTGTTTATGCCCAAAAACTTAGGGTGCATTACCAGGCTAATTTCGGAGTTAGAATATTTTGAATTTTTCTTTTAATTGCATACAAAATGCAATTAAATGCATTTTTAAAAGTCAAAACATATATTTTTGATTGAAACCATATATCAAATTAGAAAAAAGTCATGTAACATGAAAATATAAATTTGACATAACACAGTGGAAATCTTCACATTGCGGGGATAGAAAAAAAAAGAGAAAATAATGGAAGATAGGTCGCGTCTGACCTTAATGTTTATGAGTATATTTAATGTTTATGAAATACTTCTAATAGTTTTAAAACAAGATGTAAACAACAGTGAGTCAAGTTTTACATTTACTTTTATTTCAGTAAGAGCGATGAACTTATAACTAAATACAATATATCGTAGATTGGGAAGGGGTCTTAACCTCAAAAGTGTATTGAAATCAACATTATAAAGATATAGATTTTAGAAAAGTTTACATCATTATACAGGGCAAAAAATCTTAACAAACAAAACACATACATGTGTATAAATATACTATACAAACTTTTTTTCAAACAAGATAATTGAACTGCTGTAGAAACACGAGGCCCAGGGGCCACATCGCTCACCTGATCAACAAAAGCCATAACTCTGATCAAATCAGCATTACAGTACCACATTCAAAATAGATTTTGCATAAAAGGTAAAATAAATCTTCATAATTTGATGGTAAAAAGCAATTTCTTTTTTTGTTTTAGTATTTGTGAGAAGGTTTACCTCTATTTCTATTTAAAAGACGCCGGGTATAATGGGTATCACTTTGTAAACCGTCACTTCGGTTCTCACCGGAAGGGTTCAAACAAATCAAGTTGCAACAATAATAAGTTTAACTGTTTTTCTTTAGCTGCTTTAGTTAGTCTGGTTAATTATTACATATATTAGGAAAATGTACAAGATTTACATTTTTTTTTCATCGAGCACTTCTGTTGGTCCATTCCAGGTCTTGAAACTAAAAACCTTGTTTCAAGAACATCTTAGATTTGGCGGACACTTAATAAAACAACAAAATTTTGAGAAAAGATAGAAGTATGTATATGTTTATCATATGGTTTGTTTGAACTGATAAATTTCCTGTCATCACAGGAAGTGCTCCAAAATTGATTTCTTTTTCATTTCTGTTGTTTTACATGGAAGTAAGCTCTGGAAATTTCTTTCACAGTAAATATTATATACCTATTTTTTTCTCCATAAAAACAGCAATTTTTTACAGATTTATTCGTGTATATCAGAACGGAAAACTTTTTTGTTGCTTTAGCTACAAAAGTTCTCTAATTTATCTTCCTATGTATAAATTTGACATCCTCCCATTGTTGCCCAACTTTACCATCTAAACAAACCAGGTTACTTCCACACATATTTGAGCTTTCTAGGTTAAACGGTTTTTGAGAAGAAGATTTTTAGAAAAATACCAACAAATGTTCAATAATTCTACCTATGTATAAATTTGACATCCTCCCATTGTTGCCCAACTTTACCATCTAAACAAACCAGGTTACTTCCACACATATTTGAGCTTTCTAGGTCAAACGGTTTTTGAGAAGAAGATTTTTAGAAAAATACCAACAAATGTTCAATAATTCTACCTATGTATAAATTTGACATCCTCCCATTGTTGCCCAACTTTACCATCTAAACAAACCAGGTTACTTCCACACATATTTGAGCTTTCTAGGTCAAACGGTTTTTGAGAAGAAGATTTTTAGAAAAATACCAACAAATGTTCAATAATTCTAAATTATCTCCCCTTTAAGGAGCACATGGCCTCTTCATTATTCAGTAATGATTTCCATTGTATGCCAACTTTGGTTGGAATCGATTGGCCCTGTGGTTCTAGAAAAGAAGATAAACATGTGGAAAGTTAATGACAACAACAACAACAACCACAGACAATGGACAAATCATGATTAAAAAAGCTTGAACCTTTGGCTCAGGTTTGAGAAAAATTGCACCACAGACCCAAATGATATAATACATATACATTGAAGATTAACAATTTTCAATAGTTATTTAATTGTCATTATATACAACTCATTTTACTGGGTTACCCTGCTAACATGTAGATAATAAGTATCAATTTTCAAAACCATTTCTCAACATATATTGCAAGCACTATTTTCAAACTTGGCCATTCAGACTGCCCATCTTGAATCAAATACACTGAACACAGATCAAATTATTTATTCTGCTTTAATATCCTCTTCATAGATGACTCTGTTTCTTTGCTTCTTATGTCTGTCTCTTCTGATGGCAGTCCTGTTCCGAGACAGACACAAAGAACTATGACCTCCTTCATAAAAACATGGGTCAAATAGTACATGCCAATTCTGAAAATAAACAACAAAATAGACAACAATGAGATGGTGACCATCTCAAAGGGCCCCACTTACATAATGAACTGTCGCTAAGTAGGATGAAAAGCATTTCAGATAATTTTGCAATGACCTTGACCTTTGATGCAGAAGTTTTCCACCTAGCATAGAACTTCTAATTCAATCTCATTAACACTTACAAACAAGCATTTCTGTTCAGCCTGAGCAAGATCAAGCAAATGGGAAATAATCTATGGTCTAAAATTGATTATAAAGAGGTTTGAAAAGACCTTCACATTGTTTTGATTCAAAGTCATTGCACATCATTAACCAAAAAGCTTTGTTTATGTGAAGTATGAGCCAAATAGGGCTAATTGGAGAGTATATATATGCTCTTAAAAAATGATTTTTGTGTGATCCAATATGACCTTATCACTTGACCTACAAACATCATTTAAAGTTACTGCATACCCTTTAATCAAAAGCACTCGGTGGATGAAGTGTGAACAAGATTGGAACAAGGGAGAGAAGATATGCTCCGGACAAGGATTTTTCATATAAATCTGTTGTGTCACCTTCACACTTGACCTATAAACTTGGTTCAAGGTCACTGCACACACTTTATTCAAAAGCTTTGTTTATAAATCTAAAGTATGAGCCAAATAGGGCTATATGGAGAGCATATACTGTAATACAAGAAAATTTCACGAATACAAATTTTAGCACAAACACAAGTGCTTATACATTTGCGTGAATAAGTTATAGCGCGCACACCTATTTCAAAAGAAAAAAATGTCTGTTTGATCACCGCCTGGATTTAATTCTGTGTTCGCTCAAGCACATTGCCTTTAATATCTAACTCACATGCACAAGTAAAAATATAAAATGTTGATAGAGACAGTAAGATTGCTTTTGTCCCTATTCAAAAGTCACTAGATAGAAAAAAAACATCATTTGTCGGCGATGCTATGTTTGTTTTCATAAACAAGTTTGAGTTATCAGACTTTGAGATAGATACGGTGATAAAACCAGGGGAGTTCCTAGACTAACCGTAAGAGAAATCGAATGCCACCAGTGATTTCGATCATTGTGAGCAAATAGCATGCAGTGTTTATTTATTATAGAACAACAGGTTCATTCCTTATGATTTTCTATAGAAAACACACAGGGGTAAAGTTTTATTTTATATCAGCAAATCAAAGCATAAAATCAATCAATCAATCAATCAATCAATCAATCGTGTTTTGTCAGTGTGGACGATCGCCACACTTGATAACATTTTCACCTTTAGGCACTAAAAAGATCATGAAGAGAGAAGCCAATTTTGGAAGGTGCTAATTATAGGTACTAATAAGCAATAAAATTGATTTGGTTAATCCTTTTATATTAAATATTCTTACTTGATTACCCAAACAGTTAATATTAATGATTGTACAAAAAAATAAACCGTCCGATATTACAGAAGGGCACATATCCAGTAGAAAAAATTGACTGAAGTGATTGTTTGAGACAATAAAAAAAATACATATGGAAAACCATTGGGACACGGAATATTTTAGTGCTGAGAATATTATAGTGCGCAATATTTTCTCCTTTTACAGCTATATTCTAAAAAAAATTTTTTTGCTTAGTCTGATATGACCTTGACCCATGACCTTCAAACTTCATTTACGATTACTGCACACCCTTTGACCAAAGGCACTCTGCTCTGTGAGTAAAGTATGAGCCAGATTGGACCAGGGAAGAGAAGATATGCTCTGGAGAAGGATTTTTCATAAACTTTTTCTATGACCTTAACCTTAGACCTAGAAACAAGGTTCAAAGTCACTGCACACCATTTACCTAAAGGCACTCTGTGGGTGAAGTATGATCCAGATTGGGCCAAGGAGACAGAAGATATGTCCCAACAAGAGATCTCGGTTGTACAGACGAACCGATGGATGGGTGGACGGACAGACAAACAGACTGATCACTATAGGAGAGCAGCAGGGAGAGGCCCTAATAATGAATTAAAACAATTTGTATAATTAATAAAATCAATTGAGCAAATGATTATAAAGAAAAAGTGTATCTATTTAGATAAATTCAGAAAGAATAGAAATGTCAAATTCTGACTGACAACCTGTAATATGAGCTTTTAAAGTTTGATGGCATAAAAACCAGAAGTAATTTAAGGCAATTTACCAATAGCTTATATTTCATAGCACATACATATGTACTTACAATGAATACTCTTTCAACAGCTTCTCCAGGATGTTGTTTTTCAGAGCTATATATGGACCTGGAATAATGATATAAATACAGTATTAGTTTATACTTTGACAAAAAAATATTCTTCAATAAATCAAAATCATGATGGTGATTACAGGTACTATACAGTCGATGAGTTCACAGGCCTCATATCTAGTATTATATGGAGTGTCGATGAGTTCACCATCCTCGTATCTAGTATTATTTAGAGTGTCGATGAGTTCATTGGCCTCATATCTAGTATCATATAGCTGTCAATGGGTTCACGGGCCTCTTATCTAGTATCATATAGGTGGTACTGAGTTCACAGGCCTCATATCTAGTATCATATAGAGTGGTACTGAGTTCATTGGCCTCATATCTAGTATCATATAAAGTGTCAATGAGTTCACGGGCCTCTTATCTAGTATTATATAGGTGGTACTGAGTTCACAGGCCTCATATCTATTATCATATAGAGTGGTACTGAGTTCATGGGCCTCATTAATAGTATTACGGTATATAGAGTGTCAATTAGTCGATGAGTTCATTGGCCGCATATCTAGTATCATATAGAGTGTCAATGAGTTCACAGGCCTCATATCTAGTATGATATAAAGTGGTACTGAGTTCACGGGCCTCATATCTAGTATCATATAGAGTGGTACTGAGTTCACAGGCCTCATATCTAGTATCATATAGAGTGGTACTGAGTTCACGGGCCTCATATCTAGTATTATATGGAGTGTCAATGAGTTCACGGGCCTCATATCTAGTATCATATAGAATGGTACTGAGTTCACGGGCCTCATATCTAGTATTATATGGAGTGTCAATGATTTCACGGGCTTCATATCTAGTATCATATAGAGTGACAATGAGTTCACGGGCCTCATTAATAGTATTATATATAGTGTCAATTAGTTCACAGGCCTCACATCTAGTATTATATGGTGTGTCGACGAGTTCACGGGCCTCATATCTAGTATTTTATAGAGTGGTACTGAGTTAACAGGCCTTATTCATATCTAGTATCATATAGAGTGGTACTGAGTTCACGGGCCTCATATCTAGTATTATATGGTTTATGGGCTTCATATCTAGTATCATATAGAGTGACAATGAGTTCACGGGCCTCATTAATAGTATTATATAGAGTGTCAATTAGTTCACAGGCATCACATCTAGTATTATATGGAGTGTCGACATGAGTTCACGGGCCTCATATCTAGCATTATATAGAGTGGTACTGAGTTCAGGGGCCCCATATCTAGTATAATATAGAGTGGTACTGAGTTCACGGGCCTCATATCTAGTATTATATGGAGGGTTGATGAGTTCACCAGCCTCGTATCTAGTATTATTTAGAGTGTCGATAAGTTCATTGGCCTCATATCTAGTATCATATAGAGTGTCAATGAGTTCACTGGCCTCTTATCTAGTATTATATAGGTGGTACTGAGTTCACAAGCTTCATATCTAGTATCATATAGAGTGGTACTGAGTTCACGGGCCTCATATCTAGTATTATATGGAGTGTCAATGAGTTCCTGGGCCTCTTATCTAGTATTATATGGAGTGTCGACATGAGTTCACGGGCCTAATATCTAGCATTATATAGAGTGGTACTGAGTTCACGGGCATCATATCTAGTATAATATAGAGTGGTACTGAGTTCACGGGCCTCATTAATAGTATTATATAGAGTGTCAATTAGTTGACGAGTTCATTGGCCTCATATCTATATCATATAGAGTGTCAATGAGTTCACGGGCCTCTTATCTAGTATTATATAGGTGGTACTGAGTTCACAGGCCTCAAATCTATTATCATATAGAGAGGTACTGAGTTCACGGGCCTCATATTTAGTATTATATAGAGTGGTACTGAGTTCACAGGCCTCATATCTATTATCATATAGAGTGGTACTGAGTTCACGGGCCTCATATCTAGCATTATATAGAGTGGTACTGAGTTCACGGGTCTCATATCTAGTATTATATAGAGTGGTACTGAGTTCACGGGCCTCATTAATAGTATTATATAGAGTGGTACTGAGTTCACAGGCCTCATCTCTAGTATTATATGGAGGGTTGATGAGTTCACCAGCCTCATTCTAGTATACTTTAGAGTGTCGATGAGTTCATTGGTGCGTGTGTGTGTGTGTGTATTTATATTACATCTTCAAACTTTAACATTTAATTCATACATTTTTAAAATAAATTTTACTGTATTCAGTATAAACTTTTAATTTTTCAAAACCACAGGCATTCTGTACCCAAAATATTTAATGATTTGTCAATTCCAATAATAAATTTAACTTGAGAAATAAGTTCTAATAATTGACTGGTTTAAAAAGAACCATGTCCATGTTAAATAATGGACTGGATAATTTATAAGCTACTGTAAATACTAGCTGTACACCGTCATTAATTTGGTTACGTTTGTTTAAGTTCTTAAGTTTTGATCAGAAAAATACACAATAAAACATTATATCAATTAAATATTAAGCAAATAGAATAATTATCGCTAGCACCTCGGATTTGAAAATCTTTATACATACCCCAACAAACATTGTCATCCTGTGTTTATTGAATGCGCTTCGATGATTTGCTGAAAAATTTCTTCTGACGAAATCCAAACTCGAAGGAACTATTCGTCCTTTCTTTCTACAAACACTGCAACAGTATCTGCTATTAAGTTATCATGTCTTCACACTAGCGTCTCGCTTACAGCTACGATGTTTATCGAGAACGCGGCTGCTATTTAAAAGAGAAAGTACATTGTATGACGTAAACGATTTTTGTGTACTTGACTTCACGGGGTTCCGGTTGTTTCAGATCACGGGCTTATAGATTTTTCCCCCCAAAAAACCCTCTGATACTCATGCTTTTCTTGGGGCAAGGATGATAGAAGGGTGGGAAGGACGGTCAGCGTGTTTTCCCATTTCATTTAAAATGACGAGGATTAGGTTTCAACAAAATTCTTGGAAACAGATAAATGTATTTGTTTGTAATTTTTGATCCGCCCAATCACACCTTTTCCGATACGGATACCCCAATCCGCAGAAAACTGTATATATATCTATCATGTTGCTAATAGAAAAGAAAACTCTTAGCTCATCGCTGATCAGAAAAGTTCCAATTCTGGAAACGTTTCTTTCTCTTCATTATAAAATGTACCTTGTAGTAGATGCATCCAAATTATTTGTGTTTGTCGAAATAATCACGCAGAGAAATTATTTTTTTCGAATGGGTGATTATATATTCATTAGCACTGTTTGCTTGATCGGTGATAAATGGGAAATATAGATTAACTGCATATATTTACATTTTTCAACTGTCTTTGTCTGTGATAACATTACGAATCAATTTTGGGCTAATATAGTCGTCTATGTAATGTGTCTTTATTTAGATATGACTCTTCAGTTTAAAGTTCCTATTCGCGTTAGGGAATATTCCCGCTGCACCATGCACCTCTTTCAGAAATCTCCCAAGGAATAATTGACAGTTGAATAAATCCTTTTACTGCGTATACGGAATACGGGAAACAGATCATTTATTTCTAATTCAGAGTCCAGAACCGAGAAGTACATGGCATATTACTATTGTAATTGCAAAAGAAAGACATACCAATGAATAGTGCAAAAATTATTAAAGTATAACAATTGTAGCAAAGGACAATGTTAATTCAAACAATATTTCACTTAAAAAAATACCCGAGCATGTTATCATTTATAAATTTGCCAACAATGTTAAGAATTTCCTTGTCTTCAAAATTGAGTAACCAAGAAAGTTTTTGTAATTATCTTTAGCTCAAAATTTTGGAAATTTGCTTTTAAATTAACTGAAATATTTCTTCTCCTTGGTGATCATAATTTTCACATGTAACCAAAAACTGGGTTTCATCATCCATACTGTTAGAATTACATCTATGACATAATCGGTCTTTTCTGGGGATGTTGGTAAATCTTCCTAAGTTAATTTGCAATCTATGACAGAAAATTGTTAATTTACATAGAGATTTTCTGTGATCAAAAGTTTTAACTATCATTTTCATAATCTCAGTTTTGTCTGAGTTTTACATAGTCTTTTGTGCTTAATTTATCTTCGGTAAAAACCTGTTGACTTGTATTTCAATTCTTTTTCATAATAATCTAATATTGTTTTATAACAGACAGTTAAATTTATGTTTTCATAAAAAAATTACTTCTTCTTTAATATAATATATACATTTTTTAATATATTAAGAAATGTTCTTCATTTTTGTATAAAAGCAAATTATGAATTTTTACCCGTTACAAAAAGATTTTACTACAATCATATGCATCCTTAAGTAAAGGAAATTCTGTGGACGCGGGGGAGGGGGGTAGGAGGCTGCTTCTCCACTTTTTCTCCCAGCAAACATTTTTCTTAAATCTACATTTTAAAAAGTGAATAAAGATGAAGTTACACCCCACCCCTTATCTGGGAACATGTTAAAAAATATAAGGGAAAGGAAGGAAATTAACAGTGGAAATTTTAATTTAAGGAGGGTGGCGCCTGAAATAATAGTAATGTCAAAAATCTGAAAACTACTTGGATATAAAGATGGGGACCTATAATGTTCATTTATTTTATTTGAGACCCATGTCACATGCCATTTTTTGGAAATATAGGGCCCAAAACAAAACTGATTATTTTCCTGGAATTTTTGCTAAAATTTGACATTTTGCTAATTTGAAGAAATCAAACAAATATTTATAGTTTGAACTTTTATTTAGTTATGATTTTAATACAGTATGAAGTTGAACACATGTAGAGACTATAAAAGTAAAATCTAAGTCAAAGTTTAAAAATTCTTGCTTTACTTGTGCCTTCAAAGGCCAGTACATAATGAACACAACAACAGATGTTACAAAATTTTGGAGTAATCAAATTATAACGCAAATAAAAAAAAATTATACTAATGTCATCTTTTCAAAACTTTGCATACAAATAGACATTCATTGATTGTCTCATTTAAAAGTTAAAAAAGTAGGGGTCACGTCTCAAAATATTGAGATATAGCATAACATAAGATAATTTTAGGGCAAAATTGGAGTTAATTTTTTCTTAACTTCTATGAAATATAAGCTAAATATGCCAAAATACATCAATAGAAATATCAAAATATAGTTTAAATATGTTTTTAGAACATCATGAATATATCGTAGTACACAAACTATCTAGAAGTTTGGTCTGCGCTGAAAAACAGGAAGCTAAAGTAATAGTACTCTAAAACTAGTGAGTTATGAAAATTTTTCATCTTCTTCTTGAAAACCTTCCGCCACAAAATATAGTCCCTTACTAAATTCTGTAAAAATGTATTTTTTTTAAAACAATTTTATTCAATAAAGTTTATTTGGCATTGTAAAATATAAATATACTACTAGAATTAATATGTGATGCAGAATCTTCAGACTAGAAGTGACCCAAAATGGCTACCCAAAACCTCAGGAGCGAACCTCTTTAAGTTAAAGTATCCCCCACCACCACCACGAATTAAATTTTTCACGATTTTCGAGAAGTTGTAATTTTTTTTCTTTATTTTAGATTTTTTTTTTAAAATTTAGATCAGTCTGTTTCCCCCTTAAAAAACGATGCTACGTGCCTGAATGAAATAAGATAATTTATACGTAGTATGTATGTATTAAGTGAAAACGAACGTTGTATGATATATGTATTTTAATTTGTATTTCTTTAATTCACATAGAAAAACATAAAAGACTGTGTTTAAACAATGTATATTTTAATGAAAAGACTACTACTATAATATATTTTGGCGTAAGAATTTTTTATCGAGTGAACGTTTGTTCAAAATTCACAAATTTACAATCTCCAAAGAAAAACTATTAATTAATTCAGCTTTAAGTCATTCTTAAAGTTATGTTTATCAATTTGACAACATATTAAAATTACGGAAGCATATAAGTGCCACATATGTCCTTCACATTTTTTAAATTTCTACACTTTAATCTGTAAAATCTATAATATAATCTGTAAATCTTCACACTTAAATGTGTAAAATTCACACTTTAATCTGTAAAATTCACGATTTAAAGTGTAAAATTGAAACTTTAATCCGTACAAATTTGTTAACATGAATCCATTTAACCAAGGTCTGCTTAACCCAACTTGGCCAAGTGCTTTCTCAGTGTCGGCGAATTGTTCTTTAAAATCGATTATTTCCAATTCAAACGATTGAATGAGGATTGAAATATCATTATTAGTTTGGGAACCAAGAACACTAATATTTTAATTTTCGTTTCTAAATCGCATGCGCCTTGAAGATAACACTGACGAGAGGCGTGTTCAGCAGAGCGGGTGCTCGCAAACGCCCGCCAAAATTCCATATACAATGTACGTGCAGCGCAAATTTTGGCTAGCGCTCGCGAGCATTCAGTCAGCTGAACACGCAATTTCCAGAGTTATTTCTCTCATGCACCACTATATTTGTTGTTTGATTCTCACAAACATTCATTTTTTTTATTTCTCAGTTTCGGTCAAAACATACATCTTCCATGTTGTGACGTATTGTAAATCGAAATAAACAATAAAATAAAGTGTAATTATATTAGTAGTTTCTTTCCAAACATTTTCATCTAACAGTGTAGCGCAGTGGGTGAGAGGGTTTATTACGAATCTGTAGGTCATTAGTTCAAATCCCGCTGGGTATTTTTAAAAGTTTTACCTTTCCAAAAATTTTCAAAAGCTATTTTTTGGTTAAATATTGTAAAATATGAAAAATTTTAACCGGTGAAAGTATTCTAATTAAGATGTACTTTAAGCCGCATTTATATCGACAGATATCCCATACCACCTTAATTTGCCGTTCAAACTAACGCTAAAAACAAAAATTTAAATTATATTTAGGGTTTTATAACTTAATGTGTATGTAATGTAGATTTTATTCTAAAGAAATGATTGATTTGTATCTTGTTACGAATTCTACGATTTGAATTTTTTCAAAGATCATACCAGTATTTTTTTGTATTCAATAGCACTCGAAAGAAGGAGAGGGAAAGGAGAGCTAGAAAACTGGAAGGAAATATGACAAAAAGAGGACAAAGGTTAGGAGCTATAAAAAAAAGACAATATATATTCATAGAAAGTTTACTATTGAAAAACATGTTTATTTGTATCAAGACAAAATAAGGTATTATTTCACCAGTCTATTATAACAACAATTTTTATTACGATATATTTAATAAATGTTTTTTGTTGCTTCGCCGTAGATAAAAACGAACCGTGCCTTTCGTCCTGTTTGAATTTAATTCACCTTTAATTTTTGTCGTTTTTTTGTTTTGTTTTTGTTTTATCTTTTTAATTGGTAATAATTATCATATTTTGGTTTCGTTTGGTCTTTTATTTTTTGTTTGTCTTCTAAGTAAGGTGTTTTAAACAAACTAATTTTAATATGATAATAATTAAACACACAAAAGCAATAAACTGAAACTTTGCCAGTGAAAGGATTAACATCTATGCTAAAAGTTGATATTATTATTGAATGGTATAATAATCATTCGGTCGACTTTCATACTAACCTCGCATCGTTTTTTTTTAATCCAAATCCGACGGATTTAAACAGTTTTTTTTTCTTTCTATACTCGATGATCTTTGATGAAGCTACGATTCAAACAACCAACAGTATACATTTTAAATCAGCGAATTGTCTTCATTAATAGGAAAAAAGACGAGAAATATGACCCATTAATAATTCTCAGAGAAGACATCAAGAGAATCAGGGCATCCATTTCCGATTCTTCTTTAACTCACAGGTAAGGAATGAAGATTTCGGGATCGTTATTTTTCGCGAGAACTGGCCAGTTTTCGCGAGAATTTATATTCACGAAGCCCACACAGACGTATCATATTTTGACATTGATTGATTTGTATAATTATTTTTAAAAATTAAAACATATAAATACATATAAACGTCGCGCATGGTGTTGGTGTTAAAATGTCCTTTCAGAGTAAGACTGTTTTTTAAAAACAAAAATTTGGACATGTGTAATTTTACATACCAATCTGATGTAATGTGTGTGAACTTCAACAAACATGTAATAGCGAGCGCAGCTCGCCTGCGCGCAGCGCCGGTGCGAAGCGAGCCTTACCGGCAAGGCGTGTGTGAATAGAAAATTCGGACTAGTTGCACATTCATTCAACGGATTTTTTTTGGCGTCAGTAAATCGGACCAGTAATGCATTGTTTTAATCGTCCCAGTAGTTCCCTGTAATCATGGCAGTTTTTATCACTTCACACTCTCACGAGAATCAGCAAGACAATAAAAACAATAACGATGTATACGACATACAGTCAATGTTACCTCTAAAGTTCACCTCAGTACACTCTCAATCAAAAATAATCGAGTGACGTCACAAAAGTTTGCACATTGATCCGATAGATTTTTTCGGCGTCAATAAATTATGACCCACAATTCATAGTACCAATGGTTTTCAACCTCACGTTCCCGCGAAAATCAAAGTAAAACTTTTGTGAAGCATAATATGTTTTACGGTGTGATCGTTGGGGCGAGCGCAGAAGGAACTACACATCTCTCATTGTTAAATGCAATCTGAGCCCCAACCTCAACTTTGGCTTTCTCTCTAATATACGTTTACCCCCGCCAGGAACCCGAAGTTATAAAACATTTATTCTCAGTGTCCCGACCTCGGCTAATATAAACCAACTACAACTGAGCATTAATCAAATGTAAAACAGACTTATTAAAATATTTTGATAAAAACAAAGTAGTTTGGGTTTTTTAGCTCACCGAGACGAAGTCGGGGGGAGCTTATGCTATACCCTCGGCGTCGGCGTCGGCGTCCGGACCTGGTTAAAGTTTTTGTTGCAGGTCCTGTATCTAAGTTATTACTAGTCCTATCTTCACCAAACTTGCATGGATGATGCATCTGGACCTACTTATGGACTTGAGAGGCTTGGATGCTGAATATGGGCCATGAGTTTCAGATGCTGGAGGAGGTTAAGGTTTTTGGAGCAGGTTAAAGTTTTTGGTGCAGGTGCCATTTGATAGCAATTTCTAAGTTACTACTGGTCCTAACTTCACCAAACTTGCATGGATGGTGCATCTTATGATACTGATGCACCAGACAGGCTTGAATGCTGAATCTGAGCCATAGGTTTCAGATGCTGGAGGAGGTTAAGGTTTTTAGAGCTTGTTAAAGTTTTTGGAGCAGGTGCCCTTTAATGATTATATCTTAGTTATTACTGGTCCTAACTTCACTAAACTTGCATGGATGGTGCGTCTTATGATACTGATGCACCTGACAGGCTTGAATGCTGAATCTGAGCCATAGGTTTCGGATGCTGGAGGAGGTTAAGGTTTTTGGAGCTGGTTAAAGTTTTTAAGCAGGTGCCCTTTCATGATTATATCTTAGTTATTACTAGTCCTATCTTAACCAAACTTGCATGGATGGTGCATCTTATGATACTGATGCACCTGATGCTGAATCTGAGCCATTGGTTTCGGATGCTGACTGAGGTTTAGTTTTTTGGAACAGGTCACATGTTAAATAAATAATAGTACTATTTCAGACTTGCATAGTTGATTCAACTTTAATATAAATGAATCGCAGAGGTAGCTTCAGATGCAGAGCCTGATCTCCATTATAAAGGATGCTAAAAAATATATCTTAGTTATTACTAGTGCTAACTTCACCAAACTTGCATGGATGGTGTGTCTTATGATACTGATGTACCTGACAGGTATGGATGCTGAATCTGAGCCATAGGTTTCGGATGCTGGAAGAGGTTAAGGTTTTTGGAACTGGTTAAAGTTTATGGAGCAGGTGCCCTCTGATGATTATATCTTAGTTATTATTGGTCATAACTTCACAAAACTTGCATGGATGATGTGTCTTATGATACTGATGCACCTGACAGGCTTGAATGCTGAATCTGTGTTATAGGTTTCGGATGCTGGATGAGGTTTAGTTTGTTGGAACAGGTCACATGCTTTATAGATATTAGTACTATTTCAAACTTGCACAGTTGATTTAACTTTATTAAAATAAATGAATCACAGAGGTAGCTTCAGATGCATAGCCTGATCTCCATTATCAAGGATGCTAAAAAAATCTCCTACCTCACTTAAACCTGCTTGATGGATGTGTTTGTTGTTAAATGATATAACATGATTCCTATGATAAAGTATTACATGTATATGATACACTATTGTTTTATATGATTCAATATTATATCATATTGTAAAAAGTAATATGATACAATAAGATATTATATCAATTTTTTTGTACATTATGATATAATATTGTGTCATGTTATTGTTATGTATAGTATTGTATAATATGATATTGTATTATATATTTAATATTTTATCACATGATATTGTTTCATATGATATTGCAATATGTAATATTGTATCATATGATACGATATTGTATAATATATAATATATGATATGATATTGTATAATATGATATTTTGTTTATATGATATATTATTATATCACATAAATTCTATTATATGATATTGAAATATATAATATTGTATCATATGATACGATATTGTATAATATGATATTGTATCATAAAATATTATTATATCACATGATATTTTATCATATGATGCAATGTTGTATCAAATCATATGATACAATATCATATTTTGTATCAAATATGATACAATATCATACATTACAATATCATACTATATTATACAATATAATAGCATATGTTACAATATTGTGATGTATTATGTGATTTGATATTGTATCATGTAATACTATATTGTATCATATATTATATAATGATATTGTATTATGTGATCAAATACAATAATGTATTATATCACATGATATTTTATCATATGATGCAATGTTGTATCAAATCATATGATACAATATCATATTATGTATCAAATGTGATACAATATCATACAATACAATATCATACTATATTATACAATATAATATCATGTTACAATATTGTGATGTATTATTTGATTTGATATTGTATCATGTAATACTTTATTGTATCATCTATACTACTATATTAAAACAAGAGACTCGAATTTTTGGGCTTTAATACCGAGACATCGGAAGAGTACTGTCTTTTGTTTTATGTATTTTAAACATTATTGGTACTTGAAGATTACCAATTTGTTTTTATTTTTTCTCAATCAAGCTTCGCTAATTAATAATCAACGAAAATTCATTAAAAAAATCCGGAAATCATCTGGATTTTACAATATTGCGCATGCGCATTACATTAACGCTAAGTCACGGGAGGCTCTTTAATTTATGTTTCCACAATATCACATTTGCATGGATAAACTCAGGAATGATAATAGAAATACGTGTAAATTTTCATTGTAAAATTGCTATATATTCTGTTCATCAAAGAAAATACGGGAGCAGTGCATACCGAGAGTTCTCAATGTCAACATGGTGTGTAAATTTGAAGCGAGAAAAGTGTTGAATTATGAACTAAATTTTAAGATGAAAGGTATTTACAGTCTCAAAATGGTTTGTTATGAACTATTTGACTTTTATTTTCAATGCAGCTTCATTAATTTTCTCCAAAATCGATTCGGAGCGATTCTGCATTTTTTGTGTGTGCTACTTTACGGGTATATGAGAGGCATTTTAACTGGGGTGAAGACCTGTCCCGAGATATAGTTAGATTATCTAACTAAGCAGAGTGTAGTGAAATTAATAGCATTATTGTAAGCTTAAAGCTTGGTTATGTAAATGTCAACAATACGGTGTGTCGATGTATCTATTTCGTAATTAAATGTCTGATATCATATGCAATGTCAACCCGTGCACGCACGGGTCAAAGTCTAGTATATTATATAATGATATTGTATTATGTGATCAAATACAATAATGTATGACATGATACAATGTCATATCATATGTTAAAATATTATATTGCATCATTATTAATTACAGTATATTATTGTATTATATGATGCTATATTGTAAGTATCATAGGATGCAATATCGTATTTTATATAATTGTATTGATACACATTGTATCTTATATTACCGTATGAAATGAGCATATGATTATCATACAGTTTTTAACATATGATTTACGATATTGTGTCGAAACAGTTTCCATGAATATCCAAGATCATTAACTATGGTTTTCATATAATATGATAAAGGTGGTCTCATAAAGGTGATGCCTCATAAAGGTGATGTCTCGTCTCGGTGAGCTTTGTAATCTGTGATTACCTATGTTTATGCAAATACACTCATGTATTATTATTCCTTTACTTTTTAATAATGCTTGGAAAAGAATTGATCAATAAAATCAGTAAACAATAAATTGCTTGTCAGTGTTGTCTTTTTGTTCCATGTTGTTATCTGAGTTTTAATGTTCCATGTTGTTATCTGAGTTTTAATTATTTTCCTCTGTTACATCAGTTTTGTTCTTATCTTTTTATTATTGTATGAAATAGACTTGTGCGTTGGAGACATGTGCCCTCCTCTCCCCCTTTATGTCTGTGATATCCCAATATTATTTAAAAGGTTTGACCATATGCAACTTACAAATAGATATTTTAACTGTTTCATTTTTCTCTTTTTTATATCTATTTTTTACAAAATGACGTGGGTGCATGTAGTTCTAATAAAAATTAGAAGTTTTTTTTAATTTTTCGTCACAAACTTAACATATGCATATAAAAAAATTATGCGATCAAATCAATATGACAGTAAATTAAGCATTGAACTTCCATGTGTATCATCCCCTTTACTAAGCCAAAAAATATATCAAAACAAAACTAATTAGCCGAAGAGTTGCTGTTAACACTGAAATAGCGAAAATCTACTACACGTAACACCCAGTACAGATGCTTGATCCATCTCTAAATTTATCGCGGGAAAAATAGCACAAGATCATTGTGACGTCATACTTAACTTTCTTTTGCTCTCGATAGTTCTCGGAAATTGTCGGATAACTTCGGGGAAGGAAATGACGTCATATGTCAGCAAAAGTTCAGATAGGTACAATTTTTAACGTAAGAATATGAGTTGCTTACTTTAGTGTTTTAAAATAATTTTTTATTGGTAGATGAGAAAGACATGGTAAGAATTTTCCTTAAAAACGTTTTCTGCTCCACCATGTTGCTATGAACCGCAAAGGATTATTGGGATATGTAGAACTTTTTCACGTGGCTCAAATTTTTTTGAACAATGTGCAGATTTCAACTTGAATTTCCTCCGTTCGTACACATTGTCTATGGAGCTCGCTGCGCTCGCTATAAGTGTGTAATTTTAAGAACATCATGCTTTTTAATTAAATAAAACAGTATACTTACTTTTATTTCTCAGGGGAGTTTTAAAGAGTCAGAAGACACTTAACCAACGTGAACTTTGACGTCACAATAAGGGGAAATTACTCTAACTGAAGTTATTGTAAATCTGCTGAAATTGCCAAAATCCGCACAAAATCTTGCAAAGCTAAAGAATGGGGACATTTCTTCAGATATAGGAAACAGTTGTAACTTGCACTCATTTGGATGCATGCTCACATTGATCAGGGACGTATTTACTGTTATATATGTCTCTGCATTGATTTTATTCACTATAATTACGGTAATTTCCAGGAACGTAGGCGTAGCATCGTTTTAAAAAAGGGGGGGGGGGGTAGGTGGGTAGATGGCAGCATCATCCAAAAAATCTTTACAAGCAAAAAGGAAAAAAAAAAATTCTCAAAATCATGAAAATTCTAATCCTTCAGCTCTTTAGCAGTTCAATAATTTCTTTATTTTCACTTCCATTTATTACATGCTCCCAATCCCAAGGGGGGGGGGGGCAACTCCATGTTCCTTTAATATGATAAGCAAATATTTTTAAGCTTAAATTTATAAAAAAAATTAAAAATTATTAACATAAAATGTCTACTACAAAAACAGGGGATGAACTGACGTTACAATCACTTTAAAAGAGGGGATACAGTGCAATGAACATTTATATTAAAAAATTTTTATTCAACAACATTGTATCTGAGATTAAACTATTGTTCTACTTATAAATAAATAAATAAATAAATAAATAAATAACAAATGTTATAAACTATGGATAATGAAAATTGACGGAAAAATAGGTATGTTTTATTTTATTTTGCAATCAAATTTATTTACTTTGTTAATTTTATTGATTTATCATAATTCATTGTTTAATCAAATGCTGCGCTCGCCCCAACGGTTGCACCGTAAAACATATTAAAATGTAGGAATTTTTCTTTATATTTGATAAATCGGTGTCAAAAACGTAAAATTTTACTAAAATTGGCATGTAGATAGGTAATACTTGTAAGGTACACATCTCAAATAAACTACGTTATCTCGGTAATTTTTTTCATTTTAGGGAAATTTTTTTGGCGGACTAATTATTTTGATAATGTAACAGGTATACGTCATAAGGTGTTTGACGTAATCAATGCCAGGAATCGACGCCGGATCAAAGAATTCTCAGAATGAAGTTGTAGATGCGTAATAAAACTCGAAAATGGCCAGGTCAAGATCAGTTTTTTAAAATCATACGTTTTTACCTTTTAAGGTAGTCCTAAATGGGCTCAATCATTTAAAGCTTAGCTTTAAATGATAGATATACATTTTAGCCATACATATGAAAAAGAAAATATGTATGTTTACATGCTAGTTTGTTTGTTATCTCCTCTCAGACGGGTGTACCCCCTTTCGAAAATTATTGACAATGATGAAATTTGTCAGACGTCCGTTTTCCCTAAAAATAAATACTCATTTGGGGGAAATTAGAAGTGGACATACAAAATAGAGTATAAGCATTTATTTAAGCCATATCTCATCAATAATTTTGCGCAAATTTTTATAAGTGAGCAATATGGGCCTCATATATCAAAATAGAATACAAAAATTGCTATGCGTGTATCGTGTTTGGTCATTTTTTAAAAACTATTTTATGGACTCCAACCTAAATTCATGGTATTTATTCTATAGAATGACATCTTAGAGAAAAGATTTTGTAAAATAAATCATATGTTGACGGATTACTTTTCACGCTATAAGCTCTAAACCAAGTAGACCCTGAGGAAAAAATCCTTAAAAATCACATTTTGCTAGTTTCCTGCTTATATCAATCAACAATGTTAGATATCATTTACACATTAATTATTTGACAATTGATTAAATTCAAAATAGCTTTTGTCTCTAAATTTAAACCAGTTTTAGTAGAAGAAAAAGAAGAATTCGAAGGGGGAGGGGCATTAAAACAAAGAAGATTTAAGCATACATGAGATCCTGGTTCATCAGAAACTTCGTTTTTATTTTACTGTAACAGAATCGAGTTTCTCAACATAAATTATTTCTATCTCTCATAGACTGCATATATAAGCGTTCTAATTGCTTATTATTTTCATTGTTTACAACAGCGATGTAGAGCAAAATCAAAACCGGGTATTTTAAACGCTATGTAAAAGTCGAACCAATTTTGTAAAATCCGTATAATGACGTAGTGCGATACTCGGACTACTTAAATATTAAATGGAAAAAATGGATACTATGTAAAATTTCTGAATAGTCATTTTACAATAATTTAATTTTCATTGATAAAAAACATCGTTATGCTGGAGTTTATTCAAGACACGTGTCACAAGAGAGATATTTCAAAGTCGAACGTTATGCGTAGCCGATTAAAAAAAAATTTGGATATATTTCATAATAATAGAAATCACTAGAGCCGAGCTCGTTGCAAGCAACGAGAAGGTCTTCCGTTACAGCTTCAAGTCGAGACAATCTGATTAAAATCATATCCTTGATCCCCTCCTTGTTTTTCTATTTTCGCTACAAGAGGATCTGAAGAAACCCCTCTTGATGTCACCCCCTGTTGAACGTTTGTTTATAAATATACATGAGTTATTCTAGCAATCAGAGCAAGTGTTAGAAACGGTAATTTCGGGTTACAAACAAAAATGGAGTTGTACGACGAAATGATGCCACATGTTCGTGAATTTTTCGGTATCAGCAAGTAAGAGATGGAGCATAAGTTGATATAAGACGCCCTTAGGGAATCTAAAGAATGTATTGGCATAACTTCCTAATCATGTAACTGAGGAATGGAACCGACGATTTCATTGGTCAAAGCAAAGTTCACCAGGAGGTGACCTCAAGTGGGGTTTCTTCAGATCATCGTATAGCGACTATATGAATTTTAATTAGATTGCAAGTCAAGAAAGGATTGTCATTCAGTCTTAATTAAACCACCACTCTTCTTCTTACATGTACACTTGTCAGGGTCTGACAGTTATTGATAGGAGGTCATCTTCACACTACCTTAACTTCTGACCAATCAAGGCTTTAGAAAATCAATTTGAACTCAAAAGGAGACAGAAAAATTAATTCATCCCTATTTTCTATATATTACTGCAACCTCCAGACTGCATAGTATTGAAGAGTTACACTTCTCATAAAACAGATAAAGGCATGTTTGTGATAAGCTAGGGGTATATATTTAGATTGTATGCAAATTTAAAGGTCATGGAAAGGTGACCTCTTATTGATACCTATCCGACCCCGTTGAGTGTAAGGAGAAAAGGGTGGGCAGTCATTAAACTGGATTGTCAATATGATAATAGTAAGTTCAGAAAAGGAGGCTCACTTTCAAAGTATTATTTTCCTACCAGACAAACTCTCCTTTTAACTTATTTCACGGTTATATCAATTGATGATAACTTAAAACACATCTCTTATATGTACATGTATCAAAATTATTCCAACCAGAAAATCGATAAATACTTGTACATGTATGTACAACTGATGACAGGATTCAAACTACTGGTATGCCTATATCATAGTGTAATAAACACAAAATCCACTGCGCTGATGCATGGAAAAAAGTGTTATGTTTCATAAACATTTTGATTCCCTATATTCATACTTAAACCTCTACCGCTAAAACATGGAATAGTTTATGTAAAGTGCAGTGTTAAAATTAGAGATTGAAAAGAACACCAATTGTAAATAAACAATATCTGAGGGTGCGCTATTAGTATACGAGACTGAGGTGCTCAGTGGTAGGGGTAACTATCCGTATAATGTTTGACCATACAGGCCTCAGTATTGTTTTTGAAAGGATGAGCGTATTTATCTGAAATATTCACAAGCAAGTAAAAGAAATTCACAAATCTTCAAAATCATAATCCGCGGCAGTGGTAGGGGTTGTGAGGCATCTCTAACTTCATTTTTTTTCAAATAGGATTTTGTTTTAAATATCCCAATATTTTTTTTTTTTTGCCTTGAGCGCTCATCTAGAAAGTGTGTGGGGGTGGGGGTGTCAATACCCCAAAATTTAATTTTCTAAATGTAAATTTCAGAAAATGTTGGCAGGGGTGGGGGCAGAACTCCAACTGAATCAAAAATCCTTTTTGTCACTTTTGTGTGACAGGAAGAGAGACCTCTGGTTTACAATTATTTCTATCATGTCACATATACATGTTTTAGTTATAATATTTTGGAATTTTTTAAAGATACAATGTCATTTATTTGATAAAAATCATATATTTATGCATACATGTACACCATATTAACATGTGACGTGTGAACCTAAAAGTAATCAATTTTGTTAAGTTTTTAACTTGAGTAACAGAAAGGCATAAACCAGTGTTTTGTTCAGAGCACTGTGTACATTGTATATTTAAACCAAACCAAAAGAGATGGTGTGACGTCAAAACAATTTGTTTTTGTTTTTTAAACAAAAGAGTTCTACATAATGTCAACCTCCAGAAAATACGATTTCTCTAACATTTACAACAATTAATAAAATCCGTTGAACGACACATATCTATACCATTTAATTGTAACTTTGAGAAGTGCATACATTTTTGGGAGGCAAGTGTGTCGCTAGTCTGTAAGTGAAGTGAATTATGTCCTAAGGTCTTTTATAGAAATAAGAAACTGTCAACACTTGCAGTACTCTGATGATTTCTATGGCGACCGACTGCATTGAATAACGTATTTCATGACTTCTAAACGTGAGAACAAATAATTATTATTTAACATCTTTGACTTAAAACTTTAAACTTATATTCAACAATTGACCACTACAGTGATAGCTCACTTCCAAGTGTATTCTAATTACATAACAATTGATGATCTGCATCCATAAATTACCTATGGCTATCTGTGTCCAGGGTTGCGTGCACTTAAAGGCCGAGGTTTTTAACCGGTCAGTTTACCTTAGGTAAGTTCAGGTGGGGGTGGAAGCCTATATTGAATAAGGTGTGAAACCCCGAGGGAAACACGCTCGCTTGTGTATACATGTCTATATACACGAAGTATTAAAGTGCTCTCAAAAGAGTTTTTCCGTTTATTTAAAAAGAATATCGTATTTATATGTACTTATAAAACAAATTGTTCTTCGTTGAAATGAATATAAACGCATGAAAAACCGCGTGCGACATGTGCAAAATCTTTCGTTTGATTGAACAAGTTTCTGTCGGGATTAACTGAGAATATATCCTGATGTTTTGTGAATTATACAATCACCCCACCGTACTCAAATACTAATGCAACCAATGCTTGTAATTTTTTTCCGATCAGCTGCTAAATTAAAGTGCACAATAATTCTACCAGCTGCGCATGCACCAGAGCTGTCTGTACTTGTTTCTCTTCCGGTTTCAGCTCGTGAGATTTCTCAAAGAAATGTGATAACTAACGATATAAATCGTGAACGCAATATTTGATTTCATTTAATTATTTATTCTCAATTATTCACAAACATCTTTATTAATAAACGACGTCTTTCATGGATACATGATCGGCACCACATGATTTTGACAGACTATAGGTGATCAGCGCATTTAGTGTGGTACATAACCAAGTACGAGTAAATTTTTAATTCATATCATTTAATATTTCTTTTGTTTAAAGTGCTAAAAGATAGCGATTTATCGTCACGGTATGCATCAAATCAAAAGAAAAAAGTTTACTGCACCGTCGTCGCGAGCGCTGGGCATGGTATACACAGGACGAGTAAACAAATGCCAATCATTTTCTAACATCCAAACTGGGGCCTCGATTTAGTTGATTAACAAGGGTTACACTGATCAGGTAAATTTGAAGGCGGTGCTTATTTTCTCGGTCTTAAAGGGACACGAGCTTTTCGGTCGCACGGGGTGATTGAATTAACACGCAGACTGGCCGGATAAACTCACAGATTGCAAAGTGAAACACATTAGGAAGAACGTTAACAAATAAGGAGTCACCAAAAATTGAATTTCGACACATATAAATTTTCGATTTTTGTTCGCCAATTTTTAAAATTCAGCTCGAGCACTGGGGGGGGGGGGGGAGCAGCACAGAGATGACTTTGTTTTTAAACTTCCTAGAACGCTTCGAAAATTAATGATTTTTTTTACTATGTAAACCCTGCTAAAATTTGGTACAACGCTTAAGAAAACTTATTTTACTTTCTACACTATTTAATTTTTGTGTTGGTCGAATATTAATTCTTACACCAGTATATATATATACATATATCCATGTGCATACTTTTTATATGACTCGTTGGCCAGGCAAAGTTTGAATATTGTCTTAAAAGTGTTAAAATCTGTAAAAAGTCTAAGCAATAATTAACGGAAATGATCATGAGTAACTACAGTCGATTCATCGTCGGACCCCACGGGTTTTCCATCCGTTACATTGCTTGAAATCAGTGTAACGGATAGAAAACCCGTGGGTTCCGACGATGCAGTATATTAATCTTAAACACATATCAAGTTTACATATGCCGGTAAATATCTCGGAGTTCTTTTATTTATACAATCGGCCTTGCATATTTAGAATCGAATTGATAGATTACTGTTATTCAATTAATGAGAGGTTTTTATAAGATTTTTCGCCCTAACGTTTAAATCAACGCTAAATCAACTGAATAAGGGAGATAAATTCATCTTTCATCTAAAACCAATATAAATGAAAATTAAATAAACAAATAGTTTTGTGTTCGTACAAAATATCAATAAGCATACACGTGTGATAAGGTACATGTAGATGTCCCCTCACGCGCGATCTTCTCGGCCATGTGCGAGCGTGCGAGGGATGATCATCATTTAAAGGGGTAATCTTTGTGGTTTTTTGTTGTTGATCTAAAACATTATTAGTACAGTTCTTAGAACATTTTATACTTACAAACCCACCATTGATTTATGTCTGACGATGTTTTGGATTAGGAATAATATCGGATTTTATAATTTTCAGAATGACTTCTTAATTTACATTTTAAATAAAACATTAATAACTTAAAATTAAAACAGTTCCTGTATTTGCGGCTATATAAACTCAAAACAAGTACATGAAAGACGCGAATCTGTTGTATTAGATAACCGCTGACCGCTTGGTAGTGCACCCGCGGCCGATCTCCTCGGCCGCGGGCGAGGAATAGGTTACGTAAAGTTACAACACACACAGCTCAGAACCCAGGAAGATTTGAAATGTTTGCAGTATAATAATGACTAAAATCTACCAAATAGAAGTTAATATTTGTTCTTTACTTAAAACCCACAATTAATCTATGCCTGATATTACTTCCGATTGAGAATGACATTTCTTTTATTAATTAACAGAACGTTTTCTTAATTGACACTCTATCAGTTAATTCAATTTGAGATGAATAAACGTCAATGTGTGATCAAAATTAAAACAATTCTTGTTTTCGGCTAAATGAACTCATAAATTGAGAGACGTGACTCCGGTGTATTAGATAACCGCTGACCGCTAGGTAGTCCAGCCGCGACCATGCCTACCGACTTTCTCGGCCGCAAGCGAGGGATAGCTTACGTAATGGTTCACACACACAGCTCTGATTCCAGATATATTTTAAATGCACGCAGCATGATAACTAAAATGTATCACATAGATTTATTTTTTTTTTCGGTAGTTTGTGTGATTTACTAGAAAAGAAAAAGAATGTTTATATTTTCTGTTTCTCGTTTTTTAGGATTGTGCAGAATTTACGAAGATGACTTAAACTCCTCACATAAAAGCATGTATCCTAAAAAAAAAAATTTTTCGTATGAATTAAAGCCTCCTTTTTAAACAGGCATATTGTCTGTCGTAACTTAATGTCAGTTGTACGCACAATGACTTTCGTTAACTTGCCAAATAAACACAGGTACATCTTAACATGTAAAGCTTTTCACACTCATACTACACAACTCACCAACAAAATAACATTGTAAAGACATTTATAGGATCCCAACAAACAACTTTTCTAGCGACAGCTATATCAAAATCCTAGCCGTTTTTTAGTTATTTAGCAAAAACTTTCAAGGTCCCTTGGCCCTTAATTTAAGGGGCCAGCCCTTTTTTATTGGTGTCAAATGAAAGTCCTTGACATTCTGCACAACTTTTATTCTACATGTTTTAACAAAATGTTTTTTGTTTAAAAGATACAAAGGAAAATATGTCTAAATTTTCGCACTTTTTGGAACCCTGTTTTTTGACCCCCTACCTTTTTCTAAAAAAAGAAAGTAATCCAAAAACAAAAACCGATGTGCAAAACTTCAATGTCTCTGTTATTCAAATTCGTTGGATTCCCATTCCCTGCTATCATAGTCTCGGAGCCTTTGTCTGGAAACGAAAGGCCCTAAATTTTTTAAAAAGGGGAATAACTCGTTAACAGAAGATGATTTTTAAAATTTATGAAATGGTTTAGATAGTGTTTTGTAAAGTCCATGAGCCCTGAAAATTTGAGCAAAAACCGTTCAGAAATGAGCAAGATATGAAGCCTCAAAGTTCGCGTCTAGGAAGAAAAAAAAAAAAAAGAAAAATAAGAATAATCTTAATCTGCACAATAATATAAAGGTCTTCCGTTGGAAACGGAAGACCTTAATTATAAAATCTGCATTTTCATAGGTTGTATAGCTATTAAAAAGATGCGCGTATGTCCGCAAATTTTCTTAATAGAGACATTTCAAAATGTCAACATGAAATGTCACACTTGCATAAAAACACGTTAAACTCATAAGCAAAGAAAAGAGAAAAATACTTAGACACTTCTTCTAAAAAGTGGCGCAAAAAATTCACAAAAACAAATTGCAGTTAGAAATGTGCTTTTTCTCCCAGATAATTTGATGTAAAATATATAACCATTGCTAATCAACATAATTGAATTTTAGAAATAAAATGATGTCATCATTATGTGTCACGGGTACGTAAAATGACACAATACCTTAAACGTAATGTGTTCGGTTTTTTTTTTCATTAAAAAAGGTATAGTGAAACTTATAAATAACGAGTTCTAGACACATTATTTTGCGAAAAGGTAAGCATAAATATAAAATAAGTCCTAAAAAGATAAAATTGATGCCAAATATCCAGACTTAAGGTACTTCACTACACCTTCAAATAGTTTCTCAAATCAGCACAAAATTACTTATCTATGATAAAGAGCATGATAGATAAGAAGTATATATGTCAAATAGGCGAAAAAAATTGCAATTTTGGATAAAAAATGGTATTTTGAAACATTTCATTCAGGTAACATGAACAAAAGCACCAGGCGGATTCGAACTCATGATCTGCGGTTCACAAGCCTGATACTTTAACCAATAAGCTATGACGAAATACATCTGAATCGATTGATACAAACAGTTTAACAAAACATTTAAATCGCCACCTTGTGAGGTATTGTCTTAAAAAAGTATAAGTCTAGGTATAGTGAAGTACCTTAATGAGTCAAATTTATTCATTTCTACGAATAAGATAATGACGACATAGGTACATGTAAAATGATGCAATGACGTTAAACCTGATGTGACGATGAACATGTATTTTGATTATTTCAACAGGATCTTTGACTACTAAGCAACGAATTTATATGATAAAGAAAAGAGGAAACATAGTGGGGTAGAACAGACTTTGAAATAAAGGAGTTATGTATATCAGTTTTGAATCAGGAGCTATTCTTGAAAATATACGACACATAACGAATTTCAGAGGAAGTTTATTTAAGAATATTGCAAGCTGTTAGCGAATCGCATGCTTTTGAACATTGATATTATTTACAAATATTTCTTTATATTAAAAATAACAGTTTTGAAATGCAAAATCTCTTACATGTGAAAAAAAATCAATTTAAAAAATGTCTTATTTTCTAATTTTTTGTATGTTTTGCTTAATGAAATTTATAATTACGTTATGTGTGAAAATGACGTTTTTGACGTGTTTTTACGTTACCGAAATTAACACTAACACCGTGCGAGACGTCATTATAGTGAATACAATTACGTATTCAAAATAAGAATCTACAATGAAATGTTAATACGCTCACAAACAGACAATAATATTTCCAGGTACGTGTAAAACTAATAAAAAACATATTCATAAACATATCAAAAAGTATGTACATGTATATAGCAAATAAAATCAGTCTTTTTATCATTAGAAACAAATACCCAAAAACTACAGTGTCCGCAAATTCAAGTGAACTATTCTTAACTTCTGACATACAAATGTGGCAGAAAATCTTAAATCATCGGAAAAAACGTAAATTTACAATACTATGCAATAGCTTCTTAGAAAATACTCTTTCTAAAAACTGTAAATGTTATTTCAATGATGTTAAATTTGTCCAGGCAAAGATGGCGCCAAACAGAGGATGTGGGCCTGCCTAGTTGCTTGAGAGTTTGCACAAAACTGAAAGGGAAAATATCTCACTTATCCAGGTCAGTGATTGAAATCTATGTATACATGTTTTACAAACTTATGGCATGTTTACCCATCTGATATCATCATATGTTATCAAACAAAAATAGGAAAAGTGATTTACTCGAAAATTTAGAACGGCGATTGGAATTGAGTTCGATCATTTATAATTCATGTATGATAAATTCCAGGATGCTTTTTATATCAAAGTTGATCTATTGTCACAAAATTATTTTCATTATGTTAGAGATACATTACTAGACCATGATCATTTCCAACATAAATGGCAAAATCTATTATATAACCGACCAAATTCCGGATTTGTGAGTTATCGAACCTTTTCGATGATCAAACAAAATTAAATGTGATGTGTTATGAAAGGTTTATCAAACTTAATCAATATCAAGTTATAAGATAAACTGTGTCATGTCTTCTGAAGAGTGGCGTGCTGGTTTTTGTGTACAGGTAAGTCGTTAATTCGTCTATTCCGTTGTCTGGCTGTTAATGAATATGAGGTCAAGGTCATATGTCAATGTTAATAAAAGGTCAAATTCATTGAAAAGTGTCAGATTGTGTTGTTGTGTTTTCAGTTTGGATGCTACAGAGGCCGAGAAATTATCAGCGGTGTACGACGAACTGTTCACAACCATAAACGTCATGGCTCAAGATCACAAGGAATACATCTCCAACATATATGACGAGGAGGAAGTGGTCAAAAAGTAAAATAAAAACTATTTTAACTTTGAAGACTGTTTTTTCCCGAAATAACCACAACCATAAATATATAATAAAATCATGTCCCCCTCCCCGCCAGCAATATATATGAATTACTAGTAATAAAATCATGCAGGACAGTTATTATAATTAGACAGAAGTGTCTATCCTAAAGAAACACAATACATAAGAATAAATTAATTTGTTTAAAATATCAAAGAGAGAGGAAATGAATTAACATCACGTTTAACAATTAGACGACTTAAGGAGGCCGACTTTAGTTTTCATTGCGCATGTTTTTGCGCATCCTAGTATAATACAGTTGATTTATACTTCTTATGATATTTTTCGATATCATTTATAAAATTGAACACAATAAATGAAATACACGGCAGATAAAACTATTTAGAACTTTTAAAGAAAATTTTTATTTTTTTAACGATTTTTCCGTTGTGCGGTAGGGGAGCGTTGCCATTGTGCTTTTATGACGTTATGATAAAATGAAGCTGTGTACGAATAAGTTTTGATAAATAAGATAAAAGAAAAAGTAAAAATTGTACGCCGTTGAAATTTTTTGTATAGAATGATACTATCCTCTAGGGCATTTTCCTTATTTTTTGGAAGAATCCATTATACCAATCTTCATTCGTAATGATCCAAATATATAGTATATTATGAACGGGTTGTTGTACTTCCAGCGAGTCATACAAGGTAAGCAAACTTTTCTGAAACATGTCATCGGTAAAATTATATCTGCCAACTGTCAGGGTCTGCACGAATTTAAGAAAAGAAAAGATGTCTTTCAATATTATCGACAAACCCATTGCAATATTTTATGTTTACAAGACACTCATTTTACCTGCGATATGGAAGATAGTATTCAAAATGAATGGGGCAATGAAGTTTATTTTAATTCATTTACATCAAAGTCCAGAGGAGTAGCAATTTTTTCAATAACAATTTTGAATATAAAGTACATAAGAAAATCATAAATGATTATGGAAATGTTGTGGTACTAGACCTCAGCATTCAAAACTATCGTTTAAGTCTGATTACAGTGTATGGTCCAAATGAGGACATACCCCTTTTTTTACGAAAAACTCTTTGAAATCATAAATGAAGTAGGAAATAAAGACACTATAGTTGTTGGCGATTTTAATCTTATTATGGATCCTAATATAGATTATTACAATTATCTTCATCTTAACAATCCTAAAGCAAGAGATAAGGTAATAGAAAAAATAAATCAATTAAATCTTATTGATATTTTTAGAGAAACTCACCCAGACAAGAAACGATATACATGGCGTAAACCAACCCCGTTAAAACAAGCAAGATTGGATTTTTTTAAATATCAAATACCCTATTGTGTATGTCACAAGAAAGTGAAATTTTAGCAAGTTATAAGTCAGACCATTCACCAGTTCTCCTTAGTTTAAAATTTAATGAATTCACACATGGGAACGGTTTATGGAAGTTTAACAATGCACTTTTATATGATTAGAAATTCCTAGATGTCATTAATAAAAAAAATACAAGAAATAAAACAAAATTATGCAGTACCTGTATATAACAATGCATGTATTGACAAAATTCCAAATGATGAAATTAGAAAATATTAGAAATCACAAACTCATAGGGAGTCTAGTTAGATCAAGAGCTAAATGGACCTGTGAAGGAGAGAAACCAACAAGTTACTTTCTTAATCTTGAGAATAGAAATTATGTAAATAGAATTCTTCCAAAATTAATAAAAGAAGATTGTTCTGAAGAAATAAATGGACAAAAGGAAATCCTGTTAGAGATGGAAAATTATTATAGAAATCTATATCAAAACCAGGGGGAACTTCATAACTATGATTAAAATGAAATTCTAAAAACAGACTCTGATATTTTTAAACTCAGTGATATTCAAAGAAATACCCTTGAAGGTGAAATAACTTATAATGAAGCAACTCAAGTATTGAAAAAAAATGTCAAATAATAAGAGTCCTGGAAGTGATGGTTTCACTATAGAGTTCTTTAAAGTCTTTTGGAAATACTTAGGAAACTTTGTTATCAGGTCAATAAATCACGGATACAAACTAGGGGAGTTATCTGTTACACAAAAAAACAGGGTATAATCTGAATCACCTGCATACCAAAAGATGGAAAAAGTAAATTTTACATGAAAAATTGGAGACCATTCTCTTTATTAAATTTAGTTTATAAAATAGGGTCAGGCTGCATTGTTCAAAGAATGAAAACAATAATTAGTTTAATTATCAGCACTGATCAAAATGGCTTTGTTCCAGGAAGATATATAGGTGAAAATACTCGTCTTGTTTATGATTTATTGCAATATACCGAAAATAATGATATTCCTGGATTGCTTTTAATGATTTGGTCTTTCCACCTTCCAGGTGAAAGACCTTTTGATTTCTTTATGTTTTTAGGTCTTTCCACCTTTCTGGTGAAAGACCTTTTGTATTTCTTATGTTTTTTATTAGGTCTTTCCACCTTTCAGGTGAAAGACCTTTTGTTTTCTTTATGTTTTTAGGTCTTTCCACCTTTCAGGTGAAAGAAATTTTGTATTTCTTATGTTTATTATTTTTTTCTTCTCTTTTTTTACCAGGGACAGCTTTTTTATTTTAAGAGATATTAAAACAATTTTTTCTTAATGTTATTGACCATGAAAAGTTATGGTACCAAATGACCCTTTGCTTAATAACTCCAAGAATTTACACAGTTATTGCCCTTGTGTACGAAAAGCTTGTTATCGCTACTTCTCTGAAACCATAAGAGATAGAGATATGGGTGTTTTACCGATGTCTTCAGTAAACTTAGAGAGGGTTCTTCAATCTATTCATACCGAAAGGATCTGAGGCCTCCTTCTAGAAGTTAATGCCCCTGAAAGTATTTAAATTTATATAAAATCACTTCCAGCTTTTTTATTATTAATCGTAGAGACTTCGGACCAATTGGGATGGAAGCGTCTACCTTGGCCGAACAAAATGACATAAAGGTCAAAGGTCAAGGTCATTTGGAAATCTATTAATTTATGCGTTTTTAGATCTCTTTTGTTAAGGGTGGTACAGAAAAAAATTTTCATTGATGTATTAGTACTTCTGGAGACATTTGAAAATATAACCCTTCAGCCCCTACTTTGAAACAATTGTAGAGTTATTGCCCCTATTATACAAAATGCTTGTTATCCCTACATATAATAAACCGTTAGAGGTGAAGACTTGAAACTTTTACTAATGTATTCAGTACATTCAGGCACTCAATCTATCATATCGAAAGGGCCCGAAGCCCACTTCAAGCAGTTATCGCCCCTAAAAGTTTCTAAATTTTGTTAAACACACATACAACTTTTGAACGTGACATCGTAGGGCCATTAGACCAATTCAAATTGAAATGTTGACCTTTACTAGTCAAAATGACATAAAGGTCAAAGGTCAAGGTCAAACAAACAAAAAATTGCATATTTCAGTTTTTGACTTTTTTTTTTTTTAGAAAGAAACGCAGAGAAAATGTTTTATTGATTATGTTGAAACAAAACATAAAAAAATAATGAGGTGGAAAGACCTCTAATTGTTCGAGAACAATTAGTCTACTAGTTTATTCTTTTTTTTTCTATTTAGCTCGGAGTGACTTTTTTGTTATTATGGTTATCCAAACAATTTAAACTTTATGTAATTGGCCATTAAAAGTTATGATACCAATTGACCCTGTGTCAAAAAACTCCCAGAACTTGCAAAGTTATTGCCCTTGTGTACGAAAAGATTGTTATCGCTACTCCTCTAAAACCATAAGAGATAGAGACTTGGATCTTTTACCAATGTGTTTAGAACACTTAGAAGGTTCTTCAATCTATTCATACCGAAAGGATCTGAGGCCCTCTTCTAACAGTTATTGCCCCTGAAAGTATTTAAATTTCAATTAAATCACTTTCAACTTTTTTATTATTTATTATAGAGACGTCGAACCACTTGGGATAGAAGTGTCTACCTTGGCCGAACAAAATGACATAAAGTCAAAGGTCAAAGTCATTTGGAAATCTGTTAATTAATGTGTTTTTAAATCTCTTTTGTTTAGGGTGGTAGAGAAAAACTTTTTCATGGATGTAGTATGACATCTTTAAACATTTTAAACTATAGCCCCTAGGCTCATACCTATGAATAATTACAGAGTTATTGCCCCTTTTGTACGAAATGCTTCTTATCGCTTCTTCTCTGAAACAATAAGAGACAGACACTTGGAAATTTTACCAATGTCTTCAGTACACTTAGAGGGTTTTCAATCTATTCATACCGAAAGGATCTGAGGCCCCCTTCTAGCAATTATTACCCCTGAAAGTATTTAAATTTCAATTAAATTACTTTCAACTTTTTAATTATTTATCATGGAGACGTCTGACCACTTGGAGTGGCAGCGTCTACCTTGGCCGAACAAAATGACATAAAGATCAAAGGTCAAAGTCATTTGGAAATCTGTTAATTAATAAATTTTCATATCATTTGAATACAGAATTTAAGTAAGGGTTTCAATAGCTTTCTGGATTGCGCAAAAAGTCAGCCAGGTATCACATCAAGTCCTGTGGTTACTCAAGTGGAAATTGTTTTTACAGTCAACCCATTCAAATTGTACAAAGATAGCTAGCCTCTAGAACACGCTCTTCTAGTATTATTTGGTTTTCTGTTTATATGTTTGTGTGAAGAATATTCACTTGGCGAGCACATCAGTTTTGTTCAAAGTAAATGGGGAAAAAATCAGAAAAAGTAATTTAAAAGATATTTATGATAAACAACGGGGAATTCTTAAAGCAATGGTTTGAAATGCAAAATAATCTCTCAAAAATTTATTTATAAAATTTCATTTTAGCTTTGCTGTTTTCCCATTTTCGAGAACAACATATATCACAGGTTTACTATTTTTTGTATACCTTATTGAGCAATGTGTTAAAAAAAATATTAGGGTGGAAAGACCTCTAATTGTTCGAGAACAATTAGTCTACTAGTTGATTTTGAAAAGGCTTTTGACTATGTCTCATGGAAATATATTGATAAAACACTTCAATTCTTTAATTTTGGGCCATCCCTCAAAAAATGGATATCAGTTTTTCAAAAATACATCTCCTCTTCTGTATCAGAAGCAGGTCACTTATCCAACTTTTTTAAACTAGGGCGCGGTTGTCGTCAGGGTGATCCAATCTCATCATATATCATTTTACTATGTGCTGAAGTACTAGCTCACAAATTAAAAAATAATAAAGGTATAAATGGAATTAACATAGATAATTCAGAATTCTTGTTATCACAGTATGGATGACACCCTTATTATATTAGATGGCAGTGAGAGGTCACTCAGTGAAGCAATTAGAGAATTAAATAAGTTTTATCAAATTTCTGGTCTCAAAATAAATATATCAAAAACTCAACTTGTCTGGATTGGTAGTAAAAAGTACTCCTCTAATAGAATATGCAATGAAATGAACTTTCAATGGACAAGCACCTTTAAACTTTTAGGAATATGTTTTGATCTGGACTTAACAAATATACCAAAACTCAATTATGACAAGAAATAAGTAAAAATCAAGCATATCATTAATCAATGGAGTAAACGACGACTTACTCCACTGGGCATAAAACTCTCATAAAATCTTTGCTTTTTGCACAATTAAACCATCTCTTCATTTCTCTACCCTCTTCATCAAATATTTTTATGAAAAACCTGAATGAAACCCTTTTTAACTTTTTATGGCATTCTAAAATAGATAAACTTAAAAGAAAGCAAGTAGTGCAAGACTATGTTAATGGAGGTCTAAAAATGCTTATTATTAATAATTACAACCTGGGGTTAAAATCATCTTGGATAAAAAGAATTCTTTATTCCCAAGAAACAAAATGGAAAGTGTTGCTTGGCAAAACTGTCCCTATACAAAACATATTAAAACTGGATCAGACTAAAATAATCTTGTTAAAAAGGAAATAAAAAATCCCTTCTGGAAAGATACTCTTACTGTCTTTCAAATCTTTCAAGAAAAATTAGAAGTTCAATCGTGGAATGAATTTATTACTCAGCCTATTTGGAGCAATCCTAAAATTAAAATTGAAAATAAAGCAGTTTTTTACACAAACTGGTTCAACAAGAACATAATATACATAGCAGATCTGCTCGATGAATATGGAAAATTTATGCCTTAGATGATTTACAAAAAAAAAAAAATTAAGATAAAAACTAATTTTCTAAATTATGCTTCACTCAGAAATTCAATTAAAACAAGTCTCTCAAGTTTCCAAATTCAAATGGAAACAAATAACCCTAAACCGTTTCTTCCTCATAATATTAAAACATATTGTAACAACAAAAAAGGAACAAAACATATCTACAATATTCTTACTACAGAAAAAATTATTCCTCTTGGAAAAATAAAATGTGGAAAGTTTTCTGAAATTTCGGACCGTCAGTGGGTAAATATTTTCACATTTCCTTTTTTATACACCAAAGATTCTAAATTACAATGGTTACAATTTAGAATAAATCAGTATATTTTGACTACAAATTCATTTTTATTTAAAACTGGTAAAACTGACACAAAGTTGTGTTCTTTATGTCAAAGTAACAAAGAAACTATTTCACATCTGTTCTGGGACTGCTTACTTGTCCAAAATCTTTTAAGCCGTTTTATATCAATATGTGACAGAAAAGGTTTACATATTACATTAGAAGAAAAATCATTCATATCAGGAACCCTTATTTCAATTAATGTGGGTGTAATTATACCCGCACTTTCTAAAGAAAGTTCGGGTATATTGTTGTTATCCTGTTCCGTCCGTCCGTCCGTCTGTCTATCACGTTTTACTTTCTCAAACTGCTCTTACATCGTATAAACTAGCAATCTGAACACTTGGAGTTTGATTGGGGGTGTCATGTTGTTTCGTAAAAAGGTTTCAAAAATTCTCTGGTAGTCCTGGGGGTCAGATAATTGGTAAAAAATGACGTTTTTTTCATAAAAAACCTGCTTCCTCGAACTCCCCCTACATTTTAAACAATAGACAAATCATCTTTTGGAATATGTTTTGGGGTATCCTATAGATGCGCAATAAAGTTTCCGAAAGTTTCTTTCCAAAAAATCTGGTTTCAAAAACGTCATTTTTTTTTTTTTGCAGTAGCCAAATGATCTTCTAGAATATGATTGGGTGTCATTTTGAAGTGTGATCAGATTTTAGAAATTTTTTTTCATCACAGGGATTCGTTGGCAACAAAAAATAACGGTTTTTTTTTGCCAAAAAAAAAGTATGGTTCCCGTAACTTTTACAACTTAGGAGTAGCTACGTCATCCCTTGGGATATGATTGTGGCTGTCCTATAGATGTGCAATAAGGTTTTAAGAATTTATTTTTCGTCCAGGGAATCAAATAATAGCAAAAAATTGACGTTTATTACTCCCAAAAAAAAACTACATCCTAGAACTCCTCTATTGATTTAATGAATAGACATGTCACATCTTGGGATATGAGAGGGGCTGTCCTATAGATGTGCAATGAATTTTGAAATATTAAATTTAATCCTGGTAGTCAAATAATAGCAGAACATTAACATTATCCCATGTGCGGATCTAGAGATGGGGTCAAAGGGGGGGGGGGGTCCAGATCCTCCCTCCAAAAATCAGATTTCTTTAAAATGCATTATAAAATTGCAAAACATATGCCTTTAATCCACAACCCTCCCCTCTGCAAACTCGAATAACTGTCAACCCCCCCCCCTCCCCGGAAAAACTATCTGGATCTTCGCATGTATCCCTCCTTACACTGTAAATAAAATGACTTTTTTTCCTTAAAATAAAACAAGAGGCCCATGGGCCACATCGCTCACCTGAACAACAGTTCGTTGTAAATTGCTCTGCTTTGAATTTGTAATTCGTTTTATGGATTTTTGAGATGGTTGACGGTTTGTTATTGTCATTGTTTTCATCTCATAAGGTATGCAATTTTAAACTTTGAATCTCTCTCTGGGGCCCCAGTATTGGTCCAGGGTTGGCTTTAACAATTTAGAATCTACACTAGTTGAATATGTTTGCGTAGTAATCTCACAAACTGTAGCAATGTAGTTCTTGAGAAGAAGTTTTTAAACATTTTCACAATATACTTCTATGTTAAACTTTGAACCACTTCTATAGTCTGTCCCAAGATATCCTGGATTCACATTTTGCTCAATTAATTAATATTTATAAATACCTCAGGGTTCAAATGATGTTCATTCAAAAGTATGAAAAATTTCCAAGATTTCTCAGTTAAAACGCCCCCGTTAGCTTATCAGGTTTCAATACACGGCTAAAAAATGTGATGTCTACGGGGATTTTGTATTGCAGTAAGCCCGGATGATGACGTTGAAAAATTGCGCGAGATATTCCGAATACTTCCGAATGGAGAAAAGATGTAAACATTCCCCATTATAAATCTCCGTAAGAAATCTGTTTTCGTTCCTGGGAATTTTTTCGAGTGAAAAATGATAATGTGTCAATGAAGATATCTTGGAAATTTCCCCTTTCATCGATTTCAATTGCACTTCTTTCACAGGTATGTGTATTTTTAGTAAAAATCGGCCAAATGTGCTGTATAAATATCTTGGGACAGACTATAGGACCCCAGTGTTGGTCCGGGGTCATGGCCTTACAATCTAGAATGTTCACTATTTGAGGATCCTTGCATAGTAATCTCACAAACTGTAACATTGTAGTTTTCATAAAGAAGATTTTTTAAAAAGTTTCCTATATATCTCTATGTTAAACTTTGAACCTCTCTTGGTGACCCAGTATAAAATCGGGGGTAACGATTTTAACAATTTAGAATCTACAATACCCAATGATGTATTCATAGTAATAACCCATACCGTTGCATTGTAGTTCTTGAGAAGAAGATTTTTAAACATTTTTCTATATATGTTAAACTTTGAGCCCTGCCTGGGGCCCCAGTTTTGGTCCGGGGGTTATGATTTTTACAATTTAGATTCTTCACTATATATACAAGCTTTTTTTAAATATTGGTATTTCTAGTGCAGTGGTTCTTGAGAAGATTTTTAAACATTTTTACTTCGCATTTCTATGTTAAATTTTAAACCCCGCCTGGGGTCCCAGTTTTGGTCCGGGGGTCATGATTTTTATAATTTATAAACTTCACTATATACAAGCTTTTGTGTAAATATTGGCATTTCTGATGCAGTGGTGAGAAGAAGATTTTTAAATACACACACCTATGCTCACTGTTTCGCAATTATCTCCCTTTTAAAAATTGTTTAGCCTTTATTTTAACAATTAAGAATCCCCTTCCTTTAAGGATGCTTTGTACCAAGTTTGGATGTAATTGGCCCAGTGGTTTTTGAGAAGTCAAAAATGTGAAAAGTTTACAGACGTACAGCTAGACCGACAGACGGACAGACGGACAACGGGTGATCAGATTTATTTGATTTAATTGTCGAATGATCTATTAAATTCAAAATATAAATTGGGGTCTGATAAGATTTTATAAACTGTTAAAAAATGTTTTTAAAAAAATCACATTACACCTAATTAAGAATCCCCTTCCTTTAAGGATGCTTTGTACCAAGTTTGGATGTAATTGGCCCAGTGGTTTTTGAGAAGAAGTCAAAAATGTGAAAAGTTTACAGACGTACAGCTAGACCGACAGACGGACAGACGGACAACGGGTGATCAGATTTATTTGATTTAATTGTCGAATGATCTATTAAATTCAAAATATAATTTGGGGTCTGATAAGATTTTATAAACTGTTAAAAAATGTTTTTAAAAAAATCACATTACACCTTGCATAATTGTCAAATGATCTATTGATATTTCTTATTTTCTACCTGGGGATCAATAACTAATATTAAAGTTAAAATTAATAACAATAAATGATTAAAATTAAATGTTTATCCTCCACATCCAACCCCCCCCCCCCAAAAAAAAAAACAAAAAAACTTGTGTACAGTAGCGAATTATAAATCATTTTTTGATTGGTATTTTTCTCTAGATGCTCATTAAAATTTTGGATATTGCTTTTTAATTTTTAAGATAAACAAAATGTTACATATCTATTCGGGGCAATTGTAAAGTCTCCTAAACAAAGCAGGTTCATTATTAGGCTAGGAATTACATGGGTCAAACACTTACTACATATGAATAAGATAAAATACTTTATTATTTCCAGTTCTAGAAAGTCAGGGTGTCTCGAAGGGGGTATAACCTATATACCATTTGATGGGCAATTTATGACACAAAGAGCAAGAATAAATGTGGTTTAGGGATGGGAATCTCAAAAGTTATCAAAATATAATCATTTCCTATTTTAAGGGGGGGGGGGAGTGGGGTGGGGTGGGGTAGGGGTTCAAAAACAACCCCTGGGGGTAATGTAATTTATACCATTTGATGAAGTATAATGACATTAGAAACAATTGAGAATATATATATGGTTTAGTGGTGGGGATCTCAACAGTTTTCAAAATATTTGGTATTTTCCTGTTCCATGGGGTCAGAACAATCCCATATGGTTATGGCCTATATTATATTTGATGCATCATAATACATTAAGAAAAAAAAGACCCCTTCCTTCCTATCATATTTCATATAAACATGATAAGTCTCTACACTTACACATGTACTACACAAATTTAATACAAAATCTAAGTCTGACAAATGAAAAAATAACTTTTGCAATTAAAATGACAAAAACTGTACAAATGCAATAGGATAGGTAATAATGATAAGCTTATTTAAATATAAAAAGATGATGATACAGTATGCTGGCAAAGGGAGATCACTTATTTAAAAAGTGAAAGTTAACCTTATACCTACATGTATACCGGTGGCTCATAATATTGTTTTACTGCATGTTTTATGCTTACCTATTTAGTCAACATCATAATGATTATCCAATAAGAGCACAATATGAATCCCTTTTGCTGATCATCACAAAAGAAACGTTTATGCATGTTTATTAAACCTTTTCTGCATATGGAAAACACAACGGTATGTACACCACGTAAACCCATCTAACCGAAGGGCTGGGTAAAACTAGTACCCGCTAATGCGACCTGCAGACCTGTGTTAAGTACGTAACTTCAGATAAAGATCGGTTATGCATGTATTTTTAGCTCACCGAGACGAAGTCGGGGGGAGCTTATGCTATACCCTCGGCGTCGGCGTCGGCGTCGGCGTCGGCGTCCGGACCTGGTTAAAGTTTTTGTTGCAGGTCCTGTATCTAAGTTATTACATGTCCTATCTTCACCAAACTTGCATGGATGATGCATCTTGACCTACTTATGGACTTGAAAGACTTGGATGCTGAATCAGGGCCATGAGTTTCAGATGCTGGAGGAGGTTAAGGTTTTTTGAGCAGGTTAAAGTTTTTGGTGCAGGTGACCTTTGATAGCAATTTCTAAGTTACTACTGATCCTAACTTTACCAAACATGTATGGATGGTGCATCTTATGATACTGATGAACCAGACATGCTTTAATGCTGAATCTGAGCCATAGGTTTCAGATGCTGGAGGAGGTTAAGGTTTTTAGAGCTGGTTAAAGTTTTTGGAGCAGGTGCCCTTTGATGATTATATCTTAGTTATTACTGGTCCTAACTCCACTAAACTTGCATTGATGGTGCGTCTTATGATACTGATGCACCTGACAGGCTTGAATGCTGAATCTGATCCATAGGTTTCGGATGCTGGATGAGGTTAAGGTTTTTAGAGCTGGTTAAAGTTTTTGGAGCAGGTGCCCTTTGATGATTATAACTTAGTTATTACTGGTCCTAACTTCACCAAAGTTGCATAGATGGTGTGTCTAATGATACTGATGCCTCTGACAGGCAGGAATGCTGAATCTGAGCCAAAGGTTTCGGATGCTGGATGAGGTTAAGGTTTTTAGAGCTGGTTAAAGTTTTTGGACCAGGTGCCCTTTGATGATTATATCTTAGTTATGACTGGTCCTAACTTCACCAAACTTACATGGATGGTGCGTCTTATAATACTGATGCACCTGACAGGCATGAATGCTGAATCTGAGCCATAGGTTTCAGATGCTGAATGAGGTTAAGGTTTTTAGAGCTGGTTAAAGTTTTTGGAGCAGGTGCCCTCTGATGATTATATCTTGGTTATTCCTGGTCCTAACTTCATAAAACTTGCATGGATGATGCGTCTTATGATACTGATGCACCTGACAGACTTGAATGCTGAATCTGAGCCAAAGGTTTTGGATGCTGGATTAGGTTAAGTTTTTTGGAACAGGTCACATGTTTAATAAATATTAGTACTATTTCAAACTTGCCTAGTTGATTGAACTATAATATAAATGAATCGCAGAGGTAGCTTCAGTTGCAGAGCCTGATCTCCATTATCAAGGATGCTAAAAAATATATCTTAGTTATTACTGGTCCTAACTTTACTAAACTTGCATGGATGGTGCGTCTTATGATACTGATGCACCTGACAGGCATGAATGCTGAATTTGACCCATAGGTTTCAGATGCTGGAGGGAGGTTAAGGTTTTAAGAGCTTGTGTTTTTGGAGCAGGTGCTCTCTTATGATTATATCTTAGTTATTACTGGTCTTAACTTCACCAAACTTGCATGGATGATGCATCTTATGATACTGATGCACCTGGCAGGCTTGAATGCTGAATCTGAGCCGTAGGTTTCGGATGCTGGATGAGATTTGTTTTTTTGGAACGAGTCACATATTTTATAGATAATAGCTTGCATAGTTGATTTAACTATAATATTAATGAACCGCAGAGGTAGCTTCAGATGCAGATCTCCATTATCAAGGATGCTAAAAAAATTCTCCTATCTCAAACCTGCTTGATAGATGTGTTCGTTGTTAAATGATATAATATGATTCCTATGATATAGTATTGTATGATATGATACACTATTGTTTAATATGATACAATATTATATCATATATTATATTGTAAAAAGTATTATGATATGATATGATATTGTATCAATTTTTTTGTACATTATAATATGATATTGTATCATGATATTATTATGTATAGTATTGTTTATTATGATACAATATTGTATGATATGATATTGTATAATATACTATTTTATCACATGCAATTGTTTCATATGATATTGCAACATATAATATTGTATCATATGATATGATATTGTATAATATATATTGTATCATATGATACGATATTGTATAATATGATATTGGTTTATATATTATTATATCACATGAAAATGTATTATATGATATTGTATAATGTGATATTGTATCATATAATACAATATAGTATAATATGATATTGTATGATATAATTAAGGTCTATATCACATGATATTGTATCAATTGATATGATACAATGTTGTATCTAATTTTATTGTATCATATGATACAATATCCTATTATGTGTCAAATATGATACAATATCATTCAATACAATATCATACTATGATATTATACAATATAATATCATATGTTACAATAATATAATATCATGTTACAATATTTTGATGTATTATGTGATATGATATTGTATCATATATTATTATATTGTATCATATAATATCAATATCATAATATATTATGATATTGTATTTTGTGATCAAATACAATAATGTATAAAAAGATACAATGTCATATCATATGTTACAATATCATATTTCATCATTATTTATTACAGTATTTTATTGTATTATATGATATATATTGTAGGTATTATAGGATGCAATATCGTATTTTATATTATTGTATTGATAAACATTGTATCATATAATACCCTGAATAATAATGAAATGAACATATGATTATTATACAATTTTTTATCATATGATATTGTTATACAGTATTGTGTCAAAACAGTATCCATGTATATCCAAGATCATTATTAACTATGATTTTCAAATAATATGATAAAGGTGGTTTCATAAAGGTGATTGCTTATAAAGATGATGCCTCATCTCGGTGAGCTTTGTAATCTGTGATTACCTATGTTTATAATTTATTTTTCAAAACCCGCTGCAGTATTTTATTAGGTAAATAACTATGTAAAGCACACATTTCAGGCTTAAGGTGGTACAGGACACCTGTATATTGTGATGTACTCCCTATTGAAATAAACAATAAAGTATAAATATAATATTTTCCCCCAAAATAATGAAACCTAACAGTGAAGCGCGATGGGTTAGAGCATTAACTACGTGTTTGTAAGTAGAGAATTCAAATGCTGCTGGGGCTTTTCTGTAGAGAATTCAAATGCTGCTGGGGCTTTTCTATTGTTTACTTAAGTTTCAAAAAATTTTAAATCTTATTATTATTTTTTTTTTTTGCCAAATACGTACATGTACTGTAAAATTTTAAAATTCTAAAACATCGCCATTTTGAATATAAGGCACTTTTATCCACATAAAGATCAACATGTGTTTTATACCACCTTAAGTCAGTAATTATCTTTTGTCCTGACTGTTTTCCATTGAAAATCATTGTGCAATAAAATTATGTCATTTATATTGCAATATGTTCTTTGTTGCAACTACATGTACAAGCAGGCTTTCGTTGTCATCAAAATATTCTGATGTTTATTTATCCCTGAGGAGTGTGTGTGTGTCAGAGTAATACATGTAATTGTGTTTGCAGGGGGAGGGGGTTGGGGGGATTGGGGTACGAGGTGTATTTTTGGTAGTTTTACTATTACGGTAATATAAATGAATTTTCAAGGGGGGGGGGGGAGGTCTAGACCCCTCACTCCCCCCCCCTCTCTAAATCCGTGCACACGATGATGTTGGCACACAGAAGCAAATCTAAAGCCGGCAACCGTCGAGGGGAGGGGCATAATTTAATTTTGTTTGTAATAATTATATAGACCATACTTTCTATGACATGAAATGCTAAGATTTTTTGATTAACCTAAAATTCACATGCAAAAAGTTCAACCCCAAATTGTACATAAAGGGCCGCTATGTGTATTATGGGATGGAATCTCAATTTATGAAATTGTAGTTTTTAAAAATTACCGGAAATTGCAAGTATCCTTCGTTTTTACTAAAACTATTACAAAACAGTTTTATTTAGGGGCAAACACTTGGTGCGGGTATTACTGTCTAATGACAGCATCTAGTTTTTCTTATAATCAAATCTTATATATACAGGAAAAGATGTCTACAAGAAAATTTATCAATCAATGATCACCTGATTGATCTCAAAACTTATATAAATACACTTAAACACACTGCTACTAAACATCATATCTTTGGATATAATAGGGACTGTCCTATAGATATGCAATAAGGCTTTGATAAATTAAATTTAATCCTGGAAGTCAAATAGTTGCAGAAAATTAATGTTTATAACATCTAAAAAAAACCTAGTTCGTAGAACTCCTCTTATGATTTAATGAATAGACACATCATATCTTGGGATATAATAGGGGCTGTCCAATAGATGTGCAATAAGATTTTGAAAAATTTAATTTAAACCTGGTAGACAAATAGTAACATGAAACTAACATTTATCCCATGCGCGCATCTAGAGGGGTGTCAGGGGTCCAGATCCCCCCTTCAAAATTCAAATTTCATTAAATTACATTTAATTTCTAAAATTGCCAAAAAATATGCCTCGGACCCCCCCCCCCCAACTCAAATAGCTGTTGCCCCCCCCCTTTCCCCTGGAAAAAATTTCTAGATCGACACATGTACGGATCCCTCCTTAGACTGCAAATAAAATGATAGGTTTTTTTCTCTTAAAATAAAAAAAAACCTTGCATTTGTTTTTGTTAAAACTAAAAAAAAAATTACATATACACTCTTCTTAATTGTCGAATGATCTATTAAAATCAAAATATAATTTGGGGTCTAAAAAGTTTTATAAACTGGTAAATAATGTTTTTGTTAAAAAAAATCACATTTGACAAATGATCTATTGATATATGATCAGAAGTCTTATTTTCTGCCTCATATTCATGTTAACATTAATGACAATAAATTATTAAAATTATATGTTTATCCTCTACCCACCCCATCAGATTCAGAGTCTTTTTACATTCTTACATGTGTACAGTAGCAAATTTTAAATCATTTCTTGATTGGTATTTTTCTCTAGATGCACATAAAGATTTTGGAAATTGCTTTTTAATTTTTATCGATAAGATCAACAAAATGTTATATGTATTCGGGGCAATTGTAAATTTTCTTCAACAAAGCAGGATCATCATTAAGCTAGGAATTACCAAATGAATATAGATCAAACACTACATGTGAATAAGATAAAATACTTTATTATGTCCTGTTCTGGAAGGTCAGGGTGTCTCCAAGGGGACATAACCTACAATTTGATGCGCACAAAGAGCAAGAATAAAAATGGTTTAGGGATGGGGGATCTCGAAAGTAAAAAATTATCAAAGTATATCATTTCCTATTTCAGAGGGGGGGTGTTGGTGGGTGGTGATGGTTTAAAGACAACAATCCCATAGCCTACATTTTATTTGATACATCATAATACATTAAGAAAAAAAGACCCCTTCCTCCCTATTATAACTCATATAGACATGATAAGTCTCTACACTTATTTAAATGTAATACACAAATTTAATACAATATGTCACAGGGTCAATATGGGGTAAACTTAATAGTGTAAGTCTGACAAATGAAAAAATATCTTTTGCAATTAAAATGACGGAAACTGTACAAATGTGATAGGATAGGTAACAATGATGAGCTAGTTTATTGATAAATATTAAAAGATGATGATACAGTATGCTGACAAAGGGAGATGACTTATTTAGAAAGTAAAAGTAATACTGATTGTTATGAAATTGGTATAGCCCCGTACCAATAACCAGTTCCTGTATTTATACGGTGTATATAAAATATATTTATCTATTTATATGCCATTATTCCCGATACTACGGATAGTATGATATGATTAATTTATGGAATAATGTGTATTCCGTATGTACGAGTGTACGCCATGTTTTGACACAGAAACCATGTGTCTCTTGTTTACGTTTCATATTACAGTCTATTACACCGTGAGTGATGTGATAGCATCGATACAAATGGAGAATATTGCATATTAATGCTTACCATACCGTTTGCTTTACTTTATTATATCACTATTGTTGTTATTTCGTCCATACGTTGCGTTTACGCAAACCAGCGTACTCCGTATTCCCTCCATCTTTCGTCAGCTTCAATATCCTGACGTATATTAATTGCAAGCCGCGCGCTAATTGGCTGGCAAATATAGAGTATATAAATGAGGTACTGCCAGAAATCGTAGCCTTCATCTGTCTTCTGCTCCCATTGCCACACGTCTATTTCTGCTAAATATGGCCCAGCAGCACCTTAACCTTAATCCTTCGAAGGTGCAGAAGGTGAATATTTAATTGAGTCATATTTATTACTGCACCTTCTCCAGTTATTTCCAGAGGATATTTTTATACCCGTTTTCCGTAGTGCCCCTTCACTTCCTTGTCGTTGTTTATCTTAGTTACGGAAGCACCTACCCGTTGTGCACCTTCCCGTATCTAAGGTGTAAACCTGTTACCCCTAATACCTACGTATTATAGTCCTTGTATCCATTTTGTCCTTACAATTATAGGAATTATTATTCCTATTGAATAATACCAGTGCCAAGCGCCGACCTGACAAAAGTACACCTTCCGCATTCCAGGAAGGTGCCGTTCGCGTACTCGCGTTGTTTATTATTGTATTATTAGTATAATAAATATTTGTATAACTTTTACATTGTATTGTTTTGTCAACTGATTAAAGGTACAGAGCCCACGTAATTTAGTAACAATAAGGGAAAACAATTATTTATAGCACTTGTATATTTCAACCCCCCTTTTCCCGTTACATTATGTATGCCGGTGTCTCATAATATTGTGCTAGTTCTACCAGGTACATGTATTATGCTTACCTATATTGGTCAACATCATTATGATAATCCAATTCGAGCTCAATATGAATCTTTTTAGCTGATCATCTTAAAAGAAACGGTTAATTAATCCTATTGTGCATATGGAAAACACATACAAGTATGTACACCACGTGAAACCCATCTAACCGAAGAACTGGGTAAAACTAGTACCCACAAATGCGACCTGTAGACCTGTGTTGTGTTCATAATTTCGGACAAAGATTATTTAATTGTAACATGCATGTATTTCATGACTTTATTCTTTAAAACCCGCTGCACTATTTTATTAGGTAAATATATAACTATGTAAAGCACACATTTCAGTTTTAAGGTGGTACAGGACATCTGCATACTGTGATGTACTCCCTATTGAAATAAACAATTAAGTATAAATATGATATTCTCCCTAAAAATAATTTTATCTAACAGTGAAGTGCTATGGGTTAGAGCGTTAACTACGTGTCTGTAGAGAGTTCAAATGCTGCTGGGGCTTTTCTATTTTTTACTTAAGACTCCAAAAATTTTAAAAACTTACTTTTTTTTGCCAAATACATGTATTGTAAAAATTTAAAATTATAAAACGTCACCATGAAAGAATTTTGATTATAACGCACTGAACTACATGTGCAGGCTTTCGTTGTTATCAAAATATTCTGATTTTTTTTATCCATGAGGAGTGTGTGTGTGTGTGAGGTGGTGGGAGAAGTAATACATGTAATTAGGTTTGCAGGGGATGGGGGGATTGGAGTCCGAGGTGTATTTCGTGGTAATTTTACTACATGAATTAGTATAAATGATTTTTTTAAGGGGGGGGGGTCTGGACCCCTCAGTCCCAACCCTTATCTAAATCCGTGCACACGATGTAGAAGCTAGCAAATCTAAATTAAGCCGGCAACAGCCGAGGAGAGGGGGCATAATTTAATTTTGTTTGTAATAATTATATAGACCATACTTTCTATGACATAAAATGAAAAGATTATTAATTAACCTAAATTTCACATGCAAACAGTTCAACCACAAATTGTACATATAGGGCCGCTCATGTGTATTATGTGCATGTGGCATTCATTTTTACTAAAACTGGTACAAAACAGTGTTATTTAGGGTCAAACACTTGGTGCGAGTATTACTGTCTAATGACAGCATCTAGAAATTTTAATCTGCTTTTATGTGCGGTAAATGTTCCCCTATTTTGAGATGATCTCCAAAAAGAACCAGACGGTCGATTTTCATGAAACTTCGCAAATAAACTAGAGTTGGTTTTAATTACATATGGTTAAAAATAGAGTGTTGCTATTATTGTTTTTGCGCAAAAATACCCAAATCGGCCCCCTTAAAGCGTATCCGTTGCTTTACAGATACTACAACAAGACAGTACTAGACATACTAGAGCTGTGGTCCAGCTGTGCTTCAGCGACCGTAGATCTGATGGTGCCGCTAGTAGAAAAGTAAGTTGTCATGTTACAATACAGTAAAACAGTGTCATAAAGAGAGAGAGAGAGAGAGAGAGAGAGAGAGAGAGAGAGAGAGAGAGAGAGAGAGATACAGACAGACAGGCAGGCAGGCAGCCAGACAGAAACAGAAAGACAGGCAAACAGATTGAGACAGCGAGAGAGAGAGAGAGAGAGAGAGAGAGAGAGAGAGAGAGAGAGACCGACAAACAGACACACAGAGAGAGAGAGAAAACGCGCGCGAGGGAGAGAGAGAGATAGAGAGAGGGAGGAAAATATTGATATATAAGTACTACATCATCGGTGATCACTCTGTAATGATACATGTATGTAATTGAATATATACATATTTGGCAATGATATTACTGCAGATATTGGAAAAAGAGAGAATATAAACAGCTTGCCAAGAAAATATCGAATACATGTTCTGCTTGCGTCAAATTTAGCGCCATGGCTGTCAATTTTACGAAGCATCCCTTACCAGAAAAGTAAGCCAATAATTATTACTAACGCACAAAGCGAAGCAATTCTTTATGGTGATAAGCATTGCAAAGGCGACTAGCATCTTTCTGTGTTTAGTAACAAAATGTGCAAAAAAGATAATCCTTCCTTTTTCGATGACATTAATAATCTGCTTAATATTAGAAAATCATAACTTGTAGTTGTGGAAGTGACGTCAAAGAAAAGGCGATACAGGAAATGAACAACACAGCAGACACGTTGGGTCGATTGATACAAGCAGCCATTAAAACGTAAGTTACTTTTATTTACAAATAAACATGTGTCACCTATTTATTTTTAAGATTTTTATTTGTCGTGAATTAACGTTGTTTAAAAAAATCAATAAATCAAAATCTTTTGGAAATTGTTCTCTGATTGCAACTTCCAAGTCTTTGAAATTTCTCTTATAAATAATTGGTTTGAATTTGTTAAAAAATTGATTACAATGGCCTTGTATGTTTTAATAATTATGAAGTATTACACTCTGATGAAACTACCTTTCTTACCAGAGGCTCTATGAACTTTAAACCATTTTACCATTTACCATTTAGAAGCTGTTAAAGAAGCATTTGCGTTGATTGTAGAAATAATAGTCTACGATCCCTAATGAAGCATTAAATTTATGAATGGACTACTGTGATACATGATATAAATCATAAAACTATGCATGTATGTTTCGTTAACATCCAGATCACTGAAGGTGTCTGAGGACAGCCTACTGGACATGACGATGTGGCTACTGTTTAGTGTACATCACGTGGCCCAGAACGTCCTACAGCCTAAGGACAAGCCCACCACAGAGTAACTAAACGTCATTCAATCTTTGATTAAGAATCTTAATACAAATTAGATCAAAATTAATAACACTTTTGGAGCAATTGGCACGAGTTTATCAATTGAATAAAGCAATTACTCTGTATTAATAGTCATCACAAATACAATGCCTAAATTATAAAGAGTTTTCTATTTCTCTTGAAAATTTTTGCTTAGGCTTGCCTTGTGAAACGTCAAAATAAAGAAATATAAAAAAAAACCCATATCAAATCTATTACTTATTAATTGATATACCAGTAACTTACTAATTAAAGTAGTACTTTCAGACAATTTATAGTCATTATAGTTTTAGACTGTTTATCAGTAACTACTTACAATCTATTGCGATAGAAGCAAGAAGAATAAACAATCTAAAAAAACAGAGCAAGAAAAGAAAGACCCTGAACCAGTCAAGGAGAGCACTAACGTCACAGCAAGCCTCAACAATCTGCTGACTCAGTTGCATGCCCTGCAAATGGAGCTCAGAAACCAGTAAGAACTCAGTCAAAGTGATGATATTGTACTTATTCCTTGTTTTACTAGTACGGGGACCAATAGAATAAATACGAAGACGTTTCCCATAGCTCCTTTACTTAACGTCATATTAAATGTATTACTTAATTTGGTAAACATAATTAACCAATAGTCTCAAACAATGTAAAATCAAAAAAATTACTATAAGCTTTTATTTCTAAGAATTATTCAAAAATATAGTCCTGCAGAAAATCAGGTTCCGGAAAACGATCAAAATTTGTTTTGTTAATAATAAACCGCAAAATGTCGAATTTAACATTTTTATGAAGTGGGTTTAACACCAAAAGATACTGAAACCTCAAATTTAGTATTGTCAAGACATTTTATGAACCAAATAATGATGAGATATATTGTTTTATACAACAGAAAGCAATTACTCAAGTCAGATAGTCGTCATTAAAATTGACTACAAATGTTGAATCGCCGGACGTCAAGGCGCCACGAAAAGTTCAAACAGTATGAAGTTACAAACTCGGTACAAACTGTAAAAATGCTCAGAGGTGCAAATAATCAATCAAACAGTTTTTGTACATCTGTGTCGAACGCTAATACAAATTTTGGGATTGGTGGGATCTGTATTTTGGACATCAAACAGCCCGAAAGAGAATATAATGTCTGTAAATATTTCGTCAAAAGGAAAGTAACGTCAGCTGAAGTTCTGGGTTTTCCTTCCGTAAACTAAGAGACACCCGGTAAAATCAAAGAACTGATAGTACTGAAAAGCGCTAATCTAGCTTGATTCTAAAGGACATTTATTTTGTGCAAGCTTAGTTAAAAAGAATCGATTTGATTTTTCTATACTTCAACTTCTGTATACGAACTATATTTCCTAATCACTGCGTGTCAGCCCTTGCAATGATGTATGTAAGCCCCGCCTATTAGATTCATAATAACCCGTACATTATTTAGATTCATAATATCCCGTGCAATTATGTGCGTAAACCCCTGAAACTGGTTCTTTAACCAGTTTAAATGATGTATATTTCTGCTCATAGTTGCGGTGATTCGATGCACCGGAAGTAAAAGTCTAACGACAATAAAGCGCTGAGCTATGCTTAGCGCTTTAGAAAATGAAAACTTTTAAGAACTAACTCTTGATTCTCAAACAAGTGTGAGCAAATAGGATGTAAAGTGGTACAGTGCCATTTTTAATTGTAAGATGAAAGGCACGATAGATTAAGTGTGAAAAGAAGAATGGATATTTCTATAAAATATGCGGTTGTCATCTTGACGTCATGTTTTGAATGTTACCGTGACCCGTGGTGACAAGACATATTGTTTTTAAATTCGGGTAACAAAAACACCTTACCATCAAATGGACTAGGACTTCACATAATATCAATAAACAAAGCGTCGGTGCTTATATCAATCATAAATTTAGTCATGACTTTTATGAATAATATGATATGCAACCACTTTATCTTAGTATTTCTTTATTGATTCTCCTATATCAAGTGAAAAAGAAATTTAGACTTTATGCTTACTTTACTAATCTTCATTTTTGACGTTTTGAAATGTCATTAGATGTATTTTTTTGTAAACGCCATGATTAAGATGAGATATGATATAATGTTAGTTATGCAATAAAGTGTTATTTTCATACAAAGCTCCAATTAGAAAATATATATTGAACATGTATTTATTAATTTTATATATATTGTATTAAATATTTTGTATTTCGTATTTTTAGATACGTGATTAAAAAAAGACCCGAACACAACAGTGATTCAGAAAGTGAAAGTGAGACAGACGACAGGTAAGACGGGAATACTCAAACGATCGAATTTTGTGTAACCCATGCCGAATGTCACCACAACTTGGTTAATACAATAAATGCTGTTTATTTCATTGACAGCTGCAAGAATGATTAGCAGGCTATTTTGTAAAAAAAAAAAAATTTCTTTATGTGAGAGATACATTACTAGACCATGATCATTTCTAACATAAATGGCAAAATCTATTAATTAACCGACCAATTACCGGATTTGTAAGTTATCGAACCTTTCCCATGATCAGACAACATTAAATCTAATCCATAAAATCGTTCAAAAATCAAAACGTGAAATAACAGTTCTGTGAAAGATTTATCAAACTTAATCAATATCAAGCTATAAGACAAAATAGGTCATGTCTTCTGAAGAGTGGCGTGATGGTTTGTGTTTAAGTCGTGAATTTTTTTCCGTACTGTTGTATGTGTGTTGATGAATATGAGGTCAAAGGCGTATGCCAATGTTAATAAAAGGCAAATTCATTAAGAAAATGTCAAAAAGTGTTGTTGTTGTTTCAGTTCGGATTCTATAGAGGCCGAGGAATTATCAGCGGTGTACGACGAACAGTGTACAACCATAAACGTCATGGCTCAAGATGACAAGGAATACATCTCCAACACTTATGATAAGGAGGAAGTGGTCAAAAAGTAAAATTAAAACTGTTATAAAAGTGTTGGTGTTTATATAAATCATTAATTATGTTAGTCATGACTTTTATTAATAATATGATATGCAACCACTTTATCTGAGTATTTCTTTATTGACCCCTCGTATATCAAGTGAAAAAGAAATTCAGACTTTATGCTTACTTTACTAATCTTCATTTTTGACGTTTCGAAATATCATTAGATGTAAATATTTTTTAAACGCCATGATAAAGATGAGATATGATACAATGTTAGTTATGCATTAAAAGTGTTATTTTTATACAACTCTCCAATTAGAAATTATATATTGAACATGTATTTATTAATTGTATTTATACGGTATAAAATATTTTATTTTTAGGCGCTTGATTCGACAATGCAATCAAATCACTGATTCAGAAGGTGAAGAAACAGACGACAAGTAAGACGGGAATACTCAAACAATTCAAGTGTATATATATATATATATATATATATATATATATATATATATATATATATATATATGGTATTAAATATTTTATATTTCGTATTTTTAGTTACGTGATTGTAAAAACCGAACAAAAAATTGATTCAGAAGGTGAAGAAACAGAAGACAAGTAAGACGGGAATACTCAAACGATCGAATTTTGTGTAACCCATGCTAAATGTCACAATAACTTGTTTTTTTTTTTACAATAAATTTTGTTTATTTCATTGACAGCTGCAAGAATTATCAACAGGCTTTTTTGTAAAAAAATAATGATTTTCATTATGTAAGAGACACATTACTAGACTATGTTCATTTCTAACATAAATGGCAAAATTTATTATATTCGTGTATCCGACCGATTTCCGGATTTTTGAGTTATCGAACATTTCCGATGATCGGACATCATTAAATCTAACTAATAAAATCGTTCCAAACTCAAAACGTGAACTATCAATTCTGTGAAAGATTTATCAAACTTAATCAATATCAAGCTATAAGATAAATTGTGTTATGTCTTCTGAATAGTGGCGTGTTGGTTTGTGTGTAAGTCGTTAATTTGTCCGTTCCGTTGTATGTCTGTTGATGAATATGATGTCAAGGTCATATGCCAATGTAATTAAAAGTTCAAATTCATAAAAAAGTGTCAGCTGGTGTTGTTGTGTTTTCAGGTTGGATCCTACAGTGTGTATATATGATAGAATGTATGTAATGCGATAAAGTGTTATGTCTATACAACGCTCCAATTAGAAATTATATATTGAACATGTATTTATTAATTGTATATATATGGTATAAAATATTTTATTTTTAGGCGCTTGATTCAACAATGCAATCAAATCACTGATTCAGAAGGTGAAGAAACAGACGACAAGTAAGACGGGAATACTCAAACGATTCAAGTTTGTGTAACCCATGCCAAATGTCACCATAACTTGTTTTTATTTACAAAAATTCTATTTATTTCATTGAAAGCTGCAACAATGATCAGCAGGCTATTTTGTAAAAAAAAAATGGTTTACATTATGTGGAGATAAATTACTAGACCATGATCATTTCTAACATAAATGGCAAAATCGATTATATAGCCGACCGATTTCCGGATTTGTGAGTTATCGAACCTTTCAGATGACTAGACAACATTAAATCTAATCCATAAAAGTTTAAAGATAAATTGTGCTATGTCTTCTGAATAGTGGCGTGATGGTTTTTGTGTAAGCTGTTAATTTATCCGTTCCGTTGTATGTCTGTTGATGAATATAAGGTAAATGTCACATGCTTATGTTGATAAAAGGTCAAATCATTACAAAAGTAAATCAAGTGAAAAAGAAATTCTGACTTTATGCTTACTTTACTAACTAATCTTCATTTATGACGTTTCGAAATTTCATTAGATATAAAAAAAAAAATTGAAAACGCCATGATTAAGATGAGATATGATGTTAGTTGGTTATGCAATAAAGTGTTCTGTTCAAACAAAGTTCCAATTAGAAAATATGTATTGCACATATATTTATTAATTGTATATACATGGTATTAAATATTTTGTATTTCTTATTTTTAGATACGTGATTGAGAAAAACGAACAAAACACCGAAGGTGGAGAAACAGACGACATGTAAGATTGTGATCGAATTCTGTGTAACCCATGCCAAATGTCACCATAACTTGTTTTTTTTTACAATAAATGCTGTATATTTCATTGACAGCTGCAAGAATGATCAGCAGGCTATCAACAAATTGGCCAATGTTTACAAAGGCGTCGTAGACAAGATTTGTAAAACTGGAAAGTAAGTCAGATAGATAGAACAGAACTTTTTATTCTTCATCCATTGATTTTGATATATTATAATCACATACAGTATATGGTGATTATTTGTAGAGTAACAGTCGTTATTGATGACCCAAACGGAAGTGACGCAACAATCTACTACACACCGGATGTTTACACTGAGGTTGCTAACTGTTCTCTTGGCTCTTGTCCAATGAAAGATCGCGACACGCTGTTGAAAGGGATTGACTTGGTAATAAACAAAGACGCCGAGTGGAGGTGGGCTTGGGCGCTTGTTTCTGATGTCTATGTCGTCAGGAGTGGACCCTTACGGACGTCTGCGAAGATAGAAATTGATTTCACTTTGTCCAGCCCTATATCTGACGTTGATAAAATTGCTGCAAAACAGGATGGCAAATGGAAAATTATATACGTGAATAAGGTATGATAATCTTTTAAATTGTTTGAAATTTTAAAAAAATCCAATTAAAAACAGACAGTTCCGCATTTTCCAATCGATATATTATATTTATTTGGCAACAAAATGGTCAATAGCAATATAGAATTCTACCCTATATATCTGTACAGTATTCTTCTCAAGGAGATTCAAAATGTCTCAAACCACCTGTCAATCAGAATCAAATCAAGTGTGAAAATTGTGTATGCTTTGTGAATAAAGTGTTTACTCCAGATTGGCCTTCTTTTTTGCAGAGATATGATAAGAGTAGAGCACATTTTTCCTTTAAGACCCAGAGTTTGGAAGCATTCACTGCATTCACTACATTCACTGGCTACGTACACCACCTCCAAGAAAATTGTGAATTGGATGACATAGGAGTGACTATTACGAGAGAGGACAATCCGGATTTCAAAGTCATTTTTCCTCCTGGATTAAATAAGGAATTAAATTCAATAATATTCACCACAATCAATGTAATTAATGTTGAAAGTTTAGACAAATCATGTATCAAAAAATGTTATTTATTAGTCAATAGGGCAGTTACAAGTATCTTGAACTTAAGTCTACAATGTTATTCTAAGGTCATTCCATGTTTTTTATTACTAGTTCATTTCTTACAATGCAAGGGAAGTGGCGAATCTTAAACAAAAGTGCCCGGATTCAGTGCGAGGAATCATGGCCGTGTCTGATGCCGTGAATATTAAGTTTGACAGAAATTGGGATATTGATATTGATGAGTCCAAAAACATCATCGTCCAGGTTTCCATGGACGACAAAGAACACAAGGGTTCACAACTTGTTGTCATCAGGTATTTGTTGATTTGTCAAACTCTGTCGTACTCAAGTGCTCAGATTTAAACCCTGATACTTTGTCTATAAACTGTAATAAAAGTATTACAACTATTTTTGAAAATCAATTGTTCTAAATCTTTTTTATGCTATCATCTCTACAGGTTTAAAGAAGACAAAGTACAGGTACTGGACAAATCGCAATGTCGCCTTAAAAAAGACGGAAACCTATTTCTAGTAGAAACAAACGATGTCTCGGGGTAAGTTACAGTTGTAAATTACGGTTACTGTGACGGTAGTAACCACATTACAATTTGGTTTTTCTAACACATTTGTTGAAAATAATTCAAGTCAATGATGTTGTCAATGAGCGTAAAATTAATGAATATTGGTGTAAATCTATTTTAAACTTAAAAAGTTATGTGAATTTTAAGAGATGTTAATGCTGCAGCCAATTTGTCATTTTGCAAGCTATATATGCAGTGCTTTCAACTATAATAATTTTATTTGAAAGAAACAAAAAGAAGTACATTTCGTTTTTCTCTATCATAGGATAGCCGTAGCAAGAATCAGAAAAATCTTCCTTAACATGAGAGACACTATAAAGAAAGAATTCCAGTTAATCTTTGGAATGGCTCAGGTCTGTAACATCTGTACGTTTATTGACGATTCACAGAGGAACAAAGAGGAAGGCTCCTTCTTTGTTCGGATCGAAGTCATCAATACAAAGATGATGCGAGAAGATCTCGAAAAAAAAAAAAAAGCCGGGCTGATCGAGGTTAAACAAAGCAGATCCAAGGACATCACCTTGCGGCAGAAACAGACCTTGATTTTGAAAATAGATGGACAAGTTAAACTGCGGTTGGCTGATCCATCGGATGTGTTTAAGATCACGTATTTGATTGGTGCAGAAAATCACGTGAATATTCCTTTGGAAGTTCATAGAGACAAGAAGAAGATTCCGTACGCAGCTTTTGCATTTTATGAACCGTATTGTGCACATCCCTTCCACAGTATTAATATTCCCGTTCGAGGTTTGCTCGAGCTACCCACAGGTACATATGTTATAATTAGATTTCAAATGTTGTATTGTTCTTCTAAATTGTTTCCGGAAACAAACTGTCTTATAAACATTCAGGAATAATAAAATTATAATTAAATGCAAGCATTCCATTCAATTTATTGAGTTCTATTGTAAATATTTAATGCAATAAGTTGTGATTTATTTTCAGACGAAATAACTGCAAAAACATTTAATAAAGACAATGAAAGCAACAACCTTCGGGAACAAATGAAGCGAAAAGAAGAAGGTTTGTCTCTAATTTAAAAAAAAAAAAAAATAAAAAAACTATCAAATAATTATCGATTTTGTTTTCGAATTCACCTAAATAATTCATTATAAATAAGTTAGTATTTATATATTAAATTTGCAACTGCGAGGAAGGTGTTGTCATATGACAGTATATTGAACCTAAATTGTTCCCGGAAACAAACTGTCTTATAAACATTCAAGAATAATAAAATTATAATTAAATGCAAGCATTCCATTCAATTTATTGAGTTCTATTGTAAATATTTAATGCAATAAGTTGTGATTTATTTTCAGACGAAATAACTGCAAAAACATTTAATAAAGACAATGAAAGCAACAACCTTTGGGAACAAATGAAGCGGAAAGAAGAAGGTTTGTCTCTTTTTTTTTTTAAAAATAAAAATAAAAAAGATCAAATAATTATCGATTTTGTTTTCAAATTCACTTAAATAATTCATAAAAAAATAAGTTAGTATTTATATATTAAATTTGCAGCTGCGAGGAAGATGTTGTCATATGACAGTATATTGAACCTGTCACGTGTTCTCTCGGAGAAAGACGGGCGGACGCTCGGTGTACAGTTAGGAGTGAGTGAAAGTTGGACGACGAACGCAAAGGACGAATGCGATGGGGACATATTACGTACCAACTTTCGTATTCTTTGTGAATGGAGAGGGAAAACCGCAATGGTCGCTATGGTTGATTTCCTTATTTCATCACTAAAAACTGTCGGAAGAATTGACTTGGCAAACGTTGTGTCCGAGGTTTACACATATGGGCGGGGTCTATCAAAGGAGGATTTTGATTGATTCGCTGATGAATCTGTTGAATGGTTTAAAATTTTATTAAATATGAAATCATCTGTGAAAATTTTTTTTTTAGTGATATTTTTCTTGCTTTAATGCAAATTATAAGGGTTTTCTAGTCTGTAAAAGTATTATTTATAAAATACTCTGACTTTTTTTTATATTTCGTTTATATTTCATTGATATATTTTTATATGATGCGAATTCAAAATTTGTTCTTTTTCATTCTTTTTAACATTTGTACATGTAATTTTAGTATATACTTTTGTGTGCCTGTTTTTATTCAACTTTTAAAAATAAAGCTTATCTGACTTGGTGATAAAGTAAATTTATATTTAAAAGTAATGTCAAATTAATATAGTGCTTTGCATCATAATATACTAGTTCTGTTACCAAAATGATTAAGTGTTTGTGGTACCGTCAAATCGTTTCTTAATCGTTCCTACAACGGGTGTTAAAAAAAACTGCGGTTTGATTCAATCCGGTTGTTTTTTTTATTGCCAAGTATAATAGACAGCAATTGTAACGTTGTAATTTTGAATTTATCGGATGTCAGTTGATGTTCTAGAAATTTTGGTTACAATAAAAAATTATTACAACACCTAGAAGATAGTAATCTCAAAACAATTAATAATTTTCAAACTGTAAGGTCTATTGATAGTATTATTGATTCTATAAATGATAATATCATACATACTGAGTGCAGCGTTGTTTTCGCTCTGCATTTTTCGCCTCTTTACATTTGCAAACGGCTTCGGAACGTCTTAAACTTGCGCAAAAACTTATAGATGCTCTTTCTAATTAGCTCAATAATTCACAAATTGTTTTGATTTCGCTTTGATTTCGCTCAGTCTTTTTCCCGATGACATCGAGGGTGAAAGGGACGAAATAAAAAAGGAGCGCTTATTTCCCTGTACATGTATACAGTACATGTATGTTTCGCGATAGATTTTTTTAAAAATTAAAATAAAATAAATCTTTGACATTAAATGTTATAAAAAGAATATACAGTCTTCTACATTTGATTAGCGATGCATTGGAGTTTCAAACTAATAAACATTTACAATAACATTAATAAGATGCGTGATTGCTCAGTTTTTATGGTTCTCATAGGATCCTCAATGCCACAATAAACTACTTGGTATTCCAGAAAATGTGTTATTCTTACTTCGGTTACTTTAAAGTCCCAGCATAAGCCCTCTTACCACAATTTCCCTACTTTCATCCCATTTCCCATACTCTCTCTTCCTACTCTCTTACCCGTCTCACATCCCACTGTCAGACCCACTTTAAACATCACTCTCACACTTTCCCATCCCACTCTCCCACTCAACTCTTTCACCCCACTCAATCTCTCACTCCATTCTCTCACCCCATTCTCTTAACCCATTCTCTCACACAGACACTAACAACCTCGATCACCCACTCTCTTACATTACTCTCACACTATAACATCCCAATCTCTCACCCTACTCCCTTCTCACACCTTTATCACTCCACTATTACATTTATTCTCTCATACTCGCTCTTTTACCACACTATCTCACAACCAACTCTCATACCCCCTCTCTCACTCCACTTTCTCACTTCACTCTCTCAGCATACTCTCAGTCTCACTTTCTCACCCCAATCTCAACCACTTTCTCACCCCACTATTTCACTTCATTTTCTCACCAAAATCACACACCCACTCTCTTACACCCCACTCTCGCACATTCTCATTCCCCTTTCTCACTCCACCTACCTACCCTTTTAAACTCGATCTCTCACACCCCTCTCACACACCATTCTCAAACTTTCCCAGACCACATTCCCACACTCTATCACCCAACTCTTTCAACCGACACTTTCAACCCACTCTTACATTTTTTCACCCTAGTCTAACACCCACTCTCCCACACTCTTACCCTATGTCTCATCCAAATCACACCCACTCTCACATTCTCCAACCCACTATCTCACCCAATATCACACTCTATCATCCCATTCTCCTACCCACTCTCTTTAATCACTTTGTTATCAAATTCTATCATTCTCTCACCCGACTCTAACATCCATTCTTCCAAACTATCGCCCTCCTTTTTAGTCCTCTATCTTATTACTCTCTTAAACTATGTCATCCCCTTTAACTCCACTTATTACTCTCTCACCGACTCTCACACCCCACTCTCTCACACTACTATCTCAATATCTAACCCCACTCTCCCACCCAATCTCTTACATTCTGACCTTACTCTATCACCCTATATTAACACTCTCTCACCTCACTTTATAAATCCCACTATCCCACATTTGTAACCATCCATCTCCCTCAACTTACTCACCCCACACTCTTATCCACCTTTTTCACATCTCTCTCAAACTTTTTCCCCACTCTCCTAATCACTCACCTCACTCTCACCATACTATTACACCCGTCTCTCACCTTACTTTAACACCCACTCTCTAACACTTTCATCCCGGTCTCAGCCCACTCTCTCACCTAACTCACCCACTCTTTTACCCCACTTTAACACCTACTCCCAAACTCTCAATTGACTCTCCCGCCCCTTCATCCCACTCTTTTACCTCATTTCTACACTCTTTCACCCAACTCTCATTACACGTTCCAACCCCACTCTCACATTTTGTCATAATCTTCCGCACCCTCTCTCACACTGTCATTACACTCTCTCACCCTCTCTCACATTATGTTATAACACTATTTCACTCTCTCTCACATTTTGTCATTACACTCTCTCACCCTATCTCACATTTTGTCATTACCCTCTTTCACGCCACTTTCTCATGCACTCTCTTACTCACTCTCCTATACTCTCACCCATTCTCTCACCTCTTTTTCATACGCAATTTCTCACCCAACTCTTTTACTCCACTCTCTCACCCCTATTTCCCACTCTCACTCCACTCTTTAACTCTTATACCCACTCTTTCATCTCACTCCCTCACTCCACTCTCTTATCCCACAGTTACACTCTCTCAACCCAATTTCAGACTTACTCTCTCACCAAACCACTAATTTTCCCCAGCTCTCTCACATCGACACTTACAAGCCTTTTTAACCTATACTGACACCCCTTTCTCGCATTTTCTTATCCCGCTCACTCACCACATTCTTCCTTCTCACTCATCACTCACCCCAATCTCACTATCACATCACTCTTATTACGCACTCTTACGTTCGCTCTCTCATACTCACTTTCTCACACCACTCTCTAATACTAATCTCGCATCCAACTTTCTCACCACACTCTCTCAGCGTACTCTCATATTCTCACACTCCCACCCAACTTTCACACACCCTCTCAACCCATTCCCTAACCCGTTTTACCATCCCACTATGTTACCCCACATTACGGGCCGATCTTCCACATTCTCAACCCACTCTTTCTCCACTCTCTCACTACATTCTCTCAATCTCCCACCACAATCTCACACTCTCTCACCTTATTATCTCATCCCACTTTCACAAACTCTCACACTCTCATCACACTCTCAAACCTAGTAACCCACTATTTCACTCTCTAACCCCAGTCTCACACTCACTCTCTCACATCACCACCACCATCAGCACACATTTTCTTTCCCACTCCCTTACATCACTCTCCAATCCTGTCACCCCATTCCCATACTCTCTCACCACACACTCTCACCCTCTCTCACATTTTGTCATTACACTCTTTTACTTCATTCTTACATCTTATCATTACACTCTTTCACCTTCTCTCACATTCTGTCATTACATTCTCTCACTCCATTCTCACATTTTGTCATAACTCTCACTTACTTTCTCTCACATTCTGTTATTACACTATTTCATCCAATTCTCACATCTTGTCATTACACTCTCTCACATTCTGTCATTACATTTTTTCACACTCTTTCACATTCTGTCATTACACTCTCTCACCCCACTCTCACATTCTGTCATTACATTTTTCACCCTTTCTCACATTCTGTCATTACACTGTCTCACCCTCTCTCACATTCTGTCATTACACTGTCTCGTCATCTCTCTCTTTCTGTCATTACACTCTCACATTCTGGCATTACACTATCTCACTCTCTCATACATTTTGTCATTACTCTCTCTCACCCTCTCTTACATTCTGTCATTACACTGTCTCACCCTCTCTCACATTCTGTCATTACATTTGTTTACACTTTCTCACATTTGGTCATTACTCCCTTTTACCTTCTCTCACATTCTGTTATTACACTATTTCACCCAATTCTAACATCTTGTCATTAATCTGTCTCACACTCTCTCACATTCTGTCATTACATTTTTTCACACTCTTTCACATTTTGTTATTACACTCTCTCACCGCACTCTCACATTCTGTCATTACATTTTTTCACCCTTTCTCACATTTTGTCATTACACTGTCTCACCCTCTCTCACATTCTGTCATCAATGTGGCGAGCACTTCCTTTCACTTATTTTAAATCTTTTCCTGAATGAAAATTCCTGGTTTTCTTTATATATTTAATAAACATTTATAGATAAATTGACAATACAATACAAGATTAGACTGAAAACAAGATATGAATCACTAACCACATTGTTTAAAATAATTCAAACACAACACATTCATACACGTGCACCTATATATACACACATATGCTCACTGTACTCAATCTGACACAAAAACACGGAAAAACTGATAACCTTAACCAATCGCTCTTCTCTTGAACTAAAATCCACCCGCCTACCCCTATATATTTACTTGCTAACTCAAACTATACTCTTTATTCTAAAATGTACTATACTCTATCTATGTTAAACCCCTTCAAACCCTTTCTTCTCTCCTCTCAATCTTCTGCTCTCAGAACTGTCTTCTGCTTAACTTACTTCCTCTAGTTATAAACTCACAAAAAGTAAACACTCGGACAAAAACGAAAATGGATTAAACATGAACAAAATACCTTGATCTGACAAAAACGGACAAACATTAACACTACAAGGAAATTAAACTAATAAAACATAAAGGTAATCATAACGATCTTTGTTCATATAAGAAATAAACATATTAAAATTGTGATATATTCACAACACTCCCACGACCAACGTTGTCGTCACACATTCAACCAGCCTTTGATTTTGTCCTTTGCCTTTTGCGCGGCCTTTCGTTTCGGTCTTGTTTGTAGCGGCTCGCATACATCAGGTTCATTTTTGGATTCGGTCACTGATTGATCTTCATAGGTCATACTCTTGGTACTTCCGGTACTTTGATTTTCCACTGGGTTCTCACTGTTTTTGGTCTCTGTTTCTTTGGAACACTCAATCGGATAGAGTAGGTTCAAGGGTCTGTTGAGAGTCTTCTTGCTTGGAAGCAGTACTTTTCCAGAACGATTCTCTCCATCTTGGCTTACTGTAAGTTCACAAAGGCGTCCTATTTTCCAACTTCCACGCGGAAGTTCATCTTTAACTAACACCACATCCCCAATCCTTGGTTCCTCGCTGTGTTTGACTCTTCTTTCTTTCAGTCTGTGTGCTGTTCTTTCTCGTAAACTCAGAAGATATTCATCACGCCAAGCTTTCCAAAAGGCATCTAAATGTTTCCGTCCCTTCTTCCATGTCTGCAATAACTTCTCAGCACTACTGATGTTAGGTAAATACTCAGAATCCTCTAATTCTTCTTCATTACTATCTGGAATACCAGTTTTAGGATTCAGTGTCAGGAAGTGAGCAGGGGTAAGAATTATGTTGGAGTTGATATCATCTCCCACATAAACTAATGGCCTTGAATTCACGACTGCTTCTGTCTCTGCTAAAAGAGTTCTTAGTTGTTCATTTGTAAGACACAGCTTCCCAATTGTTTTCCGAAGGCATCTCTTCACTATTCCAATAAGACGCTCATAGAAACCTCCCATCCATGGGGCAAGCTCTACTATGAATTGCCACTTGATATCTTCATTTGCAATATAGCTCTGAACATCTGGATCTCTGACTGTAGAGGTCCAGGTTTCTTCTAAGATATTACTGGCCAACTTGAATTGTGACGCATTATCAGAAATAAGTTGTTTTGGCTTTCCCCATCGAGCTATGAATCGTCTCAATCCATAAAGGCATTCTTCAGTGGACATATCTTGCATAAGCTCTAAATGGATGGCTCTGACTACAAGACAGGTAAACAAGCACACCCACACTTTCTTGGTGATGCCATCTGTTTTCACATATATTGGACCAAAATAGTCTACTCCAGTGTAAGTAAATGGAGAAGACTCATTCACTCTCTTTCTAGGTAAAGGCGGCATAACAGGCATTTGGTACGGTCCTCCTTCATGTCTCTTGCAGATTGTACATTTCCGCAGAACTCTTTTCACTTCAGAACGTCCTTGTGGAATCCAGTATGTCTGACGAACCATAGACAGGGTCTGAGACACTCCTAGATGCAGTGATTTTCTGTGGTAACTGTCTATCAGTAAATCTGTTACATGACTTTTCTTATGAAGTAAAATTGGTGTCCTAGCTCCCTCAGTCAGGTGTGCAGCTCCTAGTCTGCCAACACATCTAATGATTCCATCTTGGTCTAACGTTAATCCTAACTGGCTTACTAAATTATGTCTCTTCTTCTCTGTTAATGCAAGTTTTACATCACTGTAGCTCTGGGTTTGGATACTCTTTATCCAAAGTGTCTTTGCCTCACTCAGCTCTGTCCCTGTCAAAGGACCAGATGATGATTTCACATTCTTAAGTCTCTTGATGAACCTCAGAATCCATGCTGATACTCTTATCAGCTTCATGAAAGATGAGAATCGCTTGTCGTCCATGCCAAATAGGTTCTTATATTCAGCACAGGCAGTCTCTGTGGATCCGTGAGGACTCTCCCCAGCTAATAGTTTTGTTTCATACAACACTCGCGGTTTCTTGTACTCGGACCCAATTATACTGTCAATGTCGCTTTCATTGGTAGGGGGCGTCCATAAGGGTCACTCATCTTCATTCTTTTTCAACCATGCTGGGCCATTCCACCAACTGGTATTTTCCCTTAAAGCGTCTACTGTAGTACCTCTGCTTGCAACATCTGCTGGATTGTCATTTGAAGTAACATACTGAAATTCAATGTCACTGTAACTCTGAATTTCTTTAACTCTGTTTTCTACAAATGTTGTCAAGGGCTTTTTAGTCTTAATCCAGTGTAAAACACATTGTGAGTCTGTCCATAGTATTTTCTTGGATATTGTCAGTTTCAGTTGATTCTCTACAAAGTTTATGCTTCGCACACCAATGAGAACAGCCAGAAGTTCAAGACGAGGCATGGAAATTTTCTTTGTAGGTGCTAAACGAGTCTTGGAAAATACTAGGTTACAGATGCTTGAAGTCCCAGTGATTATCTGTAGGTAAACAGCAGTTGCAAATGCTTTCGCTGACGCATCACAAAAGCACAAAAGTCTGTACGACACTTCTCCTGGGAGCTCAAAGTATCTTGGAATCTTGCATTGTGGGATTTCTCTTAAATCTGCTGCTATCTATCTCCACTGCTGGATGTTTTTTTCTTCAATTTGTTCATCCCAATCAAGATTTTTCTCCCACAGTGTTTGAAGAAATAGTTTTGCCTGTAAAGTAGCTGGAGTGAAAAATCCAAGAGGGTCAAATATTGATGCAACTCTTTGTAGTACTTCTCGTTTGGTCACTGGTACTGGCATGCTTTCATGATTCCCAACTGGGACTGAGAGTACATCTTCTGCAAGACTCCAGGTCATTCCAAGTATTTTCATCATCTCTCTTGTTGATTGATCTTCAGGAGGTACAAGTCTGTAGAACTCCTTAACATTTGATGCCCAGTCTCTCAAGTTCATAGACATACTATTAAAGATTTCCTTAGCCTCCTTGTACAGTGTTTCTCCTTCATCAATTGTATCAACTCCTGTAATAACATTGTCAACATAAATATTACTCCTGATGTTTTCTGCTGTCTTGCTTTCATAAGTACTGAGGTGATGATCTACAGTTGCTGCTAGTAGGAATGGGCTGGAAATCACACCAAAGGGAACTCTGCAAAATCTGTACACTTGTACATTGTTGTCAACCGTGGGATTACTTACATCCTTTAACCAGAAAAATCTTGTGGCATCACGATCTTTTTCCTGTAGACCAACTTGCAAAAATGCCTTCTCAATATCAGCTACTATTGCTATCTTCCTAAGTCTAAAGCGCATTAAAAGTCCACATAAGTCATGCAGCATCACTGGTCCTCTGTGTAAGCACTCGTTCAAGCTGGAGTTTTTAGGCTGTGACTTCGCTGATGCATCATACACAATTCTTACTTTGGTAGTGGGTTTCGTTAAGTCAATCACTGCATGATGAGGAATGTAATGTTTAATTCCCGTTTCTCCGTGGCTGCGCTGAACTTTCTCTATAATCCCCTTTGTACACTGGTCCTGAATTATCTCATCATACTTATGCAGTAACTCAGAGTTACTCTGCAGCTTGTGGACTAGTGACTTGAGTCTCCCATATGCCAGTTCTCGATTTTCGGGGAGTTCTGGAAATTCTCCCTTCCAAGGCCAGGTGACCTGGTATCTGTTGTTTTCTATCTTCAATGTGCTGTTGAAATTTCTCAAGGCTTTTCTGTCATCTGAGGTGTAAGGAGAATCTTGAATACCAATTGTCTCCAGATTCCAAAATTCATCAATGGAGGGTTTCACCGATAGGCATTCATCCACTCTGGAATGGAGGCAATATTCTGTGAGAGATAGAGTCCCATTGGTTATCATCATAACTTGCTCCTCATCTTCATAATTAGGTCTTTGGGTCCTTCCAGTGAGAATCCACCCAAGTCTGGAAGCAAGTAGGTAAAATCCCTTTTGGATTTCTATTCTTTCTGGAAGTATCAAATCCAGGTAATAGTCATTACCTATCAGGATGTCAATAGTAGAGTTTTCAAATTTCACAGGTAGAGTATCTGCTAACTGTAGATTTTTCCACAGGTTTTGACATCTGTCTTGAATGTCTTTGGGAACTGGTTTCCTCTGGACTGTTCCTGTAATTGTGGGTACCACATTTGCATCAATACTTAAATGATGTCCATCCTTGAGTTTCAGTTTCAAGGAAACTTTAGGTGTTTTCACCATTTTGGGCCTTTCTGCACCAAAGGTTATCAGGGATATCTTCTCTGTTGTATGGCTTTTCAACTGTAATCTGTCAGCTAAGTCCTCTGTTATGTATGTTCTCTGAGATCCTGAGTCCATGAGCAGTCTAGCTGGTTCTGAATTTCCTCTATACTGGTTTGAAACCTCTGTTTTTGCTGTCTGCATCAAAACAATATCACCTGATGATAATAAACTGTTCTCCGATTCCCTTTGAAACTTCAAAGTCTCTTCTATTTTGCTTACTTCTTCGGTCAGGTGTGAACTTTCTCTTTGACGGAAAGGTATTTTCTTGGGACATAAGCTTCTATGGTGACTATGCTGCTTACAATGATAGCATGCCTTCTCAACTCTGCATTCCTTACTTCTGTGGCCAGGTTTCAAACAGACAAAACACTTCCCCCTGAGTCTCTGTTTTCTATCTTCTATAGTTCTGTATTTTCTACATTCATCAGTCCAATGACTACCCTCACAAAAAGTACACACTGTCGGTCTCCCTGGAACTCCTGTTGGTCTGTTTCGTCTCACTGCTGACTCCTTATTAGCTGATATCACTAAGGCTTCTGCTGTGTTGTGTCTTTCTTCATGTCTTACAACACTTGAAGCTTGAAGTTCTGATGATTCTTTAACTGTGATGTAACTTTTCATTAAATCTCTCAGTTTCTGCACCGTCCACTTATTCTGTGAGCCTTTCTGTATTTCAAGCTGCAGTAGGGTTTCTTTGGGTAATTTAGAGGTAATCATGGAGATGAACACATCCTGATTGACATCTTGATGTAAAGCTTCCAAGCTGCGCATGTGTCTCTCAATGTCATCATATAACTTCCGCAGACTTGGTGTGTCATTGGTAGCTGATTGTGTATTGATGAGTTCAACATAATGTTTGTTGATAACTGATTGGATATCTCCAAATCTGTCCTTAAGAATAGAAACAGCTACATCATAGTTTTCATTTGAAAGTGAAAGTCCAGATATGGCTAGTTGAGCTGCTCCTGTCAGTTTACTTCTGAGATAATTGAATTTCTCAATTTTGGAGAGCTTTTGGTTCCTGTGAACAGTAGCTTCAAAGGCATCCCAGAATTCCTTGAACTTAATTTTATCTCCATTGTAGGAAGGTAGTTCTAACTTAGGAAGTTTTACAGCCACAGAATCTGCCACTGGATTGTGTTGTTGGAGTGACAGCTCTTAAAAGGGAATAATTTGTTCCTGCATTTTTGCTTGTAAATGAATCAGGTGATCTAGTCTCGGATCTGTCATATCTGGAGGTTTCTTCACAGTTGTGAGTTTTTCTTGTAGTGTTTTCTCAAGAATGATGAGCTGCTCAGAACGTTCATTTGCCTCATTTAATAAAAGGAACACTTTACCACTGGTATCACTGAATTTCTCTTGTTCACCTTGTTTAGTGTCTTGACCCTCTATCACCATTGACCACTTCTCCATTGTTTCTTCAAGTTTGGCGCTGAAGTCCTTTATCCGTCTCACTGATGTCTCAACGTTCCTAAGTAGAGCTGTAGGATCCTCCTCGGATACATCTATCGACACAAGTTTATCAGCCTTTCCTATTTCTGTTTCTATAAGATTTCTGTACCTGGTACAGAGTCCTTTCAAGTAGGATGCTGACATTTTCCTCCTGTACGCTTGAACATTCAAAAGCTCCTAGAATTTTCACAGCGGGTTCCGGCACCAATCAATGTGGCGAGACTTCCTTTCACTTATTTTAAATCTTTTCCTGAATGAAAATTCCTGGTTTTCTTTATATATTTAATAAACATTTATAGATAAATTGACAATACAATACAAGATTAGACTGAAAACAAGATATGAATCACTAACCACATTGTTTAAAATAATTCAAACAAAACACATTCATACACATGCACCTATATATACACACATATGCTCACTGTACTCAATCTGACACAAAAATACGGAAAAACTGATAACCTTAACCAATCGCTCTTCTCTTGAACTAAAATCCACCCGCCTACCCCTATATATTTACTTGCTAACTCAAACTATACTCTTTATTCTAAAATATACTATACTCTATCTATGTTAAACCCCTTCAAACCCTTTCTTCTCTCCTCTCAATCTTCTGCTCTCAGAACTGTCTTCTGCTTAACTTACTTCCTCTAGTTATAAACTCACAAAAAGTAAACACTCGGACAAAAACGGAAAATGGATTAAACATGAACAAAATACCTTGATCTGACAAAAACGGACAAACATTAACACTACAAGGAAATTAAACTAATAAAACATAAAGGTAATCATAACGATCTTTGTTAATATAAGAAATAAACATATTAAAATTGTGATATATTCACAACAATTACACTGTCCCGTCATCTCTCTCTTTCTGTCATTACACTCTCTCACACTCTCACATTCTGGCATTACACTCTCACTCCATTCTCACATTTTGTCATTACTCTCTCTCACCCTCTCTTACATTCTGTCATTACACTGTCTCAACCTCTCTCACATTCTGTCATTACATTTTTTTTCACACTCTTACATTCTGTCATTACACTCTCTCACCCTCTCTTACATTATGTCATTACACTATTTCACCCTCTCTCAAAGCAAAGGAAATGAGTGAAAGTTGGGCGATAGTGTGGGTGGTTAAGAGAGTGAGAGAAAGAAAGAGAGAAGGAGGCATTCAGGGAGATACAGGTGAGTAAGAGAAGGATATATAGTTTTTCTATTATTCAGTCTTTCACTTCCCAACACTTTACCTCCTCATGCTCTCGCCTCACTAACTCCCTCTTTGAAACATAACAACAAACCAACAAATTTTATGTATTTTAATGCAACTTCAAACGTGTAAATATGCAAGTCCCAACTTCATTACACATGTACTTGTATTAGATCAGAGAGTTCATATTTAAAGCTTTAAGTTCTACTTACTGTTTTTGTACGAAATGCTCAATAATGATGAAATCTAATTAAACAGACAGACAAAAGATAGATAGATAGATAGATAGATAGATAGATAGATAGATAGATAGATAGATAGATAGATAGATAGATAGATAAAACGCATTTGTAATACTACATAAAAATTATAGACTCGATTTGTTGTGCTGTAATACCGGTAAATCGATGAGAACAGTAGATGGTTTTGGATTTTATAAACATGGTACATTTTTTAATTATACCAATTGGATTTCATTTATTTTTTCCTATCAGTGTTAATCAATTTATTCATAAATGGGGAAAATATTTTAACCCCAGTTTGAGTTTGTAATTGCCAAGATCTCTGAGCTTCCGCTATAAATATATTTTAGTGATTGGAACGGATCCACATTTTACGGTTTTAAGGTTCTCCGATATTCAGCCTAAAAGTAATTTTTTTATCATAAAAATGGTATTTGTTTACTTTACAAGTGAAATGAAATTAAAAAAAATTATGGTATTCTTGAATTTTCAGTTATTGCAAATTAAATATACAAGTTGAAATCAAATTTAAAAACGTTGTTCCAGTGCATCGGTAGCTCAGATCCCTTTCCTTATGTAGTACAACCGCAAAGCCAATCATTTCATTGAATAACTTATCGTAATATTTACACAAGAAGACTTATTAAATTTGGCTATATTAAAAGAAGATCTATGGTACGAATAAAAAAGAATCCAGATAATTTAGAGTTGTCAAACATGGCTAAGGATCGAAGATCGTTCAACACTGAATGTATAGTTACTGTTCTAGAATGTGCGGATCCATATATCTGTTCGGGGAGAGGGCTTAATTTTGTGTTCTTAGATTCCCGATCCCCCTGACCCCTTATCTTTAGATCTGCAAATGTAATCGATAACCCTTGCTAAAAAAATCTAAGGTACCTGCACATTTAAAATTATTCATTGTTTTTCTTTAGAAAGACAAATGTTAAAGTCAAGCCCCTGTGCTTTCAAATGAAGACCAATACATCTAACTTGGGCAAAAATCGTTTCAAGTTTGACAATTTATGTTTTTCTCGATGGTTTTTTTTATAAACATAATCGAATTTTTCATAAATTCATCCTATTTGTACGAAGCGAATTGGACGCTGACTATACCTTCGATAAAGTTACTTTAACATTTCTTTTTTTTTAAATATAGGTATTTTTGAAGCAAATTATTGTTTTCTTGTTTTTAATTAATTAATACAATTTTGTATACCAAATAAGAGCAAACACAGATTTATTTTGTCATTATGTTAAACACATGATTATCAAAGTGTGCTGTGCAGTTACAACATTAATTATTCCATAAAGAGTAAACGTTACTATACAGTAAGATGTATTTGTAGTACAGTGTCATGTTGTAAATTTTGAATTTACTGCCACCCGGTAAATTCAAAATTTACAAAATGACAACAGTGTCGTTTTATTTTAGAAAATATATATATGCATGAAGTTGATGGTTTTTTTTTATTTCAATATGAACATTTTGTGTTGTTTTTCAAAATTGCAATTTCCTGTTATATCAAATTGCAAGTTTGTTGTTATTTCAAGTTATTACATTTGCTTTAAATTTGACAAACAAAAGTATCCAATTTTGAATTGCCCCAATCATTGTATAAACTTTAAGACAGATGTAAGAAAAAAAAATCTAAAACAATCATTGGCATCAATTATTTTCAAAGTTCGAGTGGAACGTTTTGTTTCATATGCATGTAAACAGAAAGCGCACACGGATGGATTGGATTTCTATTAAGGTGTTGAATATTGTACCTTGTAAGGAAGATTTTTTTAGTTTTGTTTATTATTATTCAAAACTAAGCATAAATACATGCATCATGAAGGGTGTGTGCAAGACTGAAGACTTCTAAATTTCTATAATGGGTACATGTAAGTTGTGCATGTATATACATAAATATATATATGGAAAAGATAAAGAAAGAACGGAGGGGCATCTTGATAATTCGGGGGGGGGGGGGGCATTTTTTAAAAAATTTCTATTGGCATCTGTTTCAACTCCGATTTGTAAAATATCTGCAATATGTATGTTTGCTGCATTATTTTTTTTATTTGTGCTTTGGAATATAGTTGCAAGAATAAAAATTTCTTTTAATTGACCCACCTGATCATTATTATTTTACTTCTCTCTCTCTCTCTCTCTCTCTCTCTCTCTCTCTCTCTCTCTCTCTCTCTCTCTCTGTATATTAGACCTACTTGCATTTAATTTAATTCCTGTTTAAAGATTAATGATTTTACAACATTATATGATATATAAAATGTTTGTTATTAGAATATATTTCCTTAATTAAACATGCGAAATTACAAGTACTGAAATAAAACGTATTTCTAAAAATCAGAGGAAAAACTGAGTTGTCTTTCCTGCTTTAATAAGATACATGTACACATATAATTTATCCATACATTTTTTAAATATCAACACAACAAAAACTGAGTTGTGTGCTAATTTATAAATGCACTTTTGAATTGCAACACAACGACGGTGTGTTGTTGTGCAAAATCATTTTAAGCAATTTTATTTATTTTAAAATTATCAATTTTCATAAGAAGAAGAGTTTTGCATAAAGATATAGCAAAAATATTTAAAGAACTATATATGATATGAGTCAAATTTGGCCCCCATAAATTGCCATTTTTTAAGCGTTTCAAATACATTAAATTGTTATTTTATTTTTACGAAGAGTTGATATAAGATATATTTTTTACCTATTTATTTGATTTATTTACACTCGCTGGCAGTATATGACGTCAGGAGTGTGACGCTATGTTTAGAATTCAATCAAAATCAGTCAAAAAATGGCATTTTTCTGATCGTTTTTCGAATGGGAAATATAAAGCGCAGCTTTGAACAAGCAAATTTTTTTGTCACTTATTAGTCTTGGATATATACATCTCTAATGAAAATATTTTGTTTCTTCAAGGATGCGCTCAATGCTTTCTGAAAAGAAAATTGCTTAAAAACAAGCCGTTTTACGCAAAAACTTCGAAAATGGCGTGAAATGGCTAACTTTATGATGCATTTTTAGATTGTGAGCACTTATATCAAAAAGGAAATTATGGAAAAACTTTACATGCATATCTGTACAAAGAAAACAAAGAATGACAGTAAAATGATGATGTTCTATTTTAGGCTCAAATCATATATAGTCCTTTCACAGATAAAAAAAATATGATTTGTTTTCTTTTCTAAATAATAGTTTATAACTTTTAAATCATATTGAAAAATAATTAAGAAAATCTAATGGTCTGTTGACCACCTATGCTCCTTGAAACTAAAATTATCATTTAGTAAAGGCAATTTAAAATGTTGTAACTTTAGAATTTGAATATTTCCTAAATATTTATACAGAATTCTTCTTCTTAAAGGTATTTATATGGTAGAACAAAATGGCCATAACCCCCAGCCCTCTTAAAAATATACTGTTAGGCCAATATATATAACTTTATTGCTATCATTTTATTTTCTGCATGGAACCATTTCAGTAAACATCTCCAGGCGGCGTTCTAAAGGAGGAATACACCAGTCAAAATCAATGCATTTCTCTTTAATAATATCAATATTAGGAACCAGCAGTATTAATTTCCATTGTGATTTTTGTGAGGTGCCCATCGATCAGCTGTGCGACGAGACTCCATACATACGAACCACTTCACATTACATCACATTAAAAAGAACGGGTTTCCAGACACATTTTAAGAATGGCTTACAGAATAGATTACACAAGATTGAATCTCTCCGCCTAGTTAATACATTTAACAAATTTATTCTAAGCCGTCAATATTCCATGCATCATTCTCTTCTTTCTTTTTTTATTTGTTATTCAGATATATATGCTATATATACGTACAAATTTCAGAAATCTATAATTTTAAATCTCCACAGGAATAATTGGCAGTCGAATAAATCCTTTTACCGCGTATATGTAAGCCTCTTCGCCTGCGATTCAGTGTAGACCCACTTGAAGAGGTTTTTAAAATCCGAAGTGTATTCTCTACCAGCCGACTGCACATGAAGTTTAAAATGTAAATACACTCTCAGTCATATAAACTCCTATACACCCCCTAATTCCGTTTAATTATAAATCTCATTCTCTCTATATAACACGTGCTGAGTTACACCTAGCTACAGGAATCTCTCTCTTTCGTTCGTGGATTTTTTTCTCTCGTTCCTACTACAAAGATGGCGGCGTCTTTTTATAGGTAAGAGAATATTCATTAGACATCTTAATATTTGCTTTTTCTTGAGTTTTGCAAAAAAAATGATACTCGTGCTTTTCTTGGGGCACGGGTGATAAAAGGGTGGGGAGGTTTGTCAGCTTTTTTTTCTCCATTTCATCTCAATTGACGAGGATTAGTTTTCATCAAAATTCTGGGAAGCGGGTATCTGTATTTGTTTTAATTTTTGATCCGCCCAATCACACCTTTTCCGATACGGATACCCCAATCCGCAGAAAACTGTATATCTATCATGTTGCTAATAGAAAAGAAAACTCTTAGCACATCGCTTATCTAAAAAGTTCCAATTCTGGAAACGTTTCCTTCTCTTCATTATAAAATGTACATTGTAGTAGATGCATCTAAATAATTTGTTTTTGTCGAGAAACTGCATGTACATGCAAGGTGTTGATTTTTTCTACATCGATGCTGCAAAAAATCTATCGATTGCTCGATCACTGCATATATAAAAAGTGTATTTTCATTGATCGTAACAGTTGATGCGTATGCATGCACCTGCAACATTCCATACGAACTGTCTACTTCAACACAGCAAATAAAAAAAAACCGAAATCACAAAAATGTCTCCAGTAATACAGAAAGGGATCAAGTAGGATTTTTAATTTTCTGTTTGGTATTTAAACCCTGTTCAATAACAGCGCATTTAAATTTCCATTTTGATTTCTGATATGGGAAATATGAATTGGCAGACGAGATTTGATAACACAGAGATAAAACTATTGACATTATATCAACAGTCGGTAGACAAAATACTTCGTATTAATTATCCAAATGTAAACGTTCTAGACATATGCATAGCAACTAGGTTATTTAATAAATTAATTCCTTGTCGATCGATTGTTTTTATTGGATACGGGTAAAAGGAGGTACAATATAACAACCCTTTGATGACTTCTCTTTTTATCTATACAAATTAAAACTTGGTAATTTAAACTTTACGGCCTTTTTACAAGAATTGGTACAAACAAATCTCCACCCATTGTAAAATCAAGACTTAGATTTCTCCAAAAACATATTGCCTTGCCCTCAGGGTTTGATTGACATGGTTGTGACATCCATAGTCTGATCAAATCAATTGGTACATGTAACTCTTATAGAAATCTATCATTTCATCGATTGAACCTATTACACGAACATCTTCGGAGAGGAACGTACCGAGTCTTTAATTCAAACACCTGACATTTTACGTAATTACCCCCCCCCCCCTTTTTTTTTGGAGGGGGGGGGGGGGGGGTTGCATTACCAGTTTACTACACAGGAAACTGTTTATTGTTATGATTTGAAACTTAACGAATATATCAAATACATAAACATTACAGTACAAATACATGTACTTAGAAATGTACCAACCTAATATTTTAGACCAAGTAAAGCAGCATTTAGGAGCTAATTAAAGGTTTTGTACATGTATTTGATATGCTATGTATTGTTATGAAACAAACCATTCCTTTTTGTAATTAATTTAAAAAAATAAAACTAAATAACAGGCATGTAGCATCAGGGGGGGGGGGGGTTTGCTTTCCACACTTTTTCTCTCAGCAAACATTTTCCTTAAATTTACATTTTAAAAAGTGAATAAAGATGGAGTTGCCCCCCTCCACCACTTATCTGGGAACATGTAAAAAATATAAGGGAAAGGAAGGAAATTAACAGTGATTTGTAATTTAAGGTATAGTACCCCCCCCCCACCACCACCACCACGGATTAAGATTTTCACGATTTTCGAGAAGTTGTAATTTTCCTTTTCTTTTCTTTTTTTTTTTTTTTTGCTTGTCAAGATTTTTTGGATCAGTTTACTCCCCCCCCCCCCATTCAAAAAGGATGCTACGTTCCTGAATGAAACAAGATAATTTATACCGTCTGTATGTAATAAGTGAAAACAGTGTATAATGCATGTATTTTAATTTGTATTTCTTTTATTCACATATAAGCATCCCCTTTATAGTATAGCGAAAGCATTAGAGATTGTGTTCAAACAATGCATATTTAAATGAAAATACTAGTGCTATAGATTTTGGCGTAAGAATTTTTATAGAGTTTGTTCAGAATTCACAAATTTACAATCTCAAAAGAAAAGCTATAATTATTTAAAAACAGCTTAATATTATTCTTAATGTAATGTTTATCATTTTCACCACATTATATAATACATGTACACGATCAGACTTATAAAGTTTTGCTACATGATGTACATAACAGTATTTAAAATGTATAATGATGTTAAAAAAATCAGACAGATGTTGCAAAGTCAAACCTGAGTGGCAAAGAAAAATGTATGAAAAACTTCGAGTTTAAGGTTGTTAATATTTAAAACAAAGTTGTGTTTAGCAGATAATTTTGAACTAAACAAGAAAATATTTCTTTATGTTTCATTTCTTAGTTGAAAACATTGACGTTTCTCGGTCAGTAGCTCAGGAACGTTAACACGGTAGTTAAAATATTAAACTAAATTGACCTTGATAAAAAACAAATCTGAACTTTATAAAATATATACGCCCTGTTATCCAAAAGATAAACATGCACACAAACCAAACAAACCTTCATTTCCATGCATGTTTGATTCTTTTGAAAAACTTGTTTGAACAAATCTGCAGCATCGATCTTTGCTCATTTCAACATGAAGCCATTAAACCAAGGTCTGCTTTACCCCAGTGCTTTCTCTGTGTCGTGGAATTGTTCTTTTAAATCGATTATTTCCAATTCGAACGAATGAATGATGAATAAAAAATCATTATTAGTTCGGGAACCGAGAACACGTATTAATATTTCATGTTTCGTTTCTATATGCGCATGCGCCATGAAGACAACACTGACGAGATGCATGTTCAGCAGAGCGGGTGCTCGCAAGTGCTCGCCACAATTCCTTATACAATGTACCTGCAGCGCAAATTTTGGAGAGCGCTCGCGAGCACTAACTCAGCTGAATAGGCATCTCTCACCTGCGCCGTAATTTTTGTTGTTAGGTACTTACATACATTCATTTCTTAATTCTCAGTTTCGTTCAAAACAATTAATTCGATTTTCCGTTCGAACTAAGGTTAAAAGCAGAAATTTAAATTATATTAAGGGTTTAATAACTACATGTATATGTTATTAAGATTTTATTCTAAAAAAAAAATGAATGGTTTCCATCTTGTTACACATTCTACGATTTGAATTATTTCTTAGATAATATCAATATTTTTTGTGTGTATTCAATAGCACTCGAAAGAAGGAGAGAGAAAGGAAAGCTAGAAAACAGGAAGGAAATATGACCAAAAGAGGACAAAGGTTAGGGTCTAAATAAAAAGACAATATTCATAGAAAGTTAAGTGAAAATTTTGATTATTTGTATCAAGACAAAATAAGGTATTATTTCACCAGTCTATTATAACAACAATCTTTATATAAGGATTAAGAAATCATTCATTTAGTAGTATGAGGTGATAATTTTGGTCGGGGCGTGGTCAAATTCAATAAAGCCCGAAGGGCTTTATGATAGATTTGACCACACTCCGACCGAAATTATCACCTCATCATACTAAATGAATGATTCCTTATTACTTATATTTATATTAAATCCAATTTCTACAGTTTAAAACAACATTAATTTTTAAAATCACAATATTTTACATGTAGCACATGCTACAAGTATGTATTACAACGCAGCGCAGCCAATACCGTGTTTCGGTAATGCTATAAGACACGCTCGTTTTGTGTCGCTCAGCTTTTTATGAAATTATTGGGTTATAGGCATCAAAATTGATTCGTAATGTTATCACATACAAAGACAGTTGTAAATGTAAATATTACAATATCTTTAACATATGCTTTTACTTGCTTCGCCGTAAAAAAGACAAACTGTTCTTTTCGTCCTGTTTTAGTTTAATTTAGCTTTAATTTTTGTCGATTCTTTGTTTTTTTTTTAATATCTTTTTTTAATTGTCATAGTAATCATATTATTATTTTGGTTTCGTTTTGTCTTAGATTATTTTTTTTTGGGGGGGGGTATTTTAAATTAGGTGTATTATTTTCATATAATTATAATAATAACTAGACACGATCTCGTTGCGAGTAACGAGGAGGTCTTCCGTCCTATTTAAGAACTTGAGATTCATGTATGACCTTGACTTTGCTTTGTAACAGCTACACATGATTAGAAAAAAAAAGAAAGGAGTCTTCATTCTAAGGGTCAGGGACTATTTTTTTCGGTTGTAAACGCTCTGGTTGAAAACATTTAGATCCCTCTTAGTTCTTAATTTGAGGGAACATCCCCTTTTTCTTCATATTAAATAAAGAAAATCATAATTCTAAACACATTTTGTTCAACAAGTGTTTAGAAATTTGTTTCCATTCTTAAGATATTTGGAATAGATTTGGAACCCTCTTGGTCCCCAATTTTAGGGGCCAGCTCCTTTTTATTGATATTAAATGAAACGGAATTTTAAGTTAAACAGATTTGTTAATCAAATGTTTAGACATTCATTGCTGCATGTTTTTGAGATATCTGAGATAGAACTTTTAAGAGGCTGATTCCTGATCTCCTTATTGGGATCGTTTAACGAAATTTTGATGTTTAAATATTGTTCAGTTTATCATTCTAAGCATCGTTTCTTCTATACTGCTTATCAAAATATTTTTCCTTTACGAGATATAGGTGATAAAAGTTTTGATATTATGACCCCAAAAACCCCCTAATTACGTAACAAACGAGACAAATATTATATATTATGGGTACATAACAGTAAGGTAAACATTTATGTTTCTATGATTCATAACAAAATATCCCCCAGTACGGATTTGTAAATTGAAGACTTTAGACCCATCTGGTTCCCTAATTTTAGGGGCCAGCCCCTTTTTCGAAAGGTCATTTAAAAATAAACACATTTTGATCAACAAGTGTTTAGAAATTATATACCGTTCTCAAGAAATCTGGAAAAGATCATTTTAAGGGCCGACCCCATAACTCCTTTTAGGGACCGGTTAACAAAATGATGATTGCATATTGTTAAGCACATTATTTTGAGCATCTTTTGTTCAACATTACTTTTCAAATTTTTAGATATTGAAAATCGGAATTTGGAAGTTCTGGCCCCTTAAAATCCATAATTACGTAACAAAGGAGTAAACAATTCTCATTTATATGTTATAATGCTTCGATGAACATAATTGCTTCTAGAATGTATAACAAAATATTTCACAATTAAAAGCTATTATCAAGAAACTTCTAGCCCCTAAAATCCCCTAATTACGTAACATATGAGAAAACTTTTATCAAATATGGATGCATAACTGGAATATTAACATTTTTGTTTCTTAAACATATTACAAAATATTTCTCAGTAAAGTGCTATGGATGAAAGACTTCAGAGACCTTTTGGCCCCTAATTTGACGAGCAGCCCCTTTTTCTTGATGTAAAATGAAAGGTCTATTGATATTGAACATATTTTTTTAAACATGTGTTTAGATATTCGTTTCCATTCTTGAGCTATCTGGGAAAGAACGTTTTAGGCCCCGACCCCTTATCTCCTTATTGGGGCCACAGAACGAAATTATGATGGTTGAATATTGTTAAGAACATCATTCTAAGCATCTTTTATTCTATATTGCTTTTCAAAATATTTGTCCTTTTTGTGATATAAGTGATCGAAATTTTAGAATTCTGGCCCCTTAAAACCCCTAATTACGTAACGCATGAAAAAAAATTTCTAATGTATAGTTAAATAACCATAACACGAACACTTTTGCTTCTTAGACATATTACAAAATATTTCTCAGTAAAGTGCTATGGAAGAAAGACTTCAGAGACCTTTTGGCCCCTAATTTGACGGGCCAGCCCCTTTTTGATGATGTCATATGAAAGTCTATTGATATTGAACATATTTTGTTCAACATGTGTTTAGATATTCGTTACCATTCTTGAGCTATCTGGGAAAGAACGTTTTAGGCCCCGACCCCTTATCTCCTTATTGGAGCCACAGAACGAAATTATGATGGTTGAATATTGTTAAGAACATCATTCTAAGCATCTTTTATTCTATATTGCTTTTCAAAATATTTGTCCTTTTTGTGATATAAGTGATCGAAATTTTAGACTTCTGGCCCCTTAAAACCCCTAATTACGTAACGCATGGAAATTTTTTTCTAATGTATAGTTAAATAGCTGTAAGATGAACATTTTTGCTTCTTAAACATATTACAAAATATTTCTCAGTAAAGTGCTATGGGAGAAAGACTTCAGAGACCTTTTGGCCCCTAATTTGAGGGGCCAATCCCTTTTTCTTTATGTCGAATGAAAGATCTTGTAAAACCAAATTTTTATTGATCTACATGTTTTGACAAAATATTTTCGAGAAAAGAGATACATAAAGAAAATCAAGAAAAATCACTACATTTTTATATCTCAATTTTCGGGTCCAGGCGAGCTTCGACGCCTTTTACGCCAGACATAAATGATTCACTTTATACATCGTCTACAATTCCTGAAAATTTAAATTTGATATCTTTCATCGTTTAGGAGGAGGTAGAGTGACAAGCTAAAACGTCATTATCTCAAGAACGGAAATGACGTCATCAAAATAAAAAAAATACATATTAGGTTCAGATCAATATCTATTAGATCTGAAAGTTTCATGAAAATCGGCTAAGCCATTTCCGAGAAATCGAGTGCACAAATTTTGTAAGAAAAAATAATAATAATAATAGGGAAAAAGAAACCGAACGAAAACAATAAGGTCTTCCGTTGGAAACGGAAGACCTTAATTAAACACACGAAAGCGATAAACTGAAACTTTGCCAGAGAAAGGATTAACCTCTATGCTAAAAGTTGATTCTGTTATTGAATGGTTTATATTCAGTCGACTTTCAAACTAACGTCTTATCGTTATTTTAATCCAAATCCGACGGATTTAAACAGTTTCTTTTCTTTCTACGCATTGATCTTTGATGAAGTTTCATACATTTCAAATTAGCGAATTGTCTTCATTGATAGGCAAACAGACGAGAAAGATGACCCATTAATAATTCTCAGAGAAGACATCGAGAGAATCAGGGCATCCATTTCTGATTCTTCTTTAACTCACAGGTAAGGTATAAAGATCTCGGGATTGTTATTTTTCGCGAGAACTATCTAGTTTTCACGAGAATTTATATTCACGAAGCTCTCACAGACGTATCATATGTGTTAGCCAAAACATTTGACATTGATTGAATTTCATATTTATTCTAAAAATTAATACACATTAGTACATACATGTGTAATGAATACAATTATTACATATTCAAAATAAGAATCTACGATGAAATGTTAATTCGCTCACATACTGACAGTTATTTCCAGATACACGTAAAACTTATAAAAACAAATTCATAAACATATTAAAAAGAATCTTCTGATATAAAGATGTGGCAGAAAATCTTATATCATCGGAAAAACTTACAAAGTTTACAATACTGTGCAATAGCGTCTTATTTTAAAAAGAAAACAATCTAAAACTGTGAATGTTAACAATTTTACATCTCCTCAGACAAAGATGGCGCCAAACAGAGGATGTGGGTCTTCCTAGTTGCTTGAGAGTGTGCACAAAATTGAAGGGGAAAATATCTCACTTATCCAGGTCAGTAAATGGAATCTATGTGTACATGTTTTACAAACTAATAGCATGTTTACCCATCTGATACCGGTATGTTATCAAAACAAAATAGGAAAAGTGATTTTCTTCAAATTTAAGAACGGCGATTTGAGGTGTGTTCGATCTTTTTTTATAATTCATGCATGAATGATTCCAGGATGCTTTCTGTTTTAACATTTAACATGATTATTATCGTTATGTGAAATATACATTACTAGACCATTATATTTTCTAATATAAAAGGCAAAATCTATTATATCAGCGACCAATTTCTGGATTTGAGAGTTATTGAACCTTTCCGTTGATTGGACAACATTAAATCTGATCCATAAAATCGTTCACAACTCAAAACGTTAAATGACAATTCTGTGAAAGATTTAATCAAACTTAAAATTAGCATATGATACATGAACCTCTCAATATCAAGTTATAAGATAAATTGTGTTATGTCTTCTGAAGAGTGGCGTGTTATTTTGTCTGTAAGTCGGTAATCTGTCCGTTCTTTTCTAAGACAGTTGATGAATATGAGATCAAGGTCATATGTCAATGTTAGTAAAAGGCCAAATTCAATTCAAAATGTCAGAAGTCAGGTTTGTTGACTCAAAACATTTCCATCGTTGAGAACAACTTGTTTCATTGACAAATGTTGTTGTGTTGTTGTGTTTTCAGTTTGGATGCTACAGAGGCCGAGAAATTATCAGCGGTGTACGACGAACTGTTCAAAAGCATAAACGTCATGGCTCAAGATCACAAGGACTACATCTCCAACATTTATGACGAGGAGGAGGTGGTCAAAAAGTAAAATAAAAACTATAACCTCGAAGACTGTTTTTTAGCTCACCTGAGCTGAAAGCTCAAGTGAGCTATTCTGATCACATTTTGTCTGTCGTCTGTCTGTCCGTCCGTCCGTCTGTCTGTCCGTCTGTAAACTTTTCACATTTTCAACATCTTCTCAAGAACCACTGGGCCGATTTCAACCAAACTTGGCACAAATCATCCTTAGCCTAAGGGAATTCAAAGTTGTGAAAATTAAGGACCAAGCCCTCTTACAAGGGGAGATAATTAGGAATTAATGAAAATTTTCGAGAAATTTTCAAAAATCTTCTCCTCAAGAACCATATGGCCAGGAAAGCTGAATCTTATGTAGAAGCATTCTCAGGTAGTGTAGATTCAAAGTTGTGAAAATCATGACCCCCGTGGGTAGGGTGGGGCCATAATGGGGGGTCGACTTTTTACATAGGAATATATAGAGTAAATCTTTATAAATCTTCTTCTAAAAAAACCGTTAGGCCAGGAAAGCTGAAACTTATGTGGAAGCATCCTCAGGTGGTGTAGATTCTAAGTTGTGAAAATCATGAACCCCGGGGGTAGGATGGGGCCACAATGGGGGGTCGACTGACTTTTTACATAGGAATATATAGAGTAAATCATTAAAAATCTTGTTCTAAAAAGCCGTTAGGCCAGGAAAGTTGAAACTTGTGTGGAAGCATCTTTAGGTAGTGTAGATTCAAAGTTGTGAAAATCATGACCCCCGGGTGTAGGGTGGGGCTACAACGGAGGGTCATTTTTAACATCCGTCTGTCCGTCTGTCTGTCCGTCTGTAAACTTTTCACATTTTCAACATCTTCTCAAGAACCACTAGGCCGATTTCAACCAAACTTGGCACATAGCATCCTTAGCCTAAGGGAATTCAACGTTGTGAAAATTAAGGACCAAGCCCTCTTACAAGGGGAGATAAAAAGGAATTAATGAAAATTTTCGAGAAATTTTCAAAAAACTACTTCTCAAGAACCATTTGACCAGAAAGCTGAAACTTGTGTGGAAGCATCCTCAGGTAGTGTAGATTCAAAGTTGTGAAAATCATGACCCCCGTGGGTAGGATGCCACAATGGGGGGTCGACTTTTTACATAGGAATATATAGAGTAAATCTTTAAAAATCTTCTTCTCAAAAACCGTTAGGCCAGGAAAGCTGAAACTTATGTGGAAGCATCCTCAGGTAGTGTAGATTCAAAGTTGTGAAAATCATGATCCCCGGGATAAGGGTGGGGCCACAATAGGGGGTCGACTTTTTACATAGGAATATAAAGAGTAAATCTTTAAAAATCTTGTTCTAAAAAGCCGTTAGGCCAGGAAAGTTGAAACTTGTGTGGAAGCATCTTCCGGTAGTGTAGATTCAAAGTTGTGAAAATCATGACCCCCGGGTGTAGGGTGCGGCTACAACGGAGGGTCAATTTTAAATTAGGAATATATAGAGTAAATCTTTAAAAATCTTCTTCTCAAGAACCATTTGGCCAGGAAAGTTGAAACTTGTGTGGAAGCATCCTAAGGTAGTGTAGATTCAGAGTTGTGAAAATCATGACTCCCGAGGGTAGGGTGGGGGCCACAATTGGGGGGGGGGTCAACTTTTTACATAGGAATATATAGAGTAAATCTTTAAAAATCTTCTTCTCAGAAACTAATCAGCAAGGAAAGCTAAAATTTGTGTGGAAGCATTCTCAGGTAGTGTATATTTAAAGCTGTGAAAATCATTTCCCCCAGGGGTAGAGTGGGGCTACAATTGGGGATCGATATTCTACATAGGAATATATAGAGTAAATCTTTAAAAATCGTCTTCTCAGAAACTAATAAGCTAGAAAAGCGGAAACTTGTTTGGAAGCATCCTCAGGCAGTGTAGATTCAAAGTTGTAAAAATCATGATTCCTGGGGGGTAGAGTGGGGCCACAATGGGGGTGGAAATTTTACATAGGAATATTAAGAGAAAATCTTTAAAAATCTTCTTCTCAGAAACTAATCAGCCAGGTGATTATTTAATATTGTTTAGATTTTGGCTTCTGGATGATTCCTGGACGATTGGGTCTCACAAGGGGTTCAGAGATTGATGTAGCTTTATATCCCATTTATAAACAATTGTTTAGGATCTTTTTGAGAGCTGCAATGCTCAACATGTGATATTACTATAAAATCATCCTGTTAGAAAAGGGACTAATGATAATAAACATAACAATATTCAGTGGAAAAAATTGATTTTTATTTATACAGGTTCTACATGTATTATACTACATTGTCCAGATAGTTTGTATTATGACTCCATTAAGCTGATTTTATCATACCTATTGTTCCTCAGGTGAGCGATGTGGCCCATGGGCCTCTTGTTTCCGAAATACCGCCCCACCACCACCACCCAAATATAAATGAATTACCATTAATGAAACTATGCAGGATAGTTATTATAATTAGACAGAAGAGTCGACCCTAAAGAAAACAACACATAAGAATTTATTCATTTGTTTAAAACATCAAAGAGAGAGGGAGAGAGGAAATGAATTAACGTCAACAAACTCATTAATATCATTTAGATGACATGAACCGTATCTGCTTCCCTTTACAGGTACTACAACAAGACAGTACTAGACATACTGGAGCTGTGGTCCAGCTGTGCTTCAGCGACCGTAGATCTGATGGTACCGCTAGTAGAGCAGTAAGTCGTCATGTTACAGTACAGTGAAACACGGTCATAGCAAAGGGCCGAACAACTTCCATTCGTAAAAAAAAATCGTAATTCGTTATCATATTGTTTATAACGCGGCTTAATTGAAATAATGTGGTTTCATCAATAATCCCGGGCATCAATTTTCGTGAATTTAAAGATAGTTTCAGTTTCAAGGATAAGTAAATCTAAGGACAGTGATCCTAGCAATACATGTATATTAATAGTAATTGCACTACAATGAAAATAATTTAACAACGAAATCCATGAGAATTGGTATCCAACGAATATTAATGAAACCACTGTTTAAGAGAGAGAGAGAGAGAGAGAGAGAGAGAGAGAGAGAGAGAGAGAGAGTATTGAGTTCATTAGTTCTACAGACTCGATGATTACTCCGTAATGGTACATGTATATAAACGAATTTTTATATACAGTGGAGTTCATAAGTTCTAAAGACTCGATAATTACTAAGTACTCTGTAATGGTACATGTAAATTTATATAAACGAATTTTTATATACAGTGTATTTGACAATGATGTTTCTGCAGATATTGGGAAAACCAGAGTGAATTTGAACAGCTTGCCAAGAAAATATCGAATACATGTTCTGCATGCGTCAAATTTACCGCCATGACTGTCAATTTAACGGAACACCCCTTACCAGAAAAGTAAGCCGCTTATTACATGTACTAACGTACAAAGCTAAGCAATTCTTTTTGGTGATAAGCAAGGGTTACTTACTAGTATCTTTCTGTGTAACAATAAGTGCAAAGAAAGAGAACTCTTACTTTTTCAATAAAAGGCAAAGTACACTGAACTTATATATAACGCTAATCAGACGGCAGTACAATAATTTTAACAAACTTATTAATAATATTCTTAATATTAGAAAAAAATAACTTGTAGTTGTGGAAGTGACGTCAAAGAAAAAGCGACACAGGAAATGAATAACACAGCAGACACGTTGAGTCGATTGATACAAGCTGCCATCAAAACGTGAGTTACTTTTATTTACAAAAAAAAACCAATGTGTCACCTATTGATTTTTAAGGTTTTCATTTATCGTGTATTTACGTTGTCTTAAAAAGTCCAATGAATCAAAATCTTTGTGAAAGTGTTCTCTGATTATATGTTCCAATTCTTTGAGATTTTACTTTTAAAAATTGATTACAATTAATGACGTTGTACTTTTTTTATTAATTATGAAGTATTACACTCTTAGGAGAGTTCCCTTTCTTACCATAGGCTCAATAAACCTTAAACCATTTTACCACTTACCATTTAGAAGTTGTTAAATAAGCAACTGTGTTAATTGTAGTAATAATATGGTCTATAATACTTGATGAAGAGTTAGAACTATTTTGAACAATGCCTTGGACTTTCAGTAGGACGTATAAATCCATTTCTTGCGTCAGAATAAGTTAAAAACGACGCTGGCTTCAAGCGAAATATACACCGATTGTGTAGACTTATATATGTAATTACGTAAAAACACACAACACAACTACCCAAAGTCCAAGCTCTTGTTAAAATGGTTTTAATTTGTTGAAAGGTCAACTGTCATAACTGTTTATAATAAACCTATGCATGTATGTTTCGTTACCAACCAGATCACTGAAGGTGTCTGAGGACAGCCTACTGGACATGACGATGTGGCTACTGTTTAGTGTACATCACGTGGCCCAGAACGTCCTACAGCCTAAGGACAAGCCCACCACAGAGTAACTAAACGTCATTCAATCTTTGATTAAGAATCTTTATTTAAAATTAGATCAAAATTAATAAAACACTTTTGGAGCAATGGGCACGACTTTATCGATTGAATAAAGCAATTGCTCTGTATCAATTGTTTTCCGTTTCTCTTGAAAAATTTTGCATAGGCTTCCCATTTGAAACATTTGAAACGTCAAAATACAGAAATATAAGGAAAAAAAACATACCACATCTTTCATTTATTAATTAATATACCGGTAATTCACAAATTAAAGTACTATGTCCTGACCATTTATAGTCTATATGGTTATAAAATATTTATCAGTAACTATTAACATTTTTTTGCGATAGAAGCAAGGAAGAGGAAGGTACCAAAGAGACAGAGCAAGACAAGAAGGACCCTGAACCAGTCAAGGAGAGCACTGACGTCACAGCCAGCCTCAACAATCTGCTGACTCAGCTTGATGCCCTGCAAATGGAGCTCAGCAACCAGTAAGAACTCAGTCAACGTGCTGATAAAGTACTTCATTCCTTTGTTGTTAATTGCTAGTACAGTAATACACGCTTTTAACGAAGTGCCAGGGACGGGCGATTTTGCTTCGTTATAAGCGTAAATCATTATATTCGTCAAGTTTACAACATGTAATAGTCACGGGGAATGAAAATCACTTCGCTCTAAGCGTCAATTCATTATAAGCGTGTTTGCTATAACCGTGTTTTACTGTATATCAACTGAAAAAGACACTCAGACGCTATATATTAGTTTTACCTATCTTCATTGTTGATGTTTAGAAATGTCATTAGATGTTAATTATTTTTGTTAACAGCATGATTAAAATACAATTTTAGTTATGCAATAAAGTGTTTATGTTTATACAAAGCTCCAATTAAAAAATATTTGTTCAACATGTATTTACTAATTTTATGGTATTTGATATCTGGTATTTCTTATTTTTAGATACGTGATTGAGAAAAACGAACAAAACACGGAAGGTGGAGAAACAGACGACAGGTAAGACATGTATACTCAAAATGATCGAATTTTGTGTACCCAAATATATCACCATAACCTGGTTTTAACATTAATTTTTACAATAAACGTTGTTCATTTCATTGACAGCTGCAAGAATGATCAGCAGGCTATCAACAAATTGGCCAATGTTTACACAGGCGTCGTAGACAAGATTTGTGAAAATGGAAAGTAAGTCAGCTAGATAAAACATTCAAATTGGTTGTTATAATGAACAGTCTTTTGATTATACATTTATGGTGATTATTTCTAGAGTAACAGTCTGTATTGATGATCCAAACGGAAGTGACGCAACAATCTACTACAAACCGGATGTTTACACTGAGGTTGCTAACTGCTCCCTTGGCTCTTGTCCAATGAGAGATCGCGACACATGGTTGGACGAGATTCCTTTGACCTCTGACCAGGTGCTTGTTTCTGACGTCTTCATTGTCAGGAATGGACCGTTACGGACGTCGGCGGAAGTTGAGATCGATTTCACTTACATCCCTTTGTCCAGCACCAAGAACAAAACTATTAAAGTTATCGCAAAACAGGATGGCGAATGGAAAGAGGAGGACACGGTGAATGAGGTATCTTTTAAATTGGTTGAAATTGAAAAAAAAAACAATTAAAAACAGACAGTTCCGCATTTTTCAATCAATATGTTACATTTATTTGGCAACAAAATGGTCGCTAGCAAATTGGAATTTTACCCTATATATCTGTTCAGTATTATTCTTGTTAAGGAGATTCAAAATGTCTAAATGCACCTCTTAATCAGAATCAAATCAAGTGTCCAATTTGTGTGCTTTGTGAAAAAAGTGTTTACTCCAGATTGGCATTCTCTTTTGCAGGAATCTGATGAGAGTAGCGCACATCTTTCCTTTAAGACCAAGAATTTGGAAGCATTCACTGCCTACGTTGAAATCCTCTCGGAGACCTGTGAAGTGACACCCGAAGAAACGACCTTTACGAGCGAGGTCAATCCGGATGTCAAAGTCATTTTTTCTGCTGGATTAGTTGCTGAAACAAAGCAAATAAAAATAAAGGTAATAAATTTTATCAGTTTTAAATAAATAATGATATATGTGAAGCAAAATAATGGTATTTATTAGTCCATACGGCAAGTTTCTTGAACTTGACTCTACAAGGTCATTCATTTCGTTTATTCTACAAGGTCATTCCTTACGATGCAAGGGAAGTGGCAAATCTCAAAGAAAAGTGCCCGGATTCAGTGCGGGGAATCATGGCCGTTTCTGATGCCGTGGAAATTCGGATGGACGGAGAGTGTGATGACACCAAAAACATCAGCGTCCAGGTTTCCATGGACGACGAAGAAGACCAGGATTCACAACTTGTCGTCATCAGGTATTTGCAGTTGTATTAAAATCTGTCGAGCGTAAGTGCTAGGATATTAACCCGGATACTTTGTCTGAAAAATGTGATAAAAATTTACTTTTAAAAATCAATTGTTCAAATTGATTTATGCTATCGTCTTTACAGGTTTAAAGAGGGCAAAGTACAGGTACTGGACAAATCGCAATGTCGCCTTAAAAAGGACAGAAACCTATTTCTAGTAGAAACAAAGGGTGTCTGGGGGTAAGATACAGTTGTAAATACGGTTACTGTGACGGTAGTAGCCACATTAAAATTTGGTTTTTCTAACACATTTACTGAAAATAATTCAAGGTCATTAGTGCTATCAATGAGATAAAGATAAATAAATATTGGTTTAAATTCTATTTTAAACTTAAAACAAATTATGCTAATTTAAAGAGATACTAGTACTGCAGGCAAATAATTTTATTTTGCAAGCTATATATACAGTGTTTTCAACTATTATAATTTTGTTTGGAAATGAACTAAAAGTAGTCATTTAAGTGTACATTTCGTTTTCCTCTATCACAGGATAGCCGTTGCAAGAATAAGAAAAATCTTCCTTAACATGAGAGACACTGTAAAGAAAGAGTTCCAGTTGATCTTTGGACTAGTTCAGCTCTGTAACATCTGTACGTTCATTGACGATTCACAGAGGAACAAAGAGGAAGGCTCCTTCTTTGTTTGGATCGAATGCATCGATAAAAACATGATCCGAGATGATGTCGAAAACAAAGAGAAAGCCGGGCTGATCGAGGTTAAGCAAAGCAGGTCTAAGGACATCACCTTGCGGCAGAAACAGACCTTGATTTTGAAAGTAGATGGACAAGTTAAACTGCGGTTAGCTGATCCGCCGGATGCGTTTAAGATCACGTATTTGATTGGTGCAGATAATCACGTGAATATTCCGATGGAAGTTCATAGAGACCAAGAGAAGATTCCGTACGCAGCTTTTGCATTTAATGAAGAAGATTGTGCACACCCATTTCATAGTGTTAATATTCCCGTTAGGGATTTGTCCGAGCTACCCACAGGTTCTTATTATATAATTCGGTTTTTTAATTCTGAAATTCGCATTGTTCTTCTTAAATTGTTTCCTGAAACGAAATATCTTCTATAAATTCAAGATTAATGATATTTTGTAAATGCAAGTTTTCCTACCAGTTTATTGAGAGCTCATGTTAGTATTTTATGTAAAAAAAAAACACAATTGATTTATTTTCAGACGAAATCACTGCAAAAACATTCAACAAAAGCAATGAAAGCAACAACCTTAGGGAACAAATGAAGCAGAAAGAAGAAGGTTTGTCTCTTTTAATATTTTAAAAACAAAGAACTATCGAAAAATAGCAATTTGTTTTCAAATTCACTTATACACACTCATTTTGTGTCATGTTATATTAACCTCATTGTATATGTCAAATTGTCAGCTGCAAGAAAGATGTTGTCACATGACAGCATAATGAACCTATCACGTGTTCTCTCGGAGAAAGACGGGCGGACGCTCGGTGTACAGTTAGGTGTGAGTGAAAGTTGGACGGCGAACGCAAAGGACGAATGCGATGGGGATATATTACGTACCAACTTCCGGGTTCTCTGCGAATGGAGGGGGAAAGCCGCACGGGCCGCTATGGTTGATTTCCTTATTTCATCACTGAAAACTGTCGGAAGAATTGACTTGGCAAACGTTGTGTCCGAGGTTTACAAAAATGGGCGTGCTCTATCAAAGGAGGATTTTGATTGATTGGTTTAACATTTTATAAAATATGAAATCATCTGTGATATTTTTTTTGTATCTTAATGTTATTTTACTTGCTTTTATGCAAATTTCTAGTGTTTTTAGTCTTTAAAAGTATTATTTTTGAAATACTGTGGTTTTTGCTTATATTTCGTTTATATTTGATTTATATCACTATATATGGTGCGAATTCAGAATTTATTCATTTTCATTCTTGTTAACGTTTGTACATGTAATTTTAATGTATACTTTTGTGTTGATTGTTTTTATTCAACTTTAATAATAAAATTTATCGGAAACAATTTTTAAAAAGCAATGTCAAATTAATATAGTGCTTTTCAGCATATTATACAGTTTCCAAAATGATTGTTGAAGTGTCTGTTGTACGGTCAAATCGTTTCTTTATCGTTCCTTAAACGTTTTTATTTTTAAAAGAAAATTGCAGATTTATTTTATCCGGGTTTTGTTTATGTAAAGTATATACAGCAACTATAATATTGTAAATTTTGAATTTATCGGATGGCAGTTGATGTTCAAAAAGAAGTTTTGGTCACATTCGAAAAGTATTTTAACACCTGGAAGCATACTGTATACAGGTAAATATTCGCCCCCGTTTTTTCTTGCCCCTTTCGCCCTCGTTGTCAGTGGGCGAATTTAAGACTAGGTGAATTCCAATGTCTTTAACTATCTTCCTTTAAACACAACTGTATCTGGACGAATTCGAGACTGGGCGAAACTGTTTGGAGGTTGTAAAGGGCGAAAATTACACGTGGCAAAAATAACCCTGTATAAGTAGTAAGCTCGAAAGAAAAAATAAATTTCAAATTTTAAAGTCGACGATACTATTGATTAATGATTAGGACAATATCAAATATATTGAATTTAGCGTTGTTTTCACTCCCTGGGTTTTTCGCCATTCTACATTTGCAAACGGTTTCTGAACGTCTTGAATTTGCGCAGACACAGTTATGTGATAGATACTCTTTCTAATAATGAACAAAGACAAAACAAACTGTCAACCATCTCAAAAATCCATAAAACGATATACAAATTCAAAGCAGAGCAACACGGACCTCTAAACAGATAAAGCAAGGATCAGATTCCTAGGAGGAGTGAGCATCCTCTGCTGACCGGTCACACCCGCCGTGTGCTCTTTGTCGTAATCGGGAAAAAAACCCGGAAAACTCCGTAGACAATTAGGTGATTAATTATGGTCGAACAATTAGTATGAAAAACGACAGTCAGCATGCGACCCAGTGGAAAATTGTATTTGTTAACAACGTCGTTGTATCGACCATAGAACTTCCGACAAAATGACTTCAAACGAGATTTTTGATAGCCCTGTTTTATCAACTTGTTTGTCTCGCCTTAGAAACTGTTCATACGAAGAGCTTGCCCTTGCGTATCGAATTAACAGAGACAAAAATAGATAGGGCAGAGTGATATTTGGAGAGAGTTTTTCACTAACTCAGTCTTTCACTCTCCAACACTTTACCTCCTCATATTCTCCCCCTCGCCACTTCCTCTTTGAAAGATAACAACAAACCAACAAACTTTATTTATATAAATTCACACGTGTAAATATGCAAGTCCCAAACAAATTTTGTTATTAGTATATTAGATCGGAGTTGAGTCTTTTGTGTACAACCATGGATTAATTTTTAAGTTCTATTAACAAAATTACAATGACTGCCTATGCGTACAAATTGACCATAAAAATGAACTATTTTTAAAAATTGCTCAAATTTTTCTTCAGCGTTGGGTCTATATTCTTTGTAAAGTTCGAGTGTATGCATTTCCTATTGCCCCCAATAATTCCAATACAAGCACTTGCGTTTCGAGTTTCATGAAACAATTCTTAATAATGAATCATTTGCACTGGTTATTCTTGATGATCATCCTCCACCTCAGGTTCTGATATCCCGTTCTTGTTGGTAGCTACAATTGTAAAGAACTCGAGTAATCAAATGTATCTAGATTTTCTTTGTTGGATACTTGTCACTGATACAAAATGTACTATAGTAAGCGTGTTCGGCCGACATTCAATGTGACTTGAAGAGGGCTGGTTGGTTGTTTCTATTTTACACTAAATCAATCTCCTTATAAGGAGTGTTCTGAATAAATATACAGCAAATTATTCAAATGTCGTAACTAAAATATATATGTGGGGGTTTTTTAAATTGTTTTATTACAGTTTTGAACAAATTGCATCATTTCTAAAAAAAAAATAAAAATAAGGAGATTTGATGGTTTAACAATAGTAATCTCGAAGAGCTCTGTCTGTATTTATGTATTTTGGAGAAGATTTAAATTCATTAAATTGAAAATATTATATATTTTTCTTTAGTTTCCATTACTAAATTATAGTTTATGGCCATGAAATCATAAAATGTTAAAATAGACCTAATGGGTTTTTGGTTTATCCATACTTCCTAGGGAGCCTGAATGATCAACAAATTAACCATCATATCTACCTTAAATATTAAGAAATAGTAAGTTAAGCTATAAAGTATATTTAGTAAAGAAAGAGTCAATATTTTTTTTTCATTTTCTACCCATTTCCATTAATAATTAATTCACTATTATCTTGGTGACAAAACTATATTAATTATTTTTTTTTTAAAAATCAAAGTTTCCTGATTTGAAATACCGCCTATATCTTGTTAGAAAATCTTGACAATGCTGAATATAATCAGTCAACTGAAATTTGCATTATAAACGATTTGAAAGTACAGTGTATCCGGAAGATTATGTTGAACATTTGAGCAAAGTTTTCAAAATAAGATAAAGACACATTCCCGTGAGAAAATGATTTTTATTTCTGTCAATTACACCGTGTTAGAAAAGGAACAAAACTAAAAAAAAAAAACTAAAAAAAAAACCCCAAAACCCCAGGGCTATTTGCGTTATCGTGATTTCAGTGTATGTTTGTTTATAACGAAAAACGACAGTAAGCGATTAAAATAGGGGCCTGGGGCAAGGTATAGTGTAGGAATTTTTTTTTAAAATAAACCATACGTACGAGAAATAAAGATACAAGATGCAAGACTTAAGTGTTAAACTGCTAGCAACTGCTGCTGATGATGATAACGACGACAATGCTGATGATGACGATGATGATGAAAGTGGAATGATGACGCTGTGACTAGGAAGACAATGATGATGATGAAAGTGGAAGTGATGGTTGTCTACCTTCATTTATCATTTTCCTTTGCTGTAACAACCATGGTCCTCCTGTGTAGTGATAGAAAATATATTCAGTAATAATGGCATATGATGGAACTGATCATTGCAAAAATAAATATACATGTAAATAACCTTAACAGTCCGTAAACAGTACCAAACAAATTTTAAAACGTTTCACATCCATCACAGAGCGTAATTAAGATATAAGAACCCTTTTTACCATTCAAATGTGAATAAGTTGCACATAAGTAAATGGATAGAAATGTGTCTCGCCGGTTAAACTGGCCATTGAATCAACCATAACATACAATACAGATGGAATGATTAAATTTCAGTTTACACTTTCCCTGGATATATTGTATATCATATTGTGTGATCAAATATACACAGAGTTAATTTATTCCATTTCAGCAAAGTGATTTTTATTCATTTATTATTTTTTTCTATTCCTCTATTATTTATTTATATATACAAATAGATATATTCTTCTATTCTCAACAAATTCATGGTTTTTTTTTCAATTTTTTATTCATTTTTTATCTATCTATTGCGACACTCGGTTTATCATTAGAAGTAGTTTTTAAATTCAAGTAACTCTCAGCATTTACTTTTCTTTCTATAATTTTTTTTTTGTCACATGTTGGACACGGTCATCAAGAAAGCAACGGTCAATGCGCTTGCACCGACCGACTTTCGGGTTTGCTTGAAACTAAGTTTGAAACACTGTTGTGATGTCATTCCAGCAGTCTACATTTTTACCTGTAACAGTCCCATATTGGTGAGCTTCTTGAAATCAGACCGTTACTAGTGGTTACAGTACTGATATCGTTCAAAATCGAACTGTCTCAGGTTAATCAACAATGAAGTTAAATAGCAGTGTTTTAACTAAGTTTTATCCCGAAAAACAGTTCTGCATATATAAAAAAAACCAGCCCTAGCGGGCCTCGAAACTCTGATATTTTTTTTTCATACAGAAAAGTTTTGGGATATATATAACCATTTTTTTATTATCGGCATTCACGATTGATAAGCTGAATATGCTTATTAATGCTATTTCAGGTTTTTATTATAATATAAGATACAGAATCAACCTTTTTGCATCTTTACAATTTGAAAAAAAAACAATATGCAATGACTGAATTTTTAAGAATTCTCCATACTGCTTGATGATTTCACTACAGAAACAATTAATTGTTTTTGATAATTTATGTCCGACCATCTAAAGCGAAAATTGATTTTTCTAAAAAATCCAGTTTAGTTTTAAATATCGCTGTTACATTCTATAATGCTGAAGATTTTCAGATACGGGTATATATTCGATCGTTAATTATCTAAAGTGAAAGTAGATCTTCCTAAAAATTCCAGGTTTTCAAGTATTGCTATTATAATGCTGAAAATTTTCAGTTACGGGAATACGGTAAACAAGAACAAAGGTAAATATGACGGAGTAATACGTGGGTCTGTGTGGTTATATAGGGACACCGACAGAAGTGACCGTCAGGAGAGAGGTGGATGAGAGGGTAAATAATTCTATTCACATTTATTTCGGTATGCGGAATATGAAGAGTGGAAGCTATAGGGAAGGTTTTAGGTTTAAATCTTCTGATATGGACTAGATGTTCTGGTTTACCAATCATAAAGTCATAACGGACTTATAACAGTCCAGGGTTTATGATCTGTCAAAACATTCCATTATTCTCATGGAGGACACTGATACACCACCAGGGTTTGTCAGACTACAGCTCCTGACGTCACTACGAGATAAAGACATTGAATCGTCAGTTGTTCCATATAATGACGGCAAGTACATATCTTGTGTGAGGTGGAGACAAATAATGTTCACTTTAATTATGGTTAGTGGGCAGAAAATTGACAATGCAAAAACCCATGGTCCATGTGCAAACGGGATCATTTGTGATCTAGAACATGACTATGCTCTTTGTTTTCATTGTTCCTACTGGTCACGGTTAACCTGTTATTGGAGAAAAAGATGTACTTTGCATAACTGGCCTCCAAAAAACGTGTTTGATGATATTCTTGGAAGTGGCTGTCATTTTATGCCAGTTGGAAATAAGATAGCGGCCGATGAAAATGAACTTGATTGGAGATTATCGTTTTCTCAGGCAGAACAAAAACTAGTGTATTCCATGAATCATTTGCAATTTCTGTGTTACGGACTTTTGAAAGTATTTCTCAAGGAAGTAATTATTCTCGACATAGAAGAACCATTTATATGTTCATACTTTATGAAGACAACGATGTTTTGGCTGATACAAATAGGACACATTACATGGTGTCCAAATAACTTATTGGATTGTTTCTGGAAATGTTTTAAATATTTGTTACATTGTGCTCATCGTGGTGTGTTTCCAAACTTTTTTGTCCCACAGAACAACATGTTTGCCAGTAAATTGACTACAGTTAAAGGTCTGCGTACACTCAAGTGTCTGTTAGAGCAGCTTAACATGTACTACGAATAGGGCGTGACCTGTTTGCTACAAAGTCCGACGGTCAGAGAAATGATTGAACCAGTTATACGTAACAGTCTTGTCAAAATAGAACCACTTCTAGGTCATATCAAGTGCTGCTGATACAGATCTTTGTATCAAATATAAATTATGTGCGAGAAATTTTTCAAAACAAAGCATAAGGACAAATTATCTAATTCTGAGGTCCATAGTAATTATGTTAAATCAGTCGTTTAGAGAGTATGATACATTAACATTACAGCAATATACTGCAAATGTCTTAGTTGGAACATCGTTCATATATTTCAATGCTAATAGTTCATCAGATAGTACAAATAAGAAAGTCTACAGATCAGACAGACTTAGTTGTAACTTGTTGAAGCTGGCAGGTAGAGTGGGTGACGTGTCTTGTTTGTTGTGCCTTGCTCTGTATTACTACAGAACAGGCGCCTCATGTTACAGCTCTGGTTAAATCAAGTCTCACTCAGTCCTATATCATGTTCAACACAGTAGACGCAGAAAAGTACAATAAATCAGTGGCTGGTTGGTCTCTGTCTAAACGTATGAATAAAGCTTGGGTATACGATGTAGGTCTTCAAAGAGATGATTATTACATTCAGAACTTGTTTTAGAACAAAGGGAAGATAAAGAAAACGTAATAAAAGTATTTCATATTTCAACCTATGTAATGACAGACATGCTAAGCGTGTTATGTAACTATAGACTAGGTAACAGGTCCCAGTGTCTACAGTCACTGACAGACCTACAGACACTGCTGCTCTATGATGACGGGATATACGTACCGTTACCTTTTAGAGACATTTCGTGGCAGATACTGGGGATCTGTCAGTACGTTGTGGGGGACCTACACGGAGCGCTACAGTCTTATCTACAGTCACTGAGAGAGAGAGACTGCTCCACAAAATACAGAATGCCACATACTATAGAATAGCATTAGTTTTGTATCAATTGAATTACGTGAAACAGAACGCCCCAAAAATTATTATATTAAATGAAAAAAAGAATTGCATCAATAGCACTGTTTACAAATCTACTAGCTATTCTATTTCTTCTTTTGGATTGTTACAAATTTTCTGAGTATATGTCTTGAATGAACAGATAAAAGAAAGGAAAACTGTCAATTTGCTACTTGTATGATGCATGTTAGAAACACGAAAATATGCAGATTTACCAGGTTTGTTATATAATATCACGAGTTTCTTCAACAGGACCTTTTTTTAATAGATATACTTTAAAAACTACTTAATCTTGTCGCACATTTCAATGACACAAAATTATAAAACTTAAGGCAAGTCTTCTATAAATAACACCTTTTCATTCCATCATTTATTATATTTTTTTACTATAACATGTACCTGTACTGTTTTTATTATGTCCTGTCCTCTCTGTATATCCTGCATGCTAATTGTACGTCAAAGTTGATTACAATTGTCATAAATAAGATAGCTACAATGTAATAATGTCATCTGCTTGTGGAATTCAGCTGTTGCATTTACATACTTATTTTAATTTTGCAACTGTTTCGATAGATTTAGTTGTGGTTAATAAATTACTGATTTTTATTGGGTTTTTAGCTTTGTCCTCCAAAGTTATACGGGTATAAAACTTCAAAACTACAGTATGTGTGTTGAAGACAAGTACAAACTAGATGCTGTCATTAGACAGTAATACCCGCACCAAGTGTTTGCTCCAAAATAACACTGTTTTGTACCAGTTTTAGTAAAAATGAAGGCCACATGCACATAATACACACGAGCGGCCCTTTATGTACAATTTGTGGTTGAACTGTTTGCATGTGAATTTTAATCTAATCAATAATCTTTTCATTTTATGTCATAGAAAGTATGGTCTATATAATTATTGAAAACAAAATTAAATTATGCATCCTCCGCTCGGCAGTTGCCGGCTTAATTTAGATTTCCTTCTAGGTGCCAACATCATCGTGTGCACGGATTAAGAGAAGGGATGAGAGTGAGGGGTCCAGACCCCCCCCCCCCTTGAAAAAATCATTATATTAATATATGTAGTAAAATTGCCCAAAATACACCTCGGACCCCCCACCCCGCCCTTATCCCCTGCAAGCACAATTACATGTATTACTTTGCCCCCCTTCCTCCACACACTCCTCATGGATAAATGAACATCAGAATATTTTGATAACAACGAAAGCCTGTACATGTAGTTCAGTGCATTATTAAAATTCTTCCACGGTGACGTTTTTTAATTTCAATTTTTACAATACATGTATTAGGCCCCCCCCCCCCAAAAAAAATAAGTTTTTATTTTTTTTTTGGGGGGGGGGGGATCTGAAGTAGAAACTAGAAAAGCCTCAGTAGCATTTGAACTACCTACAGACACGTAATAACCGCTCTAACCCATTGCACTTCACTGTTAGGTAACATTATTTTGGGGGGAAATAATTATATTTATACTTTATTGTTTATTTAAATAGGGAGTACATCACAATATGCAGGTGTCCTGTACCATCTTAAAGCTGAAATGTGTGCTTTACATGGTTATTTAGTGAATACCTAATAAAATAGTGCAAGGGGTTTTAAAGAATAAAGTCATAAAAATACATGCATGTCACAAGTATATGATCTTTGTCCGAAGTTACGTAAACAACACAGGTCCACAGGTCACATTAGCGGGTACTAGATTTACCCAGCTCCTCGGTTAGATGAGTTTCACGTGGTGTACATAACGGTATGTGTTTTCCATATGCAGAATAGGATTAATTAACATGCATAAACGTTTCTTTTGTGATGATCAGCTAATTAATGGATTCATATTGTGCTCTAATTGGATTATCATTATGATGTTGACCAATATAGGTAAGCATTATACATGTAGGTCTTGCACAATATTATGAGACATCGGTATACATGTACATAAGTATTACTTTCACTTTCTAAATAAGTGATCTCCCTTTGCCAGCATACTGTATCATCATCTTTTTATATCTAAATAAGCTCATCATTGTTATCTATCCTATCGCATTTGTACAGTTTATGTCATTTTGATTGCAAAAGTTATTTTTTCATTTGTCAGACTTACACTATTAAGTTGATCCCCCATATTGACCCTGTGACATTTTGAATTAAGTTTGTGTATTACATGTAAATCAGTGTAGAGACTTATCATGTCTATTATAGTTTAATTTAATAGGGAGGAAGGGGTCTTTTTTCTTAATGTTTTATGATGCATCAAATAAAATGTAGGCCCTGACCTTATGGGATTGTTCTGACCCAATGAAACAGGAAAATACCAAATATCTTGAAAACTGTTGAGATCCCCACCACTAAACCATATATATATATATATATATATATATATATATATATATATATATATATATATATATATATATATATATATATATATATTCTTGTTTCTAATATCATTATGATGCATCAAATGGTGTAAGAACATAACCCCCAGGAGTTGTCTTTAAACCGCCCCCCCCCCCCCTTCTGAAAAAGGATATGATGAAATACTTTGATAATTTTTAACTTTTGAGATCCCCCATCCCTAAACCATATTTATTCTTGCTTTTTGTGCGCATCAAATTGTATATAGGTTATGCCCTCTTTGAGACACCCTGACTTTCCAGAACTGGACATAATAAAGTAGTTTATCTATATTCATATGTATTGTTTGATCCATGTAGGTAATTCCTAGCCTAATGATGGCCCTGCTTTGTTTAGGATTACAATTGCCCCGAATACATTTAACATTTTGTTTATCTTATCGGTAAAAATTAAAAAGCAATTTCCAAAATTTTAATGTGCATCTAGAGAAAAATACCAATCAAGAAATGATTAAAAATTTGCTACTGTACACATGTAAGAATCTAAGAAGACTCTAAATATGATGGGGGTGTGGAGGTTGTTTGTTGTTATTTATTGTTATATATTTACATTTTCCAGTGTCTTTGTCTGTGATAACACTACGTATCGATTTTGTACTATATAACCCATAACTTTAAATGACGTATAATTGGGGCGCCAGCGGGGTTTGCTTATTTATATATAAATATTAAATCGTACAATGGCTTAAAATTATATAAATATACGTAATAAGGAATCATTCTTTGAATATTATGACGTGATAATTTCCGAAGGGCTTTATGATAGATTTGATCACGCCCCGACCGAATTATCACCTCATAATACTCAAAGAATGATTCCTTATTCCTTGATAATTTTAACTTAAATATTAGGCAGAAATTAAAACTTCTGACCATATCTCAATAGATTATTTGTCAATTATGCAAGGTGTAATGTGATTTATTTTAAAGAAAAACATTTTTTACCAGTTTATAAAACTTTTTAGACCCCAAATTATATTTTAATTTTAATAGATCATTCGACAATTAAGAAAAGTGTAAATGTAAGTTTTTTTTTTTTTAATTTTAAGCAGAAATAAATGCAAGTTTTTTTTTATACTTTAAGAGGAAAAAACAGTCATTTTATTTAAAGTCTAAGGAGGGATACGTATATGTGTGGATCCAGGAAATTTTCCAGGGGAAGGGGTGAACAGTTATTTGAGTTTGCCGGGGGGGGGGGGGGGGGGGTTCTGAGGCATATTTTTCCCAATTTTATAAATTAAATGTAATTTAAAGAAATTTCAATTTTGAAGTGGGAATCTGGACCCCTGACCCCATCTAGATCCGCGCATGAGATAAATGTTAATTTCATGCTACTATTTGTCTACCAGGATTAAATTAAAATTTTCAAAATCTTATTGCACATCTTTAAGGACAGTCCCTATCATATCTCAAGATATGATGTGTCTATTCAGTATTCATTAAATCATAAGAAGAGTTATGGGATCTAGGTTTTTTAGGAGTGAAAAACGTCAATTTTCTGCTATTAGTTGACTCCCTGGATGAAATTTAAATTTTTAAAACCTTACTGCCCATATATAGGAGAGCCTCTATCATATCCCAAGGTATGATGTGTCAATTCAATAAATCATAAGAGGAGTTCTGGGATATAGGTTTATTTTAGGAGTGATAAACGTCAATTTTCTGCTACTATTTGACTCTCTGGATTAAATTAAAATTTTCAAAATCTTATTGCACATCTATAGGACAGCCCCAATCATATCCCAAGAGATGACGTAGCTAATCCAAATGTTGTAAGAGGAGTTATGGAAACAATACTTTTTTGCAAAAAAAAAACGTCATTTTTTGTTGCCCACTGATCCCTGTCTTAAAAAAAATTCTGAAACCTGATCACACTTCAAAATGACACCCCCAATCATATTCTAGAAGATCATTTGGATTTTGCAAAAAATGTTGACGTTTTTAAAACCAGATTTAGGATACCCCAAAACATAATCCAAAAGATGATTTGTCTATTGTTGAAAATGTAGGAGGAGTTCGAGGAAGAAAATTTTCTTTTATGAAAAAACGTCATTTTTTACCAATTATTTGACCGCCAGGACTACTAGAGAATTTTTGAAACCTTTTTACAAAACAACCTGATACCCCAAATCAAACTCCAAGAGTTCAGTTTGCTGGTTTATAAGCAGTTTGAGAAAGTAAAAGGTGACGGACGGACAGACGGACGGAACAGGGTAACAACAATATACTCGAACTTTCTTTAGAAAGTGCGGGTATAACTAATTTATTCTTAAATACTCTTTTTTGGATTTATACATTGTAATGATTTGGATATAATTGTTCACTACTATTAGACTGCTTATTGTACATTTAAAAAGATATACGACACAACAACATTATTATACTGTTAAAAATACCAACAGTTGCATATCTCTAATGTAATATTACTTGTAGTAATTGAGGAAACTGATTTAAATCAACTGTCAACGTAATTTTACTTACTTTTATTCCCGTTATCATGCATCGGTTCAAAATACAAGAGATACAGATGTAGAACTAATCGAAATCTCAGCGTGATATTTATGGTTAAAAAGATGATTACAGCATTAACAAAGTTAGCGACAATGAAACTTGAAATAGCTTTTCATTTCACTTTTTGTACACAAGTGAGTTAATCAGCGCACAGAAACCTCTCCATATTCAATTTATTTCAAATCACTGCGAGACAATTCGTAAGAATAACAACTGCTTATATTAATATACTGAGTATGCGAGACCGAACTTAAGGAAATAAATGGAATGGGACGAGTTACAGACATTGCTTTTTTTACAATATAACCCACAGGTTTATCTATATTCTGACGAACCAACATATCAAGCCCATGTTATGGTGGGGGGGCTGCAATTTTTTTTCTCTTTACAGTTTACTTTTAATATTCAACAACATTACATTAAGAAGATAGGTGTGGGATGGAAGGTCCGGGTCTTTTAAGGTTAATGAAAAAATATATTTTTATTTTCTTTTGATTGGTTTCTTGTTGTTTTTTTTTAGCAGAGGGTGTGATTAGTTCAAAGTATATCTTAATAATTTCACGAGATTTATCTTTTGAGTAAGTTTTAATGGTTCAGTTCACTCATAAGCGTTTGTTTGTTGACGCTCATGAAAATGGTTTTCTGTGTGTTTTTGTTTTTTGTTTTGTTTTTTGAGGGTTTTTTTTGGATTTTTTGTTGTTGATTTTTTTGATTAACTTAAAACACTTCAAAACTGGTGTATTAAAATACATATCATTCTCGATTAAGATTATAACTGTTGAATGTAAATAACAATGTTCTCTAATACTATATAAAAATTAAAGACTCGATTTGTTAGGCTTTATTACCTATAAATCGATGAAAACTGTCTATGGGTTTAGATATAATAAACATGGTATCTTGATTACATCAATCGGGGCTTAATTTTTCTATTAGTGTTAATCAATTCATTTGTTATCGGCAAAATATTTAAAACCCAATAAATATGAATTTAAAGCTTTTAATATCCAGGATCTGTGCTTCCTCTAAACAAAACTATCGTAAATGGAGCATTCCATATCGGCTCTTTTAAGGTTCTCCCAGACCAATGTATTTTTTCCGTTAAAAAATGGTATTTGACATTCAAGCTTAAGAAGTGAAATGGAATAAGAATTGATGGTATCCATACAATTTACAATGTTATTGCAAATTAAATATACAAATTGAGATCAACTTTAAAAAAAAAGAGTTGTAGCAGTGCATTGGTGGGTAGAATCCCTTTTTCTATATTTTGTAGATCTCCGTGGATCCACAAAGCTACATGTAAGCATTTCGTTGAATGACTGATCGGAATATTCACACTAGAAGACTAATTAAATTTGACTATATAAAAAGCAGATCTATAGTACGAATAAAAAAAAATCCGGATAATTTAGAGTTATCGAACATGGATGAGGATCGGATATCGTTAAGGTACATGTAGTCCTATACCCGGCACTAAATGGACTCAATCATGTAGATCCTAGTTTTATATTAATCGGTAAATGTAATTGATAACTCTTGCTTAAATAACTAAGCTACCTGCACATTTCGATATTTTTTTCTTTACAAAATACATGGAATAGTTTTATGTTTGTTGTTGCACGTACTTGCGTGTGAAGACCAATACATCTGATTTGGGCAGAATTCGTTTTAGGTTTGATAATGTATGTTTTCTCGATTTTAACCGAACTTAGGTATCAGCCGCGTACAGAATTACATTAACCACATGTCTGTTCTGCATTCACTTCAAAAAATACATGTATCTTATAGTTATTATATAAAAGTAATTATCAGGCACCTAGGATTGTTTTTGGAAGCGTGGAAGGGTGGAAGGTGACAAAAATACCCTGAATTTTCCCCAGCAAACAAACAAAAACAAAACCTATTTTCAAATTTATCAATCATCAAAATTGCAATGCAAGGGAAGGAAGCAGAAAAATTCTGTTTCGAAAAGATGTGGGGTGCCCCCTGCCAACTCCCAAGCTTATGCTACGTGTCTGATTATTCGTATCTAAAGCAAACTTAATATTGTAACTTACTATTGGAGACCCGAGTTGCATTGACATTGTCTTCTCTCAGCGGAGTAATCGTTGAACTATTCAGATATCCCAACTACATTCCTTCATTGTCTGTTTCAGCGCATACGAGGAATTATTACAGTACTATGAAAAGAATGTATTGTGAATAAAAAAAAATTTTTCTTCATTAAAACGCTAAAGATCACACTCAAATCATAGTCATGATAGCTGGATGCAAATATCTTAAAGTTTCAAATGAATTTTGCTTTCTTCTGTTGATAATATAACAGCTGTATTTATGAACACATTGAATCAATATATTTTGTTTGCCACGAGTGATTTTGTCAAATAAAGGATAATTCCATACTTTAAGTCATAAATTCTTACCTCCGTATATCTCTTTTAACTCTCCTTCTAACATTCAAACTTTGGTCAAGTAATCAAAATATGCAAGTAAACCATTTTACACATTGAAAAACAAATAAGAATTTTGATCTAAAATCGTGCTTAAAGGGGCATGGTCACGATTTTGGTCAAAAATTATTTTTTCGATTTTAATGTTTCCAGTTCTTCAGTAAGGCATTTTTAATAGGCAACCAAAATTTGAGTGTGCGTTATAAGCGAGTTACAGAGCTTATAATTCTTTGCTATGTAAACAAAGCTTTTGTTTACATTTTGGATGTTGAAGTGAAAATTGCAGTTTTAGACCCAAAACGAATGTGTTAAACGTTAGAAACTGTTTCTTTATGCTTAAAATGAATAAGATGATAAACAAATCAGCTTGAAAAAGATTTTTACTGGTATATTGAACCTTTGTAAACAAAAACAGGGCACGAGCCTTGTTTACATGAAAGATAATTGTGAGCCCTGTATCTTGCTTATAACTCTACGACTGACTCTCAAATTTCATTTGATCATTTGAAATGCAGTTCTAAAGCATTATAAATAATAAAAATAGAATAATAGAATTTGATCAAAATCGTGACCATGCCCCTTTAAGCCCCTTCAAAGAGAGAAGAGATGAATTAACATCAAGTTTAGCATTTAGATGACTTGAATCGTATCCGTTTCTTTACAGGTACTACAACAAGACAGTACTAGACATACTGGAGCTGTGGTCCAGCTGTGCTTCAGCGACCGTAGATCTGATGGTACCGCTAGTAGAGCAGTAAGTCGTCATGTTACAGTACAGTGAAACACGGTCATAGCAAAGGGCCGAACAACTTCCATTCGCAGTAATAATCGCAATTCGTTATCGTGTTTATAACGTGGCTTAATTGAAATACTGTGGTTTCATAAATATTCCTGGGCATCAATTTTTGGTGAATTTAAAGATAATTCCAGTTTCAATAATAAGTCAACTTGTGGACAGTGATACTAACAATACATGTATGTCAATAGAAATTGCACTACAGTGAATATTTAACAACAAAACCCATGAGAATTGGAATACAATGAATATTGATGATACCACTGTATAAGAGAGAGAGAGAGAGAGAGAGAGAGAGAGAGAGAGAGAGAGAGAGAGAGAGAGAATTGAGTTCATATATAAGTACTAGAGTCTCGGTGGTTACTCTGTAATGGTACATGTATATACATGAATGTATACATATTTCACAATGATATTTCTGCAGATATTGGGAAAACCAGAGTGAATTTGAACAGCTTGCCAAGAAAATATCGAATGCATGTTCTGTTTGCGTCAAATTTACCGCCATGACCGTCAATTTAACGGAGCACCCCATACCAGGAAAGTGAGCCGCTTATTACCAACGTACAAAGCGAAGAAATTCTTTTTGGTGATAAGCAAGGGTTACTAGTATTTTTTTTGTTTAGTAACAATAAGTCCAAAGAAAGAGAACCCTTACTTTTTCAATGAGCAGTTAGGTACATTGAACATTATAATATTCCTAATCAGACGGCAGTGCAATAATTATAACAAACTCATTAATAATCTGCTTAATATTAGAAAATAATAACTTGAAGTTGTGAAAGTGACGTCAAAGAAAAGGCGACACAGGAAATGAACAACGCACCAAACACGTTTAGTCGATTTATACAAACGGCAATTAAACCGTGAGTAACTTTTATTTACAAGTAACCATGTGTCACGTATCGATTTTTAAGGTTTTTATTTATCATGGATTAACGTTGATTTTAAAAATCCAATAAATCTAAATTTTAAAAAGTGTTCTCTGATTGTATCTTCCAATTCTTTGAGATTTTTTTTTATTATTAAGAATTTAAAAAAAAAAATTGATTACAATGGCCTTATACTATTTACTTATTTATAAAGTATAACACCCTTATGAGAGTTACCTCTCTTACCATAGTCTCAACGAACCTTAAATCATTTTACCATTTACTTTTTATAGGTTGTTAAATATATGTAAGCATCTGTGTTAACTGTGGAAATAATATGGTCTACAATACCTGACGAAGCGTTAGATTCTAATTTGTTGAATGGGCAACTGTAATAACTGTTAATAATAAAACTATGCGGGTATGTTTTGCTACCAACCAGATCACTGAAGATGTCTAAGGACAACCTACTGGACATGACGATGTGGTTACTGTAAAGTGTACATCACGTGGCCAAGAACGTCCTACAGCCTAAGGATAAGCCTACCACAGAGTAACAAGACCTCTCTCTCTCTCTCTCTCTCTCTCTCTCTCTCTCTCTCTCTCTCTCTCTCTCTCTCTCTCTACCACAGATTACCTAACGTCTTCAAATCCTTGATTAAGAGTCTTAAATCAGATAAGATCAAAATTAATAAACACTTTTAGAGCAATTGACATGACTTTATCAATTGAATAAAGTGATTGCTCTCTATTAATTGTCATCATTTTGCCTTTAAAATTACATTACAATACTTAATTCATAAAGAGTTTTTTTCTTCGTTTGTCTTGAAAAATTAGCATTAGCTTGCCATGTGAAACGTCAAAATAAAGGAATAAAAAAACCATATAATATATCGATCATTAATTAATATACCTGTAATACACAAAATTAAAGTTACTGTATGTTTAGACTTAATAATTTATTGTGATAGAACCAAGGAAGTGGCAGGAACCAAAGAGACAGAGCAAGAAAAGAAGGACCCTGAACCAGTTAAGGAGAGTACTGACGTCACAGCTAGCCTCAACAATCTGCTGACGCAGCTTGATGCCCTGCAAATGGAGCTCAGCAACCAGTAAGAAATCAGTTAATGTGCTGATAAAGTAATTCATTTTTTTGTTGTTAATTACTAGTATATCAAGTGAAAAAATAATTCAGATTATATGCTAGTTTTACTTATCTTCATTGTTGACGTTTCGAAATGTCATTAGATAATAATCATTTTTGTAAACGGCATGATTAAAATGAGATATAATACAATTTCAGTTATGCAAAGCTCCAATTAGAAAATATATGTTGAAAATGTATTTACTAATTTTATGGTATTTGATATTTTGTATTACTTATTTTTAGATACGTGATTGAGAAAAACGAAGAAAACACGGAAGGTGGAGAAACAGACGACAGATAAGACATGTATACTAAAAATGATCGAATTTTGTGTACCCAAATATATCACCATAACCTGGTTTTTAACATAAGTTTTTGCAATAAATGCTGTTCATTTCATTGACAGCTGCAAGAATAATCAGCAGGCTATCAACAAATTGGCCAATGTTTACACAGGTGTCGTAGACAAGATTTGTGAAAATGGAAAGTAAGTCAGTCATATAGAATTTGTTTTTAATCCATTGATATTGATTGTTATAATGACATAGTCTATATAATTATACATTTATGGTGATTATTTCTAGAGTAACAGTCTGTATTGATGATCCAAACGGAAGTGACACAACAATCTACTACAAACCGGATGTTTACACTGAGGTTGCTAACTGCTCCCTTGGTTCTTGTCCAATGAGAGATTGCGAAACATGGTTGGACGAGATTCCTTTGACCTCTGACCAAGTGCTTGCTTCTGACGTCTACGTCGTCAGGAATGGACCGTTACGGACGTCGGCAGAAGTGGACATTGATTTCACTTACGTTCCTTTGTCCAGCACTAAGAACAAGATTATTAAAGTTATCGCAAAACAGGATGGCGAATGGAAAGAGGTGGACACAGTAAATGAGGTATCTTTTAAATTGTTTGAAATTAAAATAATTCTAATTAAAAACGGACAGTTCCGCATTTTTCAATCAATATGTAACATTTATTTTGCAACAAAATGGTGACTAGCAAATTGTAATTTTACCCTATATTTCAGTACGGTATTATTCTTACCAAGGAGATTCAAAATGTTTAAAAATGGCCATTAAAATCCACCTCTTAATCAGAATCCAATCAAGTGTGCAAATGTGTGTGCTTTATGAAAAAGTGTTAACTCCTGATCGGCAATCTCTTTTGCAGGAATCTGATGAGATTAGCGCACATCTTTCCTTTAAGACCAATAGTTTGGAAGCATTCACTGCCTACGTTGAAATCCTCTCGGAGACCTGTGAAGTGACACCCGAAGAAACGACCTTTACTAACGAGGTCAATCCGGATATCAAGGTCATTTTTTCTGCTGGATTAGTTGCTGAAACAAAGCAAATAAAAAAAAGGTAATAAATGTTACCAGTTTTAAAAAAATAATGATATATGTGTTGCAAAATAATGTTAGAAATTCGGAAGGACGGAGAATGTGATGAGACCAAAAACATCAGCATCCAGGTTTCCATGGACGTCGAAGAAGACCAGGATTCACTACTTGTTTTTATCAGGTATTTGCAGTTTTCTCAAAATCCTTTGTCTTAAAAATGTGATAAATGTACAATCTATTACAACTATTTTTGAAAATCAATTGTTCGAATTGTTTTTATGATATCATCTCTACAGGTTTAAAGAGGGAAAGGTACAAGTACTGAACAAATCGCAATGTCGCCTTAAAAAAGACAGAAACCTATTTCTAGTAGAAACAAAGGGTATCTGGGGGTAAGTTACAGTTGCAATTACGGTTACTGTGACGGTAGTAGCCACATTACAATTTGGTTTTTCTAACGCATTTGCTTAAAATAATTCAAGGTCATTGGTGCTGTCAATGAGATTAAGATTAATAAATATTAATTTAAATATATTTTCAACTTAAAAATGCATGTTAATTTAAAGAGATATTAGTATTGCAGGCAATTTTTTTTTTGCAAGCTATACATACAGTGTTTTCAACTATAATTATTTTGTTTGGAAATGAACAAAAAGAAGTCACTTAAGTGTACATTTCCTTTTCCTCTATCATAGGATAGTCGTAGCAAGAATCAGAAAAATCTTCCTTAACATGAGAGACACTGTAAAGAAAGAGTTCCAGTTGATCTTTGGACTAGTTCAGCTCTGTAACATCTGTACGTGCATTGACGATTCACAACGGAACAAAGAGGAAGACTCCTTCTTTGTTTGGATCGAATGCATCGATAAAAACATGATCCGAGATGATTTCGAAAACAAAGAGAAAGCCGGGCTGATCGAGGTCAAATAAAGCAGGTCTAAGGACATCACCTTGCGGCAGAAACAGACCTTGATTTTAAAAGTAGATGGACAAGTTAAACTGCGTTTGGCTGATCCACCGCATGCGTTTAAGATCACGTATTTGATTGGTGAAGATAATCATTTGAATATTCCGATGGAAGTTCTTAGAGACCAAGATAAGATTTCGTACGCAGCTTTTGCATTTTATGAAAAGGATTGTGCACATCCGTTTGATGGTGTTAATATTCCCGTTAGGGATTTGTCCGTGCTACCCACAGGTTCATATGTTATAATTAGATGATGTCTTTTTTATTCTGAAAGTTATCTTGTTCTTTTTAAATTGGTTCTTGAAACAAATTTTGTTCTAAATATTCAAGAATAATGAAATTATTATCCTAAAATGCAAGTATCCCTACCCATTTATTGAGAGCTATTGTGAGTTTCATGTAAAAAAAATAGTGATTTATTTTCAGACGAAATCACTGCAAAGACATTCAACAAAGGCAATGAAAGCAACAACCTTAGGGAACAAATGAAGCAGAGAGAAGAAATTTTGTCTTTTTTACACACAAGTTCGATTTTATCCTGTTTTTTTTTTCTATCGAAAATTTTCGTATTCAGCAACTGTTGGTGCTGTAATGTTGTAAATTTTAAATTTACCGGATATGGCAGTTAATGTTTGGAAGAATGTTTGTCACATTCGAATGATACTCTAACACCTGGAAGCATAAGCTCGAAACAAAAATTAAAATTTCAAATTCTAAAGTGGACAGTATTATTGACAAATGATCAGGGTCTTCTTACATACTGTATACAGCGCTGCTTTTACTCCGTGTTTGTTTGTTTTTTCGCCCTTCTACACTTGAAAACGGTTTCGCCCCGTCTTGAATTCGCCCAGACACAGTTATTTGATAGACACTCTAATTAGCACAATAATTTACAAATTGTTTTGATTTCAACCAGTCTTTTTGCTCGATGACAACGAGGTCGAAAGGGGCGAAAATAAAACCTAATACTGATCTTTTAGGTCATTTGTTAGGAGAAAATGAATTTGTTATTTTAAGCTTTGAAACTTATTTTATTTTAAAGGGTTTTTTTTTTGGACGTTTAAACCTATGCATAAAGTCACCTGAAAAATTATATTTACTTAGCCGGACGTTTTGTTCAAAATACTCCCCAAATGACACAAAGGTTTTATTAAGAAACCTATCAAAACAAAAACACATCAAGTTCCCGGCTCAAGCTCTTTCACCCGATTCTCCCCACTCTCTTCCAATTTTCCCCACCCTTTTAACCCAAATATCTCATCCAAATCTCCCCCTTTCTTACCCTCATTCACTAACTTTATCACCAAACTCTACCCTCTCACCTCTATCACTTACCCAAATTTTCTTCACCTTGTCACCCCACTCTGATGTCATTCACTAACTCTCACCCTGTCACCCCCATCCTCTCACCTCACTCTTTCACCCTCTCTCTTATTCAGCTCTCTCAGCCGGCCAACCCTCACCCCACTCTCTCATTCCCCTCACCCCACGCTCCCGCCCACTCTTATTAGTCTCGCTCCAGTCTCTCGCCCCTCAAACTCACTTTCTTACCCCACTCTTTAACCACTCTCACCTAATCTCACACTCACTCTTTCAGACCACCATCCACCCCACTCTCTCACCCCATTCTCACACACCACTCTCTAACCCCACTTTCTCACAGCTTACTCTCTCACCCTATATCACAACCCACTCTCACACTCTGCTATCACACCCAACTCTCACAACCACTCTCTCACCCCACTCTTTCACCCCACTCTCACACCCCTTTCTCATCCCCCTCTCTAACCCCACTCTCACAACCCACTCTCTCACCCCACTTTCATACATTACCTCTCTCACACTCACTCTCTCACCACACTTTCATCCCACTCCCACTCTCTCACGTTACTCTCACTCCCACTCTCTCACCTCATTCTCACACTCACCCCACTCCCACTCACCCCACTCTCACTTTCTCTTTCTCTCTCATACCCCACTCTCTCACCTCACTCTCACACTCACCCCCTCTCACTCTCTCTCTCTCTCTCTCTCTCTCTCTCTCTCTCTCTCTCTCATACCATACTCTCTCACCTCACTCTCGCACTCACCTCACTCTCACACACTCACTCTCTCACCCCACTCTCACCCCCACTATCTCACTCAACTTTCACTCTCTCTCCCCACTCTCACACTCACGCTCTCACCCCTCTCACACACTCTCTCTCACCCCACTCTCCCACACTCTTCCACGTACTCCCTCATCCCTCTTACCTGTTTCTCAGTTCACTTTCCTCACTATCCCTTGGAGACAGAAAGTGAGTGAAAGTGGGGCGAGAGGTTGAGAGTATTTGAGAGAGAGAGAGAGAGAGAGAGGGGAACGAAAGAAAGAAAGAAAGAAAGAGAGAGAGGGGAGAGAGAGAGGGAGGGAGGGAGATTGGGGTGAGCGAATGAATGAGAGAGGGAGAGAGTGCTTCACTAACTCGCCGTTTCACTCCCCAACACTTTCCCTCCCCATGATCTACCCTTCACTCACTTCCTCTTTCAAAGATAACAACAAACCAAAAAACTTTATTAATAAAACTTCAAACGTGTAAATATGCAGGTCAAAAACAAACTTCCATTATTAGATAGAGTTCAGTCTTTTGAGCCATGCATGGATTATTTTCTAAGCTCCATTGTCAATATTCCAATGTAAGCGAAACTGCTCATGCGCATATATTGACCATAAAAATGACCAGTTTTATAAGTTGCAAGAATTTCTCTGCAGTGGTGGGTCTATATTTTTTCCAGAATTTAAACACACGCAATTAAGACCTCTCTTAATGCCCCTAAGAATTCCAATACAGGTTTCGAGGTTCATGAACTAACTTCTTAATGATGAATCCTTTGTACTGGTTATTCTTGATGCTCCATCATAGATTCTAATGTCCGGTTCTCTTTGGTAGCTACGACTTTAATGAACATAAATAAATATATTTAGAATTTATTTGTTAAATGCATTACTCGTCACTGATACAAAATATACTAAGCGTGTTCGGTTGTCATTCAATATGACTTAAAGAGGGCTGGATGGTCTTGGCCACTAAATCAATCTTCTTAAAAAGAAGAGCTCTGAATAAATATTACCGAAATATTCAAATTTCAAAGCTAAAATGCGTGTATTTTTCTGTATTAAATAATAGTTTACAGCTAAATACATCATATTTAAAATGTTAAGGAAGATCTTATGGTCAATTTGTTGACCACCCAGCCTCCATAAGAAAACCCAGAATGGAATTTACCTCTCACTTGGAAATGAAAAAAAAAGTTTCTAAGATTTCTGTGAGGGAGGGACTATGTCTAGGTCTATGGTTCTACAAACTAACATCCATTTACTCGTGATTGTATTATATGAAATTCCAATTATTCATCATAAAAAATATTAACACTTAAAACAAATCCTTAACTAATTATGAAATACAGAATAAATTCATCAAACATACGATTGCATCCCCATGGGTCTGTAAAATATTATATGCCTATTCCCAATAACTTTAAGGGGGCTCGATAGTCGTAGCCTTTTTAAAAAACTATGTTAATCTCATCGAGATGAAGAGCTCTGTATATATGTATTTTGGAGACAATTCAATTTTAAAAATTGAAATATTTTATATTCTTCATTTGATTACTCAGTACTTAATAACAGTTTATGGCTTTGAAATCATAAATCTTTTAGGTAGATCTGATGAGTAATTAGTTTATCTAGACTTAAATGATTTCTCGGGGGTGAAAGGCAATAAAAACATGCATATGTCTAACATTTTCAATCATTTGCAATTGAAAGAAAATTATTATGTCAAATATAGCTTAGAAGGGAAGGAAACTAAAAATATGTTGTACAATAAATCAATTAATTATCATCTACTAAAATTGTAAATCGTATTTATTTTCATTAAAAACCCCGGAATAATGAATAAATCAAGAAAATCGATCGCTTAATTTAAATTTTCTGCCGCAATGAGAGCTTTAATCTGTGATGTCACCCCATCCATTCCAGTTTGTTTTATCAACTTAGCATCAGTATATTAGTAAATCAGAATATTCGCTCTAAATGACAAGTTTTGGAAAATTTGAAACAATATCGATTTGAGACCGTTCTTTTACCTTTGACTTTCCACTAAATTACAAACTAACGTCAAATGGAGCATGTTCGTTGAAATCTAAAAGCGGAGGTTAGTGTCGGAGAAATCTCCGCGTATACTATAGTTGTGGAAATTGTCAACAGATGCCAAGTATCGTAGAAAATTTCCGCCGTTGTTATTTCGACATGGTAAATCCGACTTTAGAGAATGTATTTTAAACATCCCGATTATAATTATAACATACTTATTCAGCTAGCGAGAACTTAATTTGGAATAAAAATTTACTTGGTCATTTTCAACTTTGAATGATAGCAGATGAACAGCTGTCATTTATTTATAAAAATGCATATATTTATGCATACATGTATTTATTCTTTAGATTGACGTGTGAACCTAAACATTATCAATTTTGTTCAGTCGATTCTTTGAGTAACAGAAAGGCATAAACCAGCGTTTTATTCAGAGCACTGTGTACATTGTATAATATATAAACCAAACCGGAATAGATGGTGTGACGTCAAAATATTTTTTTTTTTAAGAGATCATGTCAGCCTCCAGTAAATACGATTTCTCCAACTTCAAACGTTTATTATAGCTTAATTACGTAGTTTATTTTCAAAACAGCATGACCACATGTAATAATTTACACCGCTTTATTAATATAAATAAAATATGTTTTTGACTTTCCTTCCCCTTTAACTTGTGTCATGAATCCCGAGATACATCTTCTTGACAAGTTTGCTTATGCTTAGAGTCTTGAAAATATTGATTAAAAATTCAACATAAAAATTCTGGATTATTCCACGAGAGTCTACATGCATCATCCATACATATATGATCACTATGTTAGTAAGGCATTACAATTCAGGCACATAGCGGTTTTTTTTTTCAAGTGGGAGGAGGGGCGGATCTACCCAAATATCTCGGCAAGCCGAAAGAGATAAAAGTCCGTGGTGGAGGGTAGCGCAGCATCTTAAATTTTAATAAAATGCTGATTACCTGTTATTTCTTATTCCTTTTCAGATTTAACGATATATAAAGCATTTAGAGTATTAAAATTCATATTTAAGTTAATTAAAACTGCATGATCAATTTAAAAGGATTATGCACAAGTTTACACCAAATTGTTTACATCTACTAACTATGATTCCCTCTATTTCTTACGGAAATTGATTAATTCACAGCTATATAGAAAACGGGACTGAAATCAACACGATCCAGTTCTAACCAGTTTATCGATCGGTCGAAACCTTTAACAACTTATATAAAATCAAGGACTGCACGAAATAATCATGATGATGTCAGACTCAAATTCCCATAGAAGACGATTTGGTTATTTCTTTTATCTAACGCACTGATGTACATTAACAATAATTTAGTTACTTTCACTCACTTTTTACGATCAATTCATAAATTTGTTATAAGAAAGATGTAAATATAAACAATAAAATGCTTTACTTGATAATTAATGCTGGTTATGAAGGTAGCGACATTGCAGAAAAAAAATGTATTTTTCTGCAATGTCGCTACCTTCATATCTCGCATGAATCACTAAAGAAAGCATTTTATTGTTTAAAAGTAGTGAGTGGCGAATGGGGATATTTTGCAGGAGTTTCGAGTAAAAAATCGTGGCAGATAACCGGTAAAAAATTCAAAAAGGTGATTCATACAATTGTTATCATATCGTACTACAAAAAGACATGTTTTTAACGTCAATTGCCTGTGATGTGAATAAAAAAAAATTGAAAATAGACCAGGGTTATAGCGCGAGTTCCCGTGTCGTGGTTCGTAAGAAAGCTACATGTATATATGCGACATGTGACAATGCAATTTCAATACATCATTTTCAAACTTTAATCACATTTTAAAACTGTACAATTCGACCATGCACTTGCAAAAAAAATCTTTTGAAGACAATTTGCAAAACTTTACACGTGTTTCAGTTCATGACTTTCAGAACACATTGTCAAGCTGACGCTTTAACAAAATACGTTACGTTGTAAGGTGGACTAAGGAAGAAAAGAAAAATAAAGTTAAAGTTTATTTTATTGTTTATATTTTTTGGGATACAGTAATAATTCCTTGTTTCTGTGTGACTGAGAGTTCCCGAGCCTTGTACCTATAATTTAGAGATCGAACCACAAAATGTCCTATCTTATTCCAAAAAAACTATATATAATTCTGTTGTAAATCCATCACTACCTGAACTCTTATTATTTGCCATATTTTTTACAACTGTTATAGCTTTATTAAAAGATATTTCACCTTCTAAGGAGTCTTTTTGTTTATCATTAAGTGTTTTTATTCCAATGTTTGTTAAAACTTCATTTAGATTATAGTCAATGTTTTCATCATTTTTATTATATAAATTCTTATAAAAACTTTCAATTTCATTCAAAATTTTCATTTGGCTTGTAATTTCTTTCAAATTGTCTTCCTTTGTTATTAGTTTTGGTATTATTTTATTTGTATAATGTCGGTTTTCTAAAAGAAAATAACTTGTAGGTTTTTCTCCCTCATCTGTCCATTTAGCTCTAGATCTCTCTATACTGCATATAGGCCTATGATTTCTTAAATTTTCTGATTCCTTTTTTTTTCTCATTAATTAGATGTATATTTTGTTCATAGTTTTCTTCTAATCTATTCATTTCTGTTATTTTTTTTTTCTTTTTCATTATTTCTTTTTTTTAAAGCTTGAATGAGATATTGTTTTGCCTCTAATTTCCAATAAAAGAGTTTCAAGGAAAAGCTGTTCATTAATTGTAAATTGTATTTCAGAATCAGATATGGTGGAAATATAATTTTTACTATATACCGGCAATGAATAATTTTATTTGATTTGCATAATTATGGTATTAATGCTTTTAATGAATTCTGGATCATGCAACAATGAATTACATTTGTATTAAATTTTCATAGTCCTTTTCCATTAGTAAACTTTCCAAGTTTGAGAAAAACTCTGGAGAGTGGTCAGACTTGTAAATGTAGCACTTTCTTGTACCATATTTAGCAGAGAATTTGAAACCAGGAAAAAATTCTAAACGTGCCTGTTTGAATGGATGAGGTTTGCGCCATGTATATCTTAGATTTTCAGGGTGAAGTCCTCTGCATATATCCGATAAGTTGTGGTAAGAATTTATTTCTAACAGTTTGTCCCTACCTTTAGCATTATTAATATGCAGATATTTTTTCTTTGTCTGGGTTTAAAACAAGATTAAAATCCCAATTCTGAAAATTGCTTATAGCTTCGGATACCGTGTTATAGAAACAAGGTTATCTTCATTAGAACCATATTGAACACATAAGCTTACACGTATACAGAGGAGCCTAACTTATCCCGACTCTTTCGTTCCAAAGTCCAATCGTCCGGATAGGTGAGACGTCCGAATATCTGAAATGAGTCTATTGTTGTCATAAATGATAATTTATATGTTTATAATGGGTGTTAATACTGTTTTCTTTGCCTTTCACACTAAATAGCAACAAATTAGAGTTGTACTTTGAAATGCACCTGTTTTTAATACAAAGAACCCTGCTTTATATTGTTATTCTGTCAGGGAATATTAACCAAACATTAAAATAGCCACACGTAGCTAAATATATTGTTCAAGTGTGAAATGTGGCTACATGTATTTACGTAATGTTTTTAACAATCTATATCTAGACACGTCAATTTTCCACCAATGCACTTACGACCAGTTGAAATGCTTCCCTTTTTGTTTTCTTCCTACACTTCCGGTTTTGACTTGACATAACAAGGCATTCGTGAGACACTTCGTTTAAAATAACTTTTTGGAATATAAATACCACAAAGCTATGAAAAACTTTCCAGATTATTAAGCACATTCTTCCTTTGAAATAGAGGGTTGTTTTAAAAAGTGATTGCACTTGACAGGTGCACAGTGTAAAGATACCCAAGCCATGTGCAGTGAGGCGTGACTAACCCTGTCTAACCAAAAATGTCGGTAATATTTGAAAGTGATTTGGGAAGTCAGAGTGTTTATAAAAGCTACCCGTAGGGTCTAGCAGGTGAAAACGGGTGAAACTCAATTGACAGGCGTAATCTTTCTATTGTATTAATCGGAGTATCATTAAATTTGCTCATACACAAGAAATTTATGCATCAAATGTAAACAATGCTGGATGTGGATTATTAAAATGATATGTCAAATGGAACTAGCCTAGAATTATTATATATAACAGTCTAAATGGCACTTGCATATACACTGTACATGTATAAAATCCAAACCGATCGATATGTATTTTTTCATTAAGAATGAAATATACAGCATACAGGTAAATGTACCTTCTAGATCTTCTAGATCTGTGGCAGCTTCTGATGTACATGTAGGCTGAATGGGACACATGGCACATTCACTATCTAATAAGACAAAACACTTGCTTTATCACAAGTGACTAACATTCATTTTAGTTTTAAAAAATAATGCAATCAAAACACATCAAAAACCTTTTAGTAAAATAAGAATTTTTTAAGAATTTAAGAATCGTTGTCAGTGGGCGAATTTAAGACTAGGTGAATTCCAATGTCTTAAACTATCTTCCTTTAAACACAACTGTATCTTGACGAATTCAAGACGGGGCGAAACTGTTTGGAAGTTGTAAAGGGCAAAAATTACACGGGCCAAAAATAACCCTGTATACATACGGTAGTCAGCCCGAAAGAAAAAATAAATTTCAAATTTTTAAGTCGAAGATACTATTGATTGATGATCAGGACAATATCATACATACTGAATGCAGCGTTTTTTTTTCTTCCTGGGTTTTTCGCCATTCTACATTTGCAAACGGTTTCTGAACGTCTTGAATTTGCGAAGACACAGTTATGTGATAGATACTCTTTCTTATAATGAAAAAAAGACAATACCAAACTGTCAACCATCTCAACAATCTATAAAACGAAATACCAATTCAAAGCAGAGCAACATGGACCTCTAATAAGATAGAGGTAGGATCAGATGCCTAGGAGGAGTGAGCATCCTCTGCTGACCGGTCACATCCGCCGTGTGCTCTTTGTCGTAATCGGGAAAACTCCGTAGACAATTAGGTGATTAATTGTGGTCTAACAATTAGTATGAAAATCGTCAGTCAGCATGCGGCCAGTGGAAGATTGTATTAGCTGACAAGGTCGTTGTATCGACCATAGAGCTTACGAAAAGATGACTTCAAACGAGACAGTTGATAGTCCTGATTTATCAGCTTTTTTGTCTCGCCTTAGAAACTATTCATACGAAGAGCATGTCCTTGCGTATGGAATTAACTGAGAGACAAAACCACTATTTGCAGGTGATGAAGGTATATTGCTACATAAGTAAGGAAAGTTGACTATAGAAAAATTGAAGTCATTACGTTTATCATAAAGTTTTGTTGTTAGATTACCAGCAATGTCCATTTCCAGTAAAAATAGCAAAAAATAAGTAAAAAAGTAAAAAAGAAAAACACAATAATTTACTTATTGTTTTGCATTTGGCTAGTTTTTTCGGATAACGAGTGCGACCGGGACGAAAATAAAACGGAGCGATTATTTTATTTATTATTCTATTTATTATAACATACTGTATACATGTATACAGTATGTATTGCACTAGATATTTTTTTTAAAATTAGAATATAATCAATCATTGACATTAAATACTGTACAAATTACTGTAGATTCCTAATTAAACGCGAGGAAATAATTTCCGCGTAAAATCGCGAGAAGCAACCCTCGCGGATTTTAAAATCTCGCTTTTATTTTTCAGACAGTTTTGAAGAATAGGAAATTTTAACAAAAAATTGGTGATCGCGATTTTATATTCTCGCGATTTGATACAAAACAGCGGAATCGCGGAATTAAGTACTCGCGTAAAATAAGGAATTTACAGTATATCACAACATTTTATATCCTATATTTTATAAGCGATGCGTAATAAACATTTACAGCAATATCAATAGAATTCGTGATTGCTCAGTTTTTATGGATCTCCTAGGACTCTAAAAGTCATAATAAACTATTTGGTATCCCAAAAAATGTGTTATTCTTAATTCGTACACTTTCAAGTCCCAGTTTTAGCTCTCTTATTACAATCTCCCCACTGTCATCTTATTTCCCATACTATCTTCCCACCCTCACACACACTTACACGTGTCACATCCCACTCACTCACCCATCTCACATCCTACTTTCACGTCTACTTCAAACATTACTCTCATACTTTCACATCCCACTTTTTTACCCTATTTAGCCCACTTTCTCACCCCTCTCTCACGCCACTCTCACACTTTCTCATCCCACTCTCTCAACCCACTCACTCTCACACAATCACTCTCTCACACTCCTCTATCGCCCCACTCTTACATATACTCTCTCATACCCACTACTAAACTCTTACACCAACTCTTTCACCCTACTCACTAAGCATACTCTCACTCCCATCCCACTCTCAACCTATCTCCCACCCCAATATTCCACCACTCTAACACCCAGTCTCCCACACTCTTACCCTTCACTTTCATTCTACTCTTTCTCACCCTACTCTCTTACCCCAGTCAACTCGATCTCTCAAACCACTCTCACACCCTACTCCCACACTATCTCACCGTGCTTTCCTACACCCTCTCACCCATCTCTTTTAACCCACTCTTATATTTTCTCATTCCACTCTAATACCCACTCTCCCACACTCTCACCCTATTATTTCACACATATCACACTACACTATCACACTCTCTCGTCCAACTCTCTCACTTACTATCACACTCTCTCATCCAACTCTCTCACCCATTCTTTTACACTCTTTGCCGAATCTGTCACCCCACTCTAACACTCTCTCACTCCGCTGTATCACCTACTCTCTCACACTCTCAACCTTACTTTTCACTCCACTTTCTCATAATTCTCATTACTCATCACACTCTCTCACCCCTCTATCCAATCCCACTCTCTTACCCACTCTCTCACCCAATTCTCTCACCCACTCTTTTACTTCCTCGACCCACTATATCACCCTATTCTCACACTCTCTCATCCCACATTAACACCCACTATCCCACACTCTCAACCCACTCTCTCTTCACTTTCTTAATCCATTCTCTCATTCCAAGTGTCCACTTCTCTCCCACACTCTTACATGTACCACACTCTATTTGAACCTCTCACCTCACTACTACAATCCCTCAGCCTACTCTAACACCACTCTCGCATCCCAATTTAACACACACACTCCCACACTCTTTATTCACTCTCCCAACCCCTCGCCCCACTCTCTTACTCAGTTTTTGCACTCTTTCACTCCATTTTTACACTCTCTCACCCCACTCTGTCATCCCACTGTCCCACCCCACCCTCACACTTTCTCACCCACCCCACTGATACACTCTCCCACCCCACTCTCACACTTACCCTGTCACCCAACCAACACACTCTTTTACCCAACTCTCTCACATCGACACTTACAACCTCTATAACCCACTCTCTCACACCACTCTATCCCTATTATCTCATCTCGGTCCCTCAACCCACTCTTCCACCTCATTCTACTTTCACCCCACTCAAACTCTCTCGCACCACTCTAAAACCCAACTCTTACATTCAATCTTTCATACTCACTCTCTTACAACGTACCCCATTCTGTCACACCTAACTCGCACCCACGCTCTAAACCCCACTAGCTTACTTTCTCACCCCACTCTCTCAGCATACTTTCACATGTTTACACTCCCACCCTACTTTCAACCTCCCTCACAACACACTCTTTCATCTTACTTTAATACCCACTCTTTTACATTCTCAACCCACTCTTTCTCCACTCTCTCACTCCACTCACCCTCTCACCACACTATTACACTCTCTCACCTTATTATCTCATCCCACTCTCAACAACTCTCCCACACTCTCATCCCATTCTACCACCCACTTATCCATCTCTTACACTCTTTCTAACGCTATTCTTACCCAACTCTCACTGTTTATCACCCTACTCTCACACTGTATCACCCCATTCTCTCACCCCGCTATTAAACTTTCTTACCATACTCTCACAATCACTCTCTCACACCATTAACACATTTTCTCATCCATTCCCTGACCTCACTCTCCCACTCTCTCACCCTATTCTCACACTATCACACCACACTCGCTCACCCATTCTCTGATCCCACTCTCTCACCCACTTTCTTTCCCACTCTACCACACTCTCACATTCTCTCAAACCCCACGTTCTCACCACACTCTTACACTCCCTCGCCTCACTCTTTCATCCGACTCTCTCACCACTCTCTCAACACTTTCACCCCACTCTTACACTCTCTTACCCACTCTCTTACGCTTTAACTCCTACACTTTCACCAGGCTCTCACACTTTCATCCCACTCTTATACACTCTAAACCCACTCTTACCCCACTCACACAGCCCCTCACTCTTACACACTCTCACAATCCCACTTTTTCATACATTCCCTATTCGACTTTCCTTACTTTGGTCAAGTTTTAGAGAAAAAGTGAGTGAAAGTGGGGCGGTGATAGTGAGAGTGGTAAAGAGAGAAAGAGAGCGAGATGGAGGTAGAGAATGCATGCAGATAGGGTAGAATGAGAGCGGAAAAGAGTTTTTCACTAACTCAGTCTTACACTCCCCCTCGCTCACTTTCTCTTTAAAAGATAACAAACCAACAAACTTTATTTACATGTATATAACTTCAAACGTGTAAATATGCAAGTCCGAAACAAATTTTGTTTCTTGTATTAGATTAAAGTTAGATTTCAATCTTTTGTGTACAACCATTGATTAATTTTTTAATTCCATTGACAAAATTTCAATGACTGCCTATGCGTACAAATTGACCATACAAATGAACTATTTTTTAAAATTGCTCAAATTTTTTTTCAGCGTTGGGTCTATATTCTTTGTAGAATTCGAGTGAACGCATTTCCTATGGCCTCCAATAAATCCAATACAAGGAATTGCCTCTCGAGTTTCATGAAATAACTTCTTAACGATGAATCACTTGTACTGGTTATTTCTGATTCGCATACTCCACTACAGATTCTGGTGTCCCGTTCTTTTTGGTAGTTATAATTGTATTGAACTCGAGTAATCAAATGTATCTATAATTTCTTTGTTGGATACATGTCACTGACACAAAATGTACTAAGCGTGTTCGGCCGTCATTCAATATGACTTGAAGAGGGATGGATGGTCGTGTCTATTTTTAGACAATATTAATCTCCTTAAATGAAGAGCTCTGTATAAAAATATGGCAATATATTCACACACCCCAACTAAAAATACGTGTTTTTTCTTATTTATTAGACTACAGTTTTCAGCAAATTGCATCATATCTGAAAATTAAGGAAGAGTTGATGGTTTATTAATACTAATCCAATCAAGACGAAAAGCGCTATGTATAAATGTATTTTGGAGACAATCCAAATCTTATTAAGGAAGGAGTCTTTTCTGGTTTTCGACTTGTCAACAGTATTTTATTTAATGGTCATTAAATTAAGACGAAAGAAATTTAAAATATCATGTATGTTTTTTTCTTTTTTACAATCATTCAACTTGGCATACAAATAGTAATCAAAATTAAGAATCTAACAAGGACAATATTTTGGCGGAACATTGGCTTAAGAAAATATCACATAATTCAAAATTGCTGTAGATCCATGAGTCTATTTAGCATTTTTAAAACAATACCATTAAATAATGTCAGATTTTTAGAACTAATGTGAACTAATGATAAGGTTTTTTGGAATTCAGAATATGTTTTAAAATATGATTTGCCTATCAATTTAATGTTTATTAGCTTGTTTAAGCGCTAAATCTTAAATAGATTTGTATGAAAAAATTACTACAGCCGGATTTTCTCTCTTATTAAATGGTCAATATATTAGCTTTTCTGTCAATTTATATTTTTATGAAAGGTCTTCATAATATGTAAAATCAGAAATATCTTAATATTTGAAGCATAAAAAATTAATCAAGATATCTTCCAAATTTAAGAAAAATAGATTCTAAGCAATATTAACGTTAGTTTAAATACTAAATCCGATTTAGTAGTATAAGCCGATTGACATTCTAATATTCTATCATTTCATTGCAGAATAGAAGTTCATATCTTAAACAGATGTCTACATAACCGCAGATAACTGCATTTATTTTTATCATCTTTTAAGTTTGAAGAAAAAAGTAGTGACCTTGACCTGACCTTGATGCTAAACGAGAAGATCAAATTTGATTAAACCGATAGAATCAATTGGTTATTTAATCTGTTTGACTCTGTCAAAATGTAATAAATTTCTTAATATAAGAAGGATATCTAATAACGAGAAGATTTCTTCCTTAAATTGAAAATATTTGATATTCTTGTTTTGATTACTCAATACTAAATTAAAGTTCATGGCCATGAATTCATAAAATGTTAGAGTAGACCTGATGGGTTTTTGGTTTATCCATAATTCCTAGGAAGGTTGAATATTCAAAAAATTAACCATCAGATCTATCTAAAATATTAGGAAATATTAAGTTAGACTATAAACTATTAATTAGTAAAGAAAAAGTCCATATTTTTTCCTTTTTTTAAATTTGGGTAAGAGCTATGGGCTATAACAGTCAAAATCGGCCCCAAAAGTCATAATATTTAAAATCACATTTAATTATTGTCTTTTTCATTAAATAATTTTCAAAGATGTTGCTCATTACAACAATTGATGATTGATTAATTTTGGCTCTTCTATGACGTCAGTATGACGTCAAAAAATGACGTAGAATTCTTAAAATAAGAAGAAATATCACATTTTTCAACATATTTCTCGACTTTTCAATGCCTCCACATGCACCCACCATGATCATATAATTATAAATGTTTTGTTACCCTGGTACAAATACTAGGGAAAAATTTCTTTTTGGTGGAGACATGTGGAGGATGTTAATTTCTAAGAAAAAGAACTGCGCAGTAGAGAGAATCTGCCAACAATGACTGAGTATTGGTGTTTAATTTCCATCAACACACCTATATATCGTTTATAAATTAAACAAAAAAGAATGATACCTATGTAAGTTTGTTGTATGTATTATCTTTTCTTGATAACATTAAATAAGTTGCAGTTTTAATCGAAATATGCAACCGGTCCAGCATGATACACTGTACATGTATAATGAGTGTGTATAAATAAACTGGATCTTAGATTTTTATATAACACGTATCATATAATAATATATACGGTTTATGTATACGTTTAAATTATTTTATCAAGTCGTTTTTATAAACACAAGCCACGAGGCTACATATTTACCCCGTCCGTTTTTATGCGATGTACCAAATTCTAAAAATAGGGATGTTGCTAGATACGCTACATTCATGACAACAGCAGCGTTTCCGCTTTGTATCCGATGAAACTTAGCCTAGGATAATTGAACCCAGTTCATCTACGTGCAAAGAAAATGAAGCTTTATGAAAATAAAACGATATAAAGGAAAAGGTATGTATATTTATTCACGTGTTCATCTTCGTTTAAAATAGGTCACAGTTATTCATATACATTGCTTTAATACTTGGTGTCGGCTGCGTTCTGTATATGTTTACACATATGCACATAAGGCATATAAATCTATACATTTAGATTATGAAGGCAAAGAAACGGGAAACTTGGATCATAGTGCATTTCAAGTTTATATACAAGCAGTAACATACATGTACTATGGTACGGAAATACAAGCACGGTCGACTCTAGTGGCTATAACAGTAATTTTTCTAATGGCGGATCTAGTGATTTTAGCATAAAACAGGCGCGTAGAATTGAAACAAAGAACGTTATGGGAAAAGTCAGAACCAAATAAACAAAAAGATGATGACATGTCATGTGATATTTTAGGGGGTGCATGCACAGGGGCTCGGTATCGAATACTGGAGTTCTCTATCATTTGTTTCTGATTAAAATTAGTCTGTGCTAAATCTTATATATAAGTGTATTTCTGTATATTGCATTAAAAACATTCAATGAAATTTAAGTGAATGTGTTTAATGTAATACACAGAAATACAGTTTTAAGATTACTGATTTTCATCATTTTTGTCTTCGGAACAAATATTAAAGAACTCTTCTATTTGACAACCGAGCCCCTATGGGTGCACGTGCGGATTCAGAAAATTTTCAGGGGGGGGGGGTCCGAGAAATAATTTTGTTTGCCGGGGACGGGGAGTCCGAAGCCTATTTTTTGGTAAATTCTGATGGGGGTACTTTTCCGTATAGTTAGGCAAATGGAAAGAAATACGAGCTTTCTGTAGGAAGTATTTGGTAGCGTTAAAGTGTTCAGATACATGAGCCAAAAAAAAATTAATTGTTAATTGTAATATAATTTAGAAACTTGATGATTATTATCATTATTATAAGACTTAGTTTTCTAACTAAATTATGTAACAAATCTATTATTTTCATTAGGAAAAATTTGGTGTAGTTCACTGTTTAGCATTCACAAGCCGTTCGAGTTGCTTTGTATGAGATATTTTTTTTAAGAGAGTTGGATAGTCAAGTCTATTTTCATGCTATATTAAACTCCTTAAAACAAAGAGCTTTGTATCAAGAAAGAAATATAATCGATATTTTAAACATCAAATATTTCGAAGTTTTACCTCAGTGAATAATTAAATAGTTTATGGCAAAACAACTTATCAAATATTATACATTTATTGCATGATTGTGAGGGAGATATAAAGATTTATTCCCACAGGGAAAACATATTTTCCTAGAGCAACGTCCGAGGGAAATATGATTTTTCTGGGGGAATTAATCTTCATATCTCCCAAACGTTCATGCAATAAATTGTTTATTATTCCTAACGATATGTGATATTTAGGTTGAACATGTATTCGTTTTTCAACTCTTGTAAAGCAAAAACGTACTGATTGTTAACCGGTTTCTATGTTAGTTTTCTGGTTTATAAGGGATTTTAAATGATGATAAATTAAGGCTCTAATCCAATAAAATTAAAGAATTAATCATTTGATTTCTCATATGTTGACTCGGGATTTTTAATACGCATGGAACGTTTTGCGTGGATTCCGAACGGGTGGAATAAGATGAAAAAATATGACGATGACAGAGAAATATGAAGTTTTACTGCACAGACATGCGATTTTCTAGAACACGTTATTTAAAATTAAATTAAATTAAAGATATAATAAGGTATATGTGTTTTGTAATTTGTTGAGCACCAGCCCTCTGGGATATTAGATAGGCATTATTTTTCATTTTCTTACCTGTCCTACAATAAGTATTTTCTGTGAATTATTGCCTTATTCATCAGTTTTAACTTGCGTTTACTTACAAAAACGTCTAGCAGAATATTAAAGTGTCGTAAAACTTACAAGTTTATATTTAGTGGTTTTGGAATATTTTATGATTTACTAGCACTCACAGAAATAATTCAAAATAACTAGAATTGATTGACATCCTCATTATTTTCTTAGTACAATACTCCATATTACGGCATTATGAATTTTAACAATTTTCTCTTTCTTATTTACAGAATGTCATCAGAGCAACGACGAAACTTTCCTTGCATCATTTGTAGCAAAAGAACGGAACAACATGAGAGAAGACCTCTATGTGGTGCAAACAACAAACATTTGAGGAAGTACATTGAGAAAACTTTCTTAGTTAACTGCAGAGAAAATGATGTACTGTGTGGTAGATGCAGACGAGAGTATTACACAAATAGGAATCATCAGGGAATATCCGGACCCAAACCTGTTGTCCAACCAGAAGCAAAATCATCAATGGAATTTTCCCCTAAGAATATAACATTACCCCTTCCATCAATAGGAGGCAGTCATTCTACATGTTGCGTTTGCAAAAAGCGGGGGCCTAAGTTGATAGTTGTGTCATCGAAAGCAAGGTTTAATTGCTTTTTGTACAAGAATGTGATCATTCCCTACGGATCAAGGTGCTGTCCAGTACATATTGCCGATGACCGATGCCGATGACCGAGGAGGCAGTCAATGTGATGAACAACTTCAGGCAAAACACGAACTTCAATCGAACAGATATTATGAATCTTCTCGGTAAAGTACGTGAGGCACTGCTGAAGAAAGATGAAAAGGGGATTAACTTTGATTCTACTTTCAGTGATACAGACATAAAAAATTTGACTGGTCTCAACAGAGCAGCATTTGAAAACTTGTTGACATATCTGTCGTCAATTCGTGACACACAGGTTCGAAGTGCGAGGACTTGTTTGGGTATTTACCTCACAAAATTGAAAACCGGTTTATCGAATAAGATATTAGCCACATTATTCCAAGTTTCCAGAGACTCTATCAGGCGTGCCATAAAATCGGTCAGAAAAAATCTACTACAAACATTTACGCCACATCATATCGGTTTCGAACATGTAACAAGAGAAGATCTCATTAGAAACCACACACGTCCCTTGGCTCAGACTCTATTTGGTCAAGGTTTGAATCCGGCTATTCTCGTGTTAGATGGAACATACATATTTATTCAAAAAAGTTCTCAGTTTCGGTTCCAACGACGTTCTTACAATTTGCACAAACACCGGCCTCTGATCAAGATGATGGTAGTAGTGTCTACTTCTGGTTATTTTGTAAGCGTCATTGGACCATATCTGTCTGATGCCCAGAATAATGATGCAAAGATACTGAAACACATGTTTGCCCACGACAAAGAAGAAATAGTAAACTGGGTGAAGGACGGAGATGTTTTCGTTGTTGACAGAGGGTTTAGAGATTCGGTAGATTTTCTTAGCGACATCGGCATAAAGACGGAAATGCCTGCCTTTTTGAAAAAAGGACAAAAACAGCTGGATACAGAAGAAAGTAATACATCACGTCTTGTCACTAAAGTCAGATGGGTGGTTGAATCGGCCAACGCTAGACTTAAATCCTGGAAGTATTTTGACAGAGTTCTTCCAAACACTCTCATACCTTTTGTTGGCGATGACATTTCGATAGCAGCAGCTCTATGTAACAAATACTTGCCAGCTCTTAGCACTGAGAAAGACGACGATGAAGCTATTGGGTGTAAAATGTTACACCTATCAAGACTAAATAATGACCTGCAGATTCGAGTTGAAAGAGACAATCTCGACAAAATAAGAGGACACTGGCAGAAAATTGATGCAGCTGATATAAACTTTCCAGCAATGACAGAAGAGGAGATCAGAGGATTGGCAATCGGGGTGTATCAAGTAGGTCTTGCAAAGTCATATGTGCAAGAACATTTTAATGAAAACTCAGAATTTGAAGTCATGGTAAACCAACTCGATCCTCATTTGATATGCGCCAAACTTCAAAGTCGTCATGTTTCGTCGAAGTCCTACTTGCTCTGGATTATGTTTGACGAGGTCCATGTCACTTCCTGGTATTGTAGATGTAGGACTGGATCGAGAGTTGTCGGCATGTGTGCGCATATTGCATCTGTACTTTGGTACTTGGCATATGCGCGACATCTCACTCAACATTTGCCCATATTAATGACTGGACCAAACACATGCAAGATGCAAAAGATTTGCCACAACCAGAGGAAATCGATGACAGTGATTCTAGTGATGACGGATGTATTGAAGAATAACATTTTTCTGGATTTTTAAAATTCAGGTTACTTGCATAAATGAATAAAATAATAAGCCTTTAAAGAACACATCTGAATCATTGTGCGACTTTTATTTGTTATAAGCTGCTCAGTTTACTATTATTTTCGGTTTCATGGACATCAGTTCAACTTAGTGCATTAAGGTCAGGGAGTAGGGTTAAGTGGTAGGTTGGGGTATGAACCACCCTTACTAATTTAATCTAATATTATATTTCAACAGAATTGTATAATTTAAGTTATTTAACATACATTCAGATTCTTGATATATCCGACTTTAACTTAAATATCAACAGGGTTTCAGTTTTCCAGAAACTGGTGATTTTTCGGTGCAATATAAAACTTGCTCAAAAAACTCTAAAAATTCAAAAATGGGGGTGAAAAGCGTGTTTGTGTATTCTAAAAGAACTGTTTGATTAATCCATGAACATTTTTTAAATTTTTATCGTGGGGCCAAATTTGACTGTTATAGCCCCTAGCTCTTTTCTATATTTTATATAGAGCTCTTCTTCTAAAGGAGATCAATACAGTCTAAAAATAGTTACGACTATCGAACCCTCTTAAATGATTTTTAGGGGATGAATGGCAATGTAAACATCTATGTAACATCTTTGAATCAACCATTTGCATGGATTTGAAAGAAAAATATGTCAAATATAGCTTAACTTGTGTCTTGTATCCCGTGATACATCAACTGTACATGTTTTCTTGGATGTAAACGCGGGTTATGTATTTTTCTGCAATGTCGCCACTTTCATATCCCGCATGAATCATCCACCAAAGAAAGCATTTTATTATTTAAAAGTAGTGAGTGGCAACTGGGGATATTTTGCAGGAGTTTCAAATAAAAAAAAGCAGATAACATGTAAAAAAAAAATCAAAGTGGCGATCGATACATACATTGTTTTTATAGAGGAATTATCGTATTACAAAAAGATTGAAATATATTTACGTCAGTTAATACCTGTGATGTGAATATTAAAAAAAATGAAAATAGACAAAATACGGTACGTTGTAAGACAACAATATAAAGGAAGAAAAGATCACTTGATCACTTGATTACTTGAGCTCAGTTGAGTTTACTACATGTTAGGTCTGTCCCGTTTTCTCCTTTTCGTTTCAATTTCATTGATAATTAATTCGGTTTTTACAATTATCTTGGCGCTATAACTATATTCATTTAATGAAATAGAAAAAAATCCAAGTTTATTGTTTTTAAATACCGCCTCTATCTTGTCAAAAATTGGCAATGCTGAATATAGTCAGTCAACTGAAATTCAAATTGCAAACGACGTGAAAGTACCCGGATGATTATATTGAAAATTTGATCAAAGTATTCAGAAAGAGTCCAAACGAATTCCTGTAAGAAAATGGGTTTCCTTTCTCTCAGATTCTCTATGTCAAAAATTGCAAAAGCAGCCGTAAAAATCAAGGTATATTTGCGTGATCGTAATGTTAGTTGTTCTTAAGTTGGAATAACACATCGTCACAAAATGGCTGACCTCTGATCGAAACGACATTTTGTTTTATTAAAAGGATTTTATCAACGGCAACATATAACTTACTTCATAGCCGAGTGGATAAAGTGTCGGGCTAGTGATCTATACATACCGAGTTCGAATCCCGCATGGCTTTTGTTGTTACTTACTGAATTTATCTTTTAAGATATTCATATTTTATTCCCGATTTGCAAAATTTTCGCTTATTTGACATATGTACAATTTGTTTATCGTTATATCTTTTATAACTAAATAATTTACTGTTAATTTGAGTGACTTTTTCCAGGTGTGTAATTCCACCTTAACTGGCATTATATATACATGTGTGTTTATTAAAAAATAGACGATTGGAAGGGAAGCCTGGGACAAGGTATAGTGTACTAGGTATTTTTAAAATAATATATACCTACAAAATATAAAAGTACAAGTTCCAAGATTTGAAGTTGAAACTGTTGCTTCTGCTGCTGCTGCCTCTGCTGCTGCTGATGATGATGATGAAGGAAGTGGTGGTCGTCTGCCTTCATTCAAGAGTCTTCCTTTGCTGTAACAACATGGCGCTTCTGGGAAGTGATAGGAAAAATATGCAATAATAAGTTATAATATGGTATACAGGTATATGAAGGTACCGATCATTGCAAAAATAAATATACATGACTCGCATCAGCTCGCATGTGTACCTCCTTACCCGTCAAAGAAAGCATTTTATTTCTTATATGAGTACGGATGGTCCTTAAACAGGACTAAACACATTTTAAATATAGGAACTTTGACCCTTTTACAATTCAAACGTGAAAAAGTTGCCTGTATTTAATTTAATAAATAGAATTGTGTCTTTTTGGTAAAATTGTTTCCCGAGCAATATATCATACATATATATCTCAATATATTACCTTTTTTGGCGTTGATTATCATGCGACAAATTTTGAGCATATGAATAACTGTAAACGTATTACATTTGGTTGTGTATTCTATTTCGCGAATTTGGCAGGATATGCGGCTTCCGCTAAATCGAGTACATCGCTAAATGTCATGCATATATGTATAAAAATAGTCACATTCAGGAATACGCTAATTCAAATCCACGCCAATTTGTTCAAAAACTATTTTCCGCTAAAAATTGTACACACGAATAAAATACGTTTACAGTATTCAACGCTGTTGACTTTCAAAATTCATGTATTTTTTAAGGAAGTTTGTTTTGAATGTATACTGTAAATATAATTAAGTAAACTTCGCTCTTTATACGTTTAAGATCCCAATTATAGTCTCATGTAATTTTTTTGTTATTTTTCAAGCATCTTTAGCCTCAGCGAATGAAATCTTAATCTCAAAATTTTACCATTGTTCATATATTTATATTGAAAAGTATTGATAAGGTTAGCGATTATGCCCAATGGCCTTTTTTTCTGCAATAAACCGTTTATGGCAATTCACACCTAACAGTGGGCTTTATATAGTGTTCTTGATGATGTACATCCTGTAATCAATACTTCATAATAACCTGACGTAATGACGTCAGGCTTATCTAAGGTTTGAATGTTGTCTTCTCCGATACAGCGCAGACAATGGGAGCAAGCGATATCAAGATCTTGTTTTACAATATTAGCTTTAAAATAAAAAGCTAAGAAAGTCCCCAGTGGAGTTTTAACTTTAGGTCAAAAGTGAATACACAATCGATTAATTTAATACAGGATAAATAGTTTCCAGAACAATAATATTATGCGGGTGCACATTTAGTTTGCACCCTTAATTTTATGGCTATACATGTAAGTGAGGTGGTAAGTGTGTAGCGGTGTACATGCAATGTACATGTACATGTACGTATGACTGCACAATACTTAAAGTTGTAACTTTGCAAACATAGCTCTTTGAATTCCATGGTCTCGCAAACCACTACCAATATATATATATTTAATTTACAATCTCACTAAGAGAGTCGGGAAAATACCGATATATATATACGCGGACCCCGGACTGTGGCTGCAGACGATTCCCATTGACTGTCTTCCAATACATCGATGCGCAGTTTGATTTAGAAACTGACTAGTTTCATAACTTCTTCGAATTTCTGTCTAATTCCTTCCCAGAATTCCAATTTACGCAAGTGCAATTGAAGTTTTATCCTAACTTAATTAGTCAGCTCGCGAGCTAATAAAATAAGATTAACCGATGCATGTTTAATGTGTCAGTATTTACATTCAAAATTGATGAAAGTGTTATATTGGATGTAATAAGCAGCAGTGAGAAAGAGTTCAAGTACATGTAAAAGGGCTGTTCACCATGCACGTGTGTAATCCTGATTTGAACATAGATAAGCCATATTTGAAGGGTGGATATAGGGAAGGGGGGGGGGGGTCATCGTAACAAGTTGTTTGATATTGTCTATTACGGTACAATGTAAGTGATAATTGGTGTTGGATTACCATGATCATTACCAAAGAATCATCAGTTTGGATTAAAACAATTATATATTCATATAGCTGGAATATTTACTGAAGGAATGAAATCGCCGAAGCGGTGTGTGACCAATTTCGATCAATTGGGCGATTTTATTCATCCTGAAATAGGGTACATAACTTATGTGTCTTACTAAATGTACATTAAACACGTGTGTATGCGTGTTAATTCGATAAACTTCTTCCAAACCATTCCATCCAAAGTATAATATATGTAGTTGTTACAAAACAAATGTCAAGAATTACTTGACCCCCTCCCCCATGGATCTATGCCAATGGAGGAATTCATACAAATCATCGTATTGAAATCTTAGCCGTTGCGTGAAAGGTAAAGCAGAACCTCGTGCCATGATGTGTCTCATTTATAGTTTTTGCGCACCGATTAGTGGAAGAGTCCAAATTGGAATCATGAGAATCACAGACACACGTAGCATCGGAGGGGGATGCTGCCTCCCCCCACTTTTTTTGCAGCAGACACTTTTCTTTACTTTACATAATATGAAAAAATGGAAATATCCTGGAATTGCCCCAACTCCTCCTTAACTTTTGTCGGAGCAGGTAATAAATGAAACTGAAAATAAGGAATTCTTATTTAATTGAGTTAAAGTTACAATCATAATAATGATGATTAGGATTTTCTTCATGATTTTGAGAATTCACCTTTTTTTCGTTGCTTGTCTAGATGTTTTGGATGAAATTGCCCCCGCACACTTACTTTCAGATTAAAAACAATTTTACGTGTTTTAATATCCTTTTCTAATTCCTATGGTTGGAAATTTTTTAAAAAATGCCTTTCAGTTGATTTTGCATCTTAATATAGAAAATACAGTTGAACAATTTTGACTTATATCTTCCGTTTTCAAGCTTACGTCTGCACGTTCCGTTTATGAATTTATGATCAGCAGCGAAAATAAAAATTAATTTCTTATAAGATAGTCTTATTGATACATGCATGCTTCCATTGAATAATTTTGTTTAGTCAAGCAAGCTTTTTGGAAATCTTTTACTTGTACAAGATTGTTTAGAGTTTAGAATCACTGTCGCAAATATTTGCTTGTAAACAGCAATGAAGTTATAATTGTGAAAGGTTTAGTTAGAGACAAAGTAATATACTTCAAAACTTGTTTGTTGAGCCCACTTGTGCCTAATATAGTTTTTCCTACAAATATCGATCAGATACTAGTATCGTGTGTTTGGGAATTTAAACCACTATATTATCAAATTAATGCAGGAACTTTTTTAATTTGTATTATTAGACCCGACTTTTTTAATTTTAAAATATGAACCTTGCCTAAAATCGTTATTATTTTTATTTAAATATCAATTTATTACTAAGGAAGTGTGATAATCATCTATATATATATATATATATATATATATATATATATATATATATATATATATATATATATATATATATATTTTTTTTTTTTTTTTTTTTTCCAATTTCTGTAGCGAAAATAAAGTTATCAAAAATAAATTATAACAAAACAAAACAAAAATAAGACTTTTGGGGTAAACTTTCATTATAAAGATATTCTGAAACAATTGTCTTTGATAATTTATGTCACAAAAGGCTGAAAATTTTCAGATACGAGTATATATACGAACGGTAAGCGTAGATATTCGTAAAAAATCCAGAATAGATTTTAGTTTCGCTATTGTAAGGCTGGAAATTTTCAGTTACGGGTAAACGATCGGTAAAAAAAACCCAGAGGTAAATATGACGGTGTGATACATGTACATAGACAGGGTGAATAATTTCTGTTGAATTTTATTAATGAAATACGAAATAATTGATTGGACGAAAGCTTAATTCACGGAATGTCTGACAATTGCCGTGTGTCTGAGGCCCTGTACGTGGGTCTGTGTGGTTATATAGGGACACCGACAGAAGTGACCGTCAGGAGGGAGGTGAAGGACATGGAGGAGATGATACGGAAACTTGGAGAGATACATAATGGTATAAGAACGATGGTGAGTGGTAGTCATAGGGAAGGATTTAGGTTTAAATCTTCTGACATTGACATCATGGCCTGGTTTACCAATCATAAAGTAATAACGGACTTATCACAGTCCAGTGTTTATGATCTGTCAAAACATTCCATTATTCTCATGGAGGACACTGATACACCACCGGGGTTTGTCAGACTACAGCTTCTGACGGCACCACGAGATAGATACATTGAATCGTCAGTTGTTACATATAATGACGGCATGTACATATCATGTGTGAGGTGGAGACAAATAATATTGACTTTAATATGTGGAAATAAATCCTTTAACAAAGCAAAAAACCATGGTCCTTGTGCAAACGGTTTCTTTTGCGATATAGAACATGACTGTGCTCTTTGTTTCCGTTGTTCTTACTGGTCACGGTTAACCTGTTATTGGAGAAAAAGATGCATTCTGCATAACTGGCCTCCAAACCACGTGTTTAATGATATTCTTAGGAATGGCTGTCATTTTGTGCCTGTCGGACATAAAATAGCAGCCTATGAAAATGAACTTGATTGGAGATTATCGTTTTCTCATGCAGAACAAAAACTAGTGTATTCTATGAATCATACGCAATTTCTGTGTTACGGACTTTTGAAAATATTTCTAAAGGAAGTCATCAATTTCAACATAGAAGAACCATTCCTGTGTTCATATTTTGTGAAGACAACAATGTTCTGGCTGATCCAAATAGGACATATTACATGGTGTCCAAATAACTTACTGGATTGTTTCTGGAAATGTTTTAAATATTTGTTACATTGCGTTCATCGTGGTGTGTTTCCAAACTTTTTTGTCCCACAGAACAACATGTTTGCTAGTAAATTGTCTACAGTTAAAGGCGTGCGCGCACGTAAGTGTCTGTTAGAGCAGCTTTACATGTATTACGAAATGGGCGTGACCTGTTTGTTACAAAGTCCGACGGTCAGAGAAATGATTGAACCATTTATATGTAACAGTCTTGTCAGAATAGAACCACTTCTAAGTCATATCAAGAGTGCTGCTGATACAGATATTTGCATCAGAAATGAAATGTATAAGAACATTTATTCAGAACAAAACATAAGGACTTGTTATCTAATTCTTAAGTTCATACTAGTTTTGTCAAATTCGTCACTTACAGAATATGAGACGTTAACATTACAGAGATGTACGGCAAGTAACTTAGTTGTAACAGCATTCATAAATTTCAACACTAATAGTTCATCAGATAATACAAACAAAAAAATCTACAGATCAGACAGACTTAGTTGTAACTTGTTGAAGCTGGCAGGTAGAGTGGGTGACGTGTCTTATTTGTTGTACCTTGCTCTGTATTACTACAGAACATGTAGATATAGAGAGGCGCTTCATGTTACAGCTCTGGTTAAATCAAGACTCACTCAGCCCTATATCATGTATAAGACAGTAGACCGAGAAAGGTATAATGAATCAGTGTCTGGTTGGTCTCTGTCTAAACGTGTGAAGAAGGCTTGGGTATTCGATGTAGGTCTTCCCACAGATGTTTATTACATTCAGGAACATGTTTTAGAACAAAGAGCGGCTAAAGACAACGGTAATAATATCTTGTTTATTCCACCCTATGTAATGACAGACATGTTAGGTGTGTTATGTAACTACAGACTAGGTAACCGGTCCCAGTGGCTGCAGTCACTTACAGACCTACAGACACTGCTGCTCTATGATGACGGGAGATACGTACCGTTACGTGTTAGATACATTTCGTGGCAGATACTGGGGATCTGTCAGCACGTTGTGGGGGACCTACACGGGGCGTTACAGTCTTATCATCAGTCACTGAGACAGGAACCATACCAAAGAATACAGAATGCTACACAATATAGAATAGCATTAGTTTTGAATCAATTTGCATTATGTGAAACAGAACGCAACAAAATATCTCAGAATATTCGTTGAAAAAAAAAGAAATTGCATAAAGAAGACTGTTAAGTATAAAAGTAAGGAAAACTTGCAATTTGTTGATTGTATGTTGCATGTGAGAAACACATAAACACGCAGATTTATCAGGTTTGATATATAATATCACGATTTTCTGGACTTTGTTATTGTATGTATTTAAAAAAAAGAATTACTTGGTCTTGGTCGCACACTTTAATGATAAAAAATTGTAAAACTTAGTGGAAGTCTTCTATAAAATAACACCTTTTCATTTCATCATTTATTCTATTTTTTTACTGTAACAGGAATCTGTATTTTTTTTTGGTATAAAATGTGCATTAATCGTGAAATTTAATCAAACACACAGACAGACAGATAGATAGATAGATAGATAGATAGATAGATAGATAGATAGATAGATTTGCAGGGACTACTTTTCGGGATATAAATGTAAATTATCTGGACAATGGTTTTCATCGCGGCGGAAAATAATTTCGACAACAAGGCTCTCACGCACCTTGCACGCGAATAGACACTGGCTACAGTATGTAGGGGAACTTGAATGATGCGTCCTGTATTTTTTTACTCTTTAAGTAAAACATCTTCTGTTACTGTACATTGTCATTGCTTTGAAAATAAGATGATAAATTCATTTTTACGTCTTTTTATTATATCAATTCTGTTTCTGTTGATTTTGTAATTATAGTTAATAAATTAGTGTTTGTTACCTCATAGTTTTATCCTCTAAATGGATACAGATATACATATAAAACTTGGAAACTACAGTATGTGTGTTAAAGACAAGGACAAACTAATAAATTCCAAAATGTTGTTGTTTTTTGTTGTTGTTGTTTATTTGGTTCTAATTTATGCATTGTTATGATTTTGGAATATTGTTTACTACTGTTAGACTGCTTATTGTAACATCTAAATAAAACTACGACACAACACCATTCTTACGTGCATACTGTAAAAAAAAAAATACGAACATGTTGCATATCTTTAATTTAAATAATATTACTTCTGGTAATTTTACTCTTTATATGCAGGTGAGCAAATAAGCACATAGAATACTCTCCATATTCAATTTATTTAAAATCACTGCGAGACATGGATAGTTTTCAATGTCTTTAATTGTGCACTATTTCATCAGGACCATATATATCTATTAGGTACATATACTTGCGGACAAAATTTTCCGTGCGTTTTACAAAATTAAAGAATTTACGACTTACGACCAAATTCCTGAATGCTTTTAATTACAAATTAATCAATGTTTTATTCTATTGGCAATAAAACATAATAATTGAAATCAAAATACTTGTAAATAAATGGTTTTATATATTTTTTTTTCTTCAAAGATCATTCCACGAGACTGAAAATATTTACGACTTTGTCGTAAGCTCTTTTGTAAAACGCGGTCGCAAACCAATCAGATCAAAGCCGTATTTTTTTTTCATTTTTTTTTTTCATTTTTTTTTTGGGGGGGGGGGGGTATTTTGTCACTCACAACCGAGAGCGATTGTTAACGAATAACAGGTTTAATTTTTTTTTTTATTTGAAAATATGTTTTATTAGTATAAATAGTAACTATTCAATATAGACAACAAAATAAATTAATTAAACGTACATATGTCTGAACACAAATTTAAATTAAGATTATAATTAGAACAGGCACAAACGTTAAACTCAGTGCAACGTTTTACACACACCATAGCTCTTATCTATATCACTGTCCTATTGACCTCTTCTTTTTTTTTTAAGTAATGTTAAATTCATACTTCTAAACACACTATACAATGCAAAGAAGCGAGTAAAAAATAACGGTAAATAAGCAATTATTATATACAAAACATAAAATAACTCAATACATGTAGCAACAAGTGACTTGTGCGCGGATCTAGAATTTTCCTCCCAGAGAATATTGCTGCTTGCAGAAAGGGGAGGGTGAGGCCACTGCCATTTTTGGTAACTTCTTTGTTTGATTTTAAAAATTTGAATTTTCCAGGAGGGGGTCAAGGCCTACATCCGCAAGATCCGCGCATATGTGTCTAGTATGTACATGCATGAGGCATTTAGCAAATGTGACTGTGCTTTAGAGAGCTAGTGAACTTCACCAGCACTTCGGCTTTTTTACCGAGGGATAACCCTTGACTTAAGATATATGGCCCCATCGAACCCAACATATTGAAGTCACTCAGCGCATTACTTAACTTAATTCGTAATTTAAGACAAGCTCATAGCAATTTTGAGGTAAAACTTCATATTTCAGGGTACACATGACATAAGTTGTTGACGGCGGGTCCAGGAATCTGAAGGAATATGCTAGGTGGATATGTCTTTTCCTATCAATGACACATTCAGGATCGATGGACACCTTAATAATATGCTGAGGGGGCTGCCCCGTGGGTCGGACACTCTTCTTGACTCAAGCAATCGCCCTCAGGATCACTGGGCGATTTCCTGCGCCCGGTACGACTCCTCGTTCAGCAGATCGTTGAAGTCTACGGCGGACACGTCAAAGGAACTCTCCCAGTGGACGTGGCTAGTGTTGCGCGGGCTCTGACAAGGGAGGTAACTCTGATCCTGCATCCGGCGTCTCTCCAGCCCGGCGTACAGGTGAGAACGGGATAGCTTCTGGAAAGTTTCCCGGATGAAGTCCCACCGTTCCTCGTTGCTCATGTCCTGTATTGTGCAGGTGGGTTGCGCGCTCGGGAGGAATGTAGTGGAGGAGTGGTCTTCCGTGAGTGTCGGTACTTCAGCACTCTGTGGAGCTGTGTGGAGTAATGGCTGCGTCTGTCTGTCCGTGTCGAACCTGTTGTTTGTATTGTTGTTGTTTTCTGTCGTCTGTTTGTAGTAATCGTCACGTTTCTCCTCCTGTGCACTGCCAATCTGTTGAGCCGATTTGTACAGGCTGTAGTGACCTAATTTCCGGACTGTCTTCAATCGAGCACGGCCATGTCCGTCGACGTCATCATCTTCTGATACCCCGGATGTTGCGCTGTTTAGACACGGTCTCAGAAAGAAATAGCCGGTCCCCGCACCTACTCCCAGCGAGATCCACAGCCACATGTTTCCGGACAACACAGCGAGAACGAGGCTGAGGCGTAGCCCTGTCAGGACCACGTGACACGTGGACAGACCCAAATGCACCAGGACTTTGTGTTTCCTGTTAAAATAGATTTTTAAAATATTTAAAATTTAATCTAGATTTCTTAATGTTTAATTATTGTTTAATATCGATTAAATGGTTGCATACATTTGTTTAAAACTTTAATTTAATAAAGCATCGTCATCATTATTGTCGTCGTCATCATCATTATTATATTCGTCGTCATCTTTTCAGAGGAAATGAATTTTATGGTTTTTACCTGCAGTGCAACTTTAGCTCCTGGACTTTAATAAACACATGTAAGGCTTCACAGAGAAAAGCTGCCGCCTTGGTGTATAAAATGGCTCCCACCAAACCTGAATATAACAAGAAGAAAATTTCGTTTTTATAATATACTATATTCTACTAATAACTCTACAGGTACGTAATGATTATGTGAACATGCGCGGATCCAGAATTTTTTATGGGGGGGGGGGTCCGAAGGATAATTTGGTTTTCGAGGGAGGGCGAGGCATATTTGCGATAATTTTACTATGTAAATTTAATAAATTTTCATTTGCCGGGGGGGGGGGGTCGGGACCGGGACCCCTCCGACCCCCCCCCCCCCACCCTATAGATCGGCGCATGTGTTAATATATAAAATACACGTTTGATTGCTATACAGCTGATTTTACTATTGTTAAATTTGATCGTGATTTTAAATAATTCAATATTTAGATGGAGGTATTACATTTTAATCGAAGAAACTTACCCGGTATGTTTGAAGTGTTCCATTCTTCGATTATGAATGAAGTACTGTTTCTAGAGAAGTCCATTTCGCAATTTACTCTGAGGGGAAAAAAGCAGGAAATATCTAAATAAAAATATTAATCAACAGTAAAGTAATGAATACTTTTTAACTATTGTAAATAAATTAGGAACATAAAAACTCATCAGTATCGTGGATATAACAGGCTAAATGAATAACAGAAACCTTCACCAAAACCCGCTCTGATTTTCTTTTGCTTATTCTCTACTTGAAGATTCTGAATATTTCATCAGGTGCGTGGAAATATATATATCAATATAATGCACTTACAGTAGACATTTACTCAAATTATGAAATAGCAATGAATCGGTTAATTGGTGAGTATTTAATCAGACATGTTAAAGGCCTATGAATTAATTCGGTCTTATTTACTGAGGATAATAGCCCCCCATGTTTAATTAACGAGGCTTTATTATCAGCTATTATGTCCTCGTTCTCAAAATGGCATCAAGAATCTATAGGCCTACCTGAAACTCTAACCATTATCACATTGAATTATGTGCTGAATAATAATTGCCACTTCACATTTTTTTTTAATGAATTAAAATTAATTTTATTATCTATTATCTCTTAATTAGCTGTACGCTTTACATGCAGACAATTAGTGCTACTATTCGCATACATACAACCTTCCAAAAGAAAACATAAATAGACGTCGTGACGTAATTTTCAATAATCCTATACATGTATAAGTTTTTTTCATAATTTCATGAAATTCGATACAGGTTCAAGATATAAAATACTACGTGTACACGACACACTGAAACTTGTGTATTTTAACAAAATTGATTAATGGCAAACTTTCGCAAGATATGCAGAAATGGGTGCACATTTCAATTTTAGTTTCGTTTCAAAAATACCCCCCCCCCCCAATTCTTTTTTTAAATTATTTTTTTACGGAACAGATGAATGATGAACCTTAGGATTGTTTTAGTGAAGGGACCTCGATGGTCAACAAACTAGCCATCTGAACTATACCTTGAATATTAATTTTTAGCAATAAAATGTATCGTCTTCTGATCCATGGAGAAAAATTTCCAATTAATCTAGCTTTAGAATTTGAATGTTTTCCTATACATGTATATATAGAACTCTTCTCCTCAAGGAAATTAAAAGTCTAAAAATGGCTACGGCCATCCGGCCTCTTTATTATATATTACATTGTACATTTAAGTATGTACTTAGATTGCTGTATTTGAGGTGGTACGTGATAGGACTTGCATGACACTCGATCATTATTAGTAAATATGGGGTGCTGCATTAGTTCATGCTCTTAGATGCAAGAGGAAGCTGGAGTGAATCTATTTGGCCAATAAATATGTATATCAAATTCCTCTTCCAATTACCATCTCTTTTCTGGGTGGGTTAGAAAAGTTTATGCAGTCTTGTTGCCTCAGACCCTTCCCCTAATGAATATTAATTGCTACATGCCCTTCATCTATAATCCATACAAGTCATCAGTAAAAAAGAAAATATAACAAGAGATCGTAATAATTTCAAGCTTTTTTTTTCTGAACATAACAGTAGATAAAACAAACAAATCATTGCCATGACCACCAAAATGTCTGACCAGGTAATTGCATTATTTCCATGAACACAAACGGTTTCATAAAATATATTTTTCACAATCCACAAGAGAAAGACAAAGCAAAAATCGAAATTGACAGTTACTAAGGTCAAATACTGTATTTAGTTATCATATAGGAATGCGAGTTATTCCCCTTTTTGTGTCAAATGAATACTTATTGATCAATGGGATCAAACAGAAAGCATCCTGATATAGCCTGATATATTATCTTATTTTTTGGGACCCAATCACTGAATCTCTCTCTCTCTCTCTCTCTCTCTCCTCTCTCTCTCTCTCTCTCTCTCTCTCTCTCTCTCTCTCTCTCTCTCTCTCTCTCTCATTGCTTTAATGATCCATCAAATACTGGTAGCCTCTCTCTCCTCTCTCTCTCATTGGTTTAATGGAGTCCATCAAATACTGGTAGCCTCTCTCTCTCTTTCTCTCTCTCTCTCTCTCTCTCTCTCTCTCTCATTGGTTTAATGGAGTCCATCAAATACTGGTAGCCTCTGCCTCTCTCTCTCTCTCTCGTTGGTTTAATGGAGTCCATCAAATATCTGGAGGGGACAGCTGGTAATCTTCGTCTGTCTCAATCCCAATCTCCTCCTGAAACACAACATAAACAGGAATAAACATTGATCATTATTCCGATAAGCACAACCTTTCTGATCTTATATTATCAGTGCTTTTTATCCAACGACTTTCAATATCAAAACAATGGAAGTAATAAAAACATATTTCCCATAGTAGAACTGATTATCCAAAGCCTTTCATAATTAAAATTACAGATGTTATAAAACGTTACTTCTCATTGTAGAACTGATTATATTATCTAAAGCTTTTATCAACAATTCTTGATAGCTTTGTTTTGTGGTCTTGGTTTTCATGCAACTTATGAATTGTTAACAGTCAACATTTTGTTTTATAGCAGTTAGGTACAGCCAAAATAAGTCTGCCTCTGGATCTATATTTTTTAAAGCTACATCTGTAAAATACTATGATTATAAGTGATAATGGTTATCTTTCAAAAAGATATTGAAATTATATAAATTTTTATATAAAAATAAAAATAGAAGCCTAGAGGGTCATTAAAAATCATAAGCTATATACTCATAGTTCAAGACCTGAAACTGACATTATCTGACCTTGACCTTTCAAGGACAAAATGGCTGACACACTGGCCCCACCCACAGGCCGGGACGGGTGCAATACAGAAGGAGCATGCACTGCATTTCACCCTCCCCAGTCTCTGGGGGAAGTCGATACAGCAGAGGGCACCACTAACTCAACCCCTACAACCAAGAGAAAAGTCACTGACTGAAATCTATTATTAAGAGGGCGGGATGGTTGTGGTTGATTTTAAGATATACTATATTGATCTCCTTAAGATGAAGATCTCTGTTTAAAGAGAAAGGGAAAAGTTCAAATTTTTTTTTAGACTAAAATATTTGAACATTTTCTTGACTAAATAATAGTTTATAGCCAAAGATGTCATATTTGAAAACTTCAGGTAGATCTGATGGATAATTTGTTGACCATCCAGCCTTCCTAACCTTCTTTTGATGGAGAAGAGCAAGAAGAGCACATTTGCCACATTATAAAACTTTACAGCAGAGAAGAGAAGAAAGAGCACATTTGCCACATTATAAAACCATACAGCAGAGAAGAGAAGAACACATTTGCCACATTATAAAACCATACAGCAGAAAATACTGTATAAAGTGAACTGTACATGTAACTTATCCACTCCAACATAGAAGGAGAGAGCACTGATTTGAAATCTTTTGGTCAAATTAATTTGGAAATAACATTTATCTTAAAAAAGAATAAAAAATGGGGAAAAAATTCATTTCCTCAAAGTACAGTCAAACTTCGTTATCTCGAACTGGACGGGACTATTTAAAAACTTCGAGATATCCGAGTATTCGAGATATTGAGGGTAAAATACTTTTAAAAAAATAAGTGGTTGGGACTTACAAATCACTTCGACATATCTATTGTATTCGAGATATCAGTGTTCGAGATATCGAAGTTCAACTGTATTGCAAAACTATATTTTTCTGTATGGAGGGTAATCGTGTTAAAAAATCCAGACCTGTAAACTTGTAAATTCAAGTGGGGGTGGGGGTTGGGGGTGGGGTGGGGGCTCTTGTCTCAACATTGTGGTAGCGATAAGGATGCTTTTGGTGATATTTTCTTTATTCAGCCGAACTCTAAGTATACTTACACGATTTGTTACATGTACTTTAAGACAAAAGAAATGCGTGTATACATTTAAACAGAGCATATTTAAAATTTTCCCGATCTAAGACATCCGATGCCGATTGAATTCTTCACTCGCATCTTTTTTGGATTCTCTTGATAAAATGGACACAGAGCCTATAATCTATTGTTCGAAAAATCGTACTTCCTAAAAAAAAAATGTTGTTATCCAAAAATAATATGATATATAATATTTTTTTATTCATACTGTGCCCATTCCGGCGATTACGGCATGCCTTTTCCTGCAGCTATCTGTTACGTCACTGTTTCCATATATGGTCATGTCAAAATTCGACAAACTTGTAGACTTTACATTTGTCGATTTGTAACATGTCAACTGTGCTATTTCCGGAAAACGGAGATATAAATGCAGAGACTACCGATGGAAAATGTGTAGTATCATGTAAATAACAAACAGCATTTTAAAGTTGCAAATGTACATCTGTGGGAAGAATTACATTGAAGGTCTGCGGAGTCAACTTTAGATGTGTTTTTTATAATTACACGAATAGAATTACACACATTCATACTCAGGCTCACACACCAATACGATTGCATATTCGAATTTACAAGTTAACATGACTGGATTTTTGAACACGATTACCCTCCATATTTCTGTGCTTAAAAATAATAAAGAAATTGATATTCAGATTAAGCTAAGCATGATCTCCCTTTCATTGCATTAAAATTGGTATCTACATGTTACCAGGACCGGTATATGGGAATTTTTTTTTTTTTTGAGGGGGGGGGGTTCATAAGGGAAGGTTTCTTTATCAGACACAATCAGGTAGACTGACCACCCTTAAAGCGACAGTACAGCTGAAAACACATATGTGAATAACTTCAGATTTACCCATTGTATCGTTAGGAAATACGAAATAACGTTGATTGTGACAGTTGAAGTACATAAAAATCTCTTTTACATGCCTAATTAATGTAATTATGAGCTTCCGGAAATTTAAGGGTCGTACAAACCGAAATAATCTTATATCGTTTATTTGTACCACGTGGATTTTGATTGACAGTAATTGACACGTGCTGAAAACTACAATATCTTTGCCCGACTACGGTCATCATGGTATACGAGGTAAAAGGGACTCTCTAAACGGAAAACATCATCACTTTCTCGATAATTTATTAATGGTTTACCAATTTCAATTCATTTTAAAATTAACAGACATAAATATGTCAAATTATCCCTCAAGGGGCCTCACTCACAAAAATGAATTTAGGTTGTAGCAACTTCTATGATAAACACGCAAAATACATGCTTACAAAATAATAACTGTGGTTATTTTAAAAACTTTGAACAATTATTACCTTATTTTCTTTGCCAATTCAGTCATTAGCAGGCCTACCCGGTCTCTTACTCGCCATGCTTGTTTGTTTATAGTAAATACGCATGCGTAATGGTATAGAAAGTGGAACCCCGTAACACGTGGCGATGTATATATGTATAGGTTATACCTAATTATTAATTTTAATGAAATAATTAGATTTATTTCACGGAGAAATTTGTAATTTTCGGAAAGTTTATACATTTATGAGTAGAACAAAAATACCGAACCCGATCGGAAAATTTTTTCAAGTCGGTTTTTTAATAAGATGCGCCGTACTGTCTCTTTAAAGCAAATACAGAACTTAAAGCAATATGAGCTGTATTTTTTATTTCACTACCAAAACATGCAAATATGAAAGATCCATGTGTATAAACTTTGACCTTCATGATAAATAAGATGAAAACAAATTGTTATTATTCAAAATATAGATTCTCTAAAAAGCTTCTTCCACAACTGACAGAAGTTTGTGATTTATAATTTTGTTGGTCATTTGAGTACTGTGGAATCATTAGAATCCATGGTGGCTCAATTTTCGTGGTATTCGTGGGTAGCCCCTCCCCACAAAGGATGACTGCACTTAGCGCCGGGTTTTAATTGGGCCCTTTTCGGTCGCTTCTGTTGCGTTTATTTCTTAACCTAATACAGAGGACCCCCGCTTAGTATAATACCTGTTTAATATTATAGTTCGGTTAATATAATAGTTTTTCAAAACACAAAACCATTTCTTAATAAATCATTGTATTTTACATCGGTTATTATAGTAGCTTAAATAGTGGACCCCGCTTAATATAATAGAAAGATCATGCCTGCCAATTGAGTTTCACACCTTTTTCTCGAGCTAGCCCCCCATGAGAAGCTTGTATAAACACTCTGACTTCCCAAATCACTTTGAAATTTACCGACTGTGCTGGCCAGACGGGATTAGTCATGCCTCACTGCACGTGGCTTGGGTATTTTACCTATGCACCTAACAAGTGACATCGCTGTATTATTGAGGTTTTTTACAGTTTGAATAAGTGAATGCCTCATGTTTTTGTAAATAAATTTATAACAAATGGGACATTTTACATAGCTTAGCATATGGTACATGATGTTCCATTTGACGATTTGTACTGCAGTGAAGTAGTGACAAAGTCTTTTTTTAATATGCCTCTATTTTATAGGAAGAATGGGCTAAATAAATCAAAGAAAATAAGAAAATTCTGCACAACTTTGTGGTTTATTTGATTTTTAATGAAAGAAGTTATTAAAAACGAATTGTCTCATGAATGCCTTATTAGATTTAGTCAAAACCGGAAGTACAGGAAGAAAACAAAATGAAAGCATGTCAACTTATCGGAAGCATATTGGTGGATCTTGCAATTTTCCAAGCTTATAATAGTTAACTTTATTCATGAAATTAACTTTTATGAAGCATTAAAAGTAAAGTTTTAGAAGAAATCATCAATTATTGTGGACATTACATCGTCTAGAAAAAGATAGTAATAATACATGACGTGAATAGGCACTTAGCATACTTGTACACATTGAATTTAGCTGGGTACGCTTATTATTATAGTCCGGTTAATATAATAATTTTTCCTGACAAAATAACTATTATATTAAGCGGGGTCCACTGTATCACTTTTGTGAAATTTTTTAAAGAGTCTAGTCAATTTCCAACATGAATTAAGATTTAAGACTATGATACAAAGAACTAGTTTTATGTTTTTCTCCTTACAACTTTCGAAAAAAGAAAATTTTTGCTTATCTGCCCTTGATCAAACATAAGATTGATATTAATATGCATGAGAGGTGGAGCTGACATTATCAGAATGGTACTAAATTAGACTACATGTAGCATGAATAACAATGCCATGTATAAAATTTATGTGATCAGTCTTTCACCATAATCCTATCTATTCCAAATGGTACAAGTTTTTATACTATTTACTATGGTTTCAACAACATTAGACCATGTAGAAGACTTTAAATCAATGCTTGCCAACTTAACATTTTCGAAAACATTGTCCTAGTTAGCACATAACATGCTACCTTACACGTCACGTGATAGATTTTTGCATTGATGACCCCCGCCTAAGAAAACAAATTCGTACTTGGTAACAACATACTTTTATTTAGCGCAATTACGTAGTAAAGTTGCAGTTTAGATGTTGACCATTTCTGCAATTGAAAGAAAAATTCTTCTTTCAAAAATTTATTTTCTCGCAAATATCGCATGTCCTTAAGTGCAGTCATCCTTTACATTCTCAAAGAAACCAAATTTAGAAAGAGTTATCTTCTTACTGAAACTGAAAACTGACGTATCTACAAAATCCATGAAAATTAGCCCCCCCCCCCCCCCCCCCCTCGAATTTAAATGATTCCTCAGAACCAGGTAATTGATTATGATTTTACAATAAATATTTCCAACATGAAAATTGCAACCATGCATAGTTTTTTTTTTTTTTTTTTTTTTTTTTTTTTTTTTTTTATTCATTTTCAATACAGATACATCTATACCATCCACTCACACCTCACCACTCACACACAAGTTGGGAAAGTAAATATCAAAATTGTACATTATAAGGTCTTTCTTCATATTATGTGACATTAAACAGGCATGCCCATTTTGACCATTTTCTTTGGTAAAATCTATTTTCCAACATAAGTTTCTCTAAAGAATAGTAATTTTGTAAATATTTCACAATATTCTCAAATGTAATATTAGCAGTTTTTCTGGATTGACTAAAAATATGTCTCTTAACTAACATGATAATTAAATTTATAGCTATGTATTTCTTTTCTGGAAAACCAAAAATAACAGTTTTGGCATCGAATACAATTCTTTCACCAGACTTTCTATAAATCCAATCAGACATTAACAACCATATATGAGAAATTGATGGACAATAGAAGAAGATATGTGTAATTGTTTCAGGTTCTAAAAAACATATTGAACATAGCGGGGAGTTTTTAATTTTACACATGTGTAGTATTTTGTTAGTACCCAATATTCTGTGGATAATTCTATAGTTAAACCATATCAATCCTGAATCTTTTGTAGCAGATCTAGGGTTTGAATAAACCTGTTTCCAATTAAAATCTAAAGGTAAACTTAAATTGAAGGCCCATTTGTTTTCACAAATAGGTTTATGTTTTGATTTTGCCATTAAGTGGTCATAAATGTTCCGTGTTCCTTTTTTACACAAGCAAAGTATTTTAATAGATTCAGGTTGATATGGCTTGATTATTACTTCATGTAAAAACTGCTTAACATTAGGCCAAGCACAAATAATTGCATGTTTTAAACCTTCATATGTAGTAAATGGAATCTTAACTGTATAATCATTAGTGATTCTCTCATAACTAATGAATTCACCTTGAGTATCAAATAAATCATGAACAATATGAAATCCTTTCTCATAAAGAGCCTTACAAAATACATATTTATTTTGAATCTTTACTTTGTTATTGTACCATAGTGGCTCAAGCATGATATTAATATTATCAGTCTCTATATTTTCCAAAAAATCACATAAATAAAATAAGGTTTCTTTCCAAAAGTTATTACGAGTGGCTTTTGCCCTTTGTCTACAATATTCAGGTCCAAAATGACAAAGTTTATTGGTATGACACCCAGTAATTTCAGAAAAAATACCTATCCAGCTTGAGTTAGTTGTTAAAAGTCTCCTAATCCATGTTAGTTTAAGAGACTTAATAAATATTTCAACATTTGTCATTCTACATCCCCCTTTTTCATAGTTTAATTGCAATGTTTTTCGAGATATTTTGTCTATTTTATTTTCCCAAATAAAATTATACAGCGTTTTTTCAAATTGCTGTATCCATTGAGAACTAGGTTTTGGAAGTGAAATGAACAAATGAGTAAATTTTGATAAAAGTAAACTTTTAACAACTGTAATTTTCCCCAATGCTGAAATATTTCTTTTTGACCAGTGATTAATATCTTTCTGAACTAGTTTTAGTTTATTATCAAAATTCAATTGTTCCATGTTTTTTAGGTTAGCAGTATATGTTACTCCAAGAATTGTAAAAGGTTCTGTCGTCCATTGTAGACCAGTATCACTGCAAATTGTATTCGAATTAATTTTTGAGCCAATCCAGATTGCTTTTGTTTTAGAAATGTTGGGTTTTAGTCCAGAAAATTTTGAAAACTGAAAAAGAAGATCAAGTGCACTTTTTAAACTTTTTTCAGATCCATCCAAAAAAAGAACTGTATCATCTGCATATTGTAATAGGCATACTTTTTCTTTTCCTATCCTAATACCTCTAATGTTTTTATTTTGTCTTATCAAAAGTCTTAATATCTCTACACATAAGTTGAATAAATATGGAGATACTGGGTCACCTTGTCGACAGCCCCTGCCTATTTCAAAAAATTTTGTAAAAATACCATTTTGAATAACACATAATTTGGCCCCATTGTATAGTACTGATACCCACTTGATAAGATCAGGACCAAAGTTAAAAAAATGTAATGTATTATACATAAATTTCCATGATATAGAATCAAAAGCTTTTTCGAAATCTATAAGTAGAATCATACCTGGAATATGTTTGTCCTGAGCTACATCAATTACATCATAAATCATTCGTGTATTTTCTCCTATGAATCTACCTTTGAGGAAGCCCTTTTGACTATCGTGTATTAAGAAATCAAGAACTTTTTTAATTCTATTTGCGATGCATGCTGAAACAATTTTGTATGTGACATTAAGGAGAGATATTGGACGCCAATTAGTTAAATATTCTCTTGGTTTATCTCCTTTTGGCAATATAGATATAATACCTTGTTTTTGAGTGACTGAAAGTTCGCCGAACTCAAATCCCACATTTACTGATCTTAATAAAAAGCATCCAAGGTCCTTCCAAAAAAATTTAAAAAATTCTGTAGTAAAACCATCACTTCCTGGACTTTTGTTGTTTTTCATGTTTTTTAATGCCAATAAGGCTTCCTCATTAGTTATGTAACCCTCTAAATTATTAGACATGTTTTCATCAAGTACTCTAATATAATTCTTATCCACAGTAGTTTCAATATCAATATCTTGTAATTCTTTATCAAAGCAGGAATATAAATTTTTATAAAACGTCTCAATTTCTGCTAAAATATCTTCCTGTGAGGTAATAACAGTACCATTGCTGCGCATAAGTTTGCCAACAGTTTTATTGACATAATTTCTTTTTTCTAAACTAAGAAAATATTTTGTTGGCTTTTCACCCTGTTCAATCCAGTTAAGTTTTGTTCTAATAAACAAACCTTTAATATAGTCTTTTCTAAATTCTTCCAAACTGTTTTGTGCATCAGTTAATTTTTGAATAATGTCATCTGAATCATTACTATTCCTCAATATTTCTAGTTGTTTAATTTCTTCTTCAAGTAGTTTTATTCTTTCATTTTTTAATTTTTTCTTTCTGGAACAATACTGTATTGTAGCACCTCTTATGCTCAGCAAAAGTTGTTCAAAAAAAAGTTGATCATCTATAACTAATTGTAATTCGTCATTCTTAACTAAATGGATACTTGCAGGATTGTACGGAAACACAGCATATTGTTCTTTAACTTTTTGTATATTACTTTTCACTAGATTAAAATAAGTTTGATCCTGGAGTAGTGAATTATTGAACTTCCAAAAGCCTTTACCCTTTTCAAATTTAGTAAAATAAATTTCTATATAAACCATAGAGTGGTCAGATCTATAACCAGGTAGAATGTCAGATTTATCCACTAAAGCCATTAATTCATTTGAAATTAAAAAAAAATCAAGTCTCGCCTTTTTATTTGGGTTTGTTTTGAACCAAGTGTATCTTTTTCGTTGTTCATATTTCACTCTCCATGGATCGGTTAAACCGTGTACTACTTTCATATTCAAAACCTTCTCCCTTGCTCTTTTATTATTAACATTAGTATAATTAGAGTAATCTAAATCTGTATCCTGAACAAGGTTAAAATCTCCAGCCATAATTATAAATTCACCTTGGAAGTTTGAAATGATGTCCGAAACTGACTGAAAAAAGTTTGGATCATCATTATTTGGACCATATATATTTACTAATAATATGTCATATTTCTTATATATATTAATTTCTAGAACAAGTAAATTACCCTCCTTATCCTTGAATTCATTCAGTACATGATATTCAAAACTATTGTTAAACAAAATTGCAGTGCCTCAAGAATTAGACTGTCCAGGAGATATGTAGATGTCATAACCCCAAAAGGATCTAACTTGTTCATAATCATTAAGAGTGAAATGTGTATCTTGCAAAAATGAAATAGAGAATTGTTTTTGCTTTATGTAATTTAACACATCTCTCCTCTTGTCGAGACCACCTAGACCTCTACAATTAAATGTTACTACCTTAAAACTCATAATAAACTAAGTGTATAAAAATACGGCATGGTAAACAAGACGACATGAAGGCGTTAAAGTGCAGAAACCGTAAAATATGGTATATGAACTTTTCCAACTATAGCAAGGACCCCTACCATTTTCATACAGTATATTCACATAATTCAAACACATTCCCTTTGAAATATATATATATAATTTACCAGCAAATTTCACACGACTTCCACACATACATACATACCAAACAAAAAAAACAAAAATAAATGTCAAAGGAGCAAGTTTCTGGAATAAACGGGACATCGAGCCTGAGCCCGAGCTTTCGCTGCTACAGATTCGATCCCGATGCATTTATGCGACACTACTACCGTGGACATCACGCTCGAATTTTTTTGTTGATATCATCAAATATATCAAATGTGTAACGACGATCATTCTTGTCAATAGCAAACACTTTGCTGTTGAAATACCAGGCGGAATGCACAAGTTCATGTTCTTTGAGTTTCTGTATGAGCATTGCGTTTTGCTGAGTAATGTGGTCCACCATAAAGAACTCCTCTTTCATCTGTTTGCGGTGTTTCATGATAAGAGTTTTACTTTCCGGACTTATCATCCTCACGATGATCGGGCGGGGTCCACCGTTCCTATTTCCTGGGACTCTGTGAATTGCGAGAATGTCCTGCGGGTTTACGTAACCGTGCATAGTAGTATACCAAATGTTGGAAGAAATTGTGATATTTTATAAAATAATGTAAATAAATTATGATATATTCACTAGCTTTAGCATTTGAGTTATTGATAATATACATGTACATGTACCAGTATATTGAATTCAGCATTTTCCTCTGATGTTTTCCAATGGATAAAGTTTTTCTGTCATTATCTAGGTTCTGACATTTGAGATACATGTACTGAGAATGTCTGAGATAGTGAGATATTGAATTCCTTTGGGTTTAAGTTAAAATGGCAATGAAGGTTTGTATGTTAATTGCTCTTTTCTACAGACGGAACAATTACGGTAATAGATTTCATTACCGATATGCTGAATTCAGCCTTTTCTTTCAAGTTGGTAAAATAATATGGTTGCAATTTTCCTGTTAGAAATATTTGTTGTTAAATCATAATCAATTACCTGGTTCTGTGGAATCATTTAAATTTAATATGCCCAAATCTCCCCTGATCAGCAAAAGACACGGTATCTACAACACACAAAACCACTCATTCTCTATATAAATGTACCATTTTTAGAGATCTCCAAACCCAACACCTTTGATCAACCCCAGTTAGCCTATGGAATACCAATGAAGCCTATGGAATACCAATGAAGCCTATGGAATACCAATGAAGTCTAAACTAAGACAATTTCACGTAAATCATCTGCAAGAATACTCATCAACTATATTTTAAGATTAAGTTAAATAAATACCAGATAAATGACACAATGTTTGGAAGAAGAAGGAGTCACATGTTTTAGTGTACCGTTACATATATACAAAAGAATATTGAAATATTGATTATCTCAATTTTTTTCTTCATTATACAAAGACATTCTCTGTTTGGAAAAAAAAAAAAAATGATTATTTTGAATTTACGATACTCACATAAAGTTGCTTCTTGGTCTTGGGATAGCCTTCCAATATTGCTCCTAGAATATCATTACTCTGAAAAGATGAATGAAAACAAGGCACTCATAAAGGATATATGTATTGCATGTTTCTCTACGAGCCCCCAAAAAACTATTACAAGATATAAAAAGTCTGAGAGCATCAGATCATTAATGTGACACAAAGACTTTAATGGTTCCATTATATAAAAGTCCTATAAAAACTTGCTATACTATATCACATTTACTTTATAATTCCACTTACAATTCGTTTTCTTTTCCTCCATTCTTTGACATATTTCTTTCTTGCTTCGTAAATCTATAAACAAGGAAAAGTGGAAACGTTTTCATCCAGACGTAAACAACAACTATCAAACAAATTTGTAAAGATTACTTACCATAACAGAAAGATTTAACATTATTCAATTATAGCTTGCATGGAGTGATGGGACTTAATTTATCATTTCTGAGTAAATGGATGCTGACCATAAATCCAACGCAAAAAAGTAATGGACATAAATAAACCATTTCATGCTGCCATTGTGTATGATGCATGTGCAACTAAATTATAGCAGAAAGTGCATTTAAGTCATCAAACAGTAAATAGCAGCAGATCAATATAAACCTAGCAAATAACAATAAATCAGGTTTCAACGAAATGCACTGAAAATACAGCATGACCAATAGCCAATAATATCTTTTAACTCTTCAAACAAACTTACACGGTCTTTCTCTTCTGGAGAAACAGTTTTACCGCCATCTTTCAGTGTATTTAATTTACCATTGCAAGCTTCACACTGTAACAAAACAGCAAATTATTTACGATAAGTTCTTGACCTTCAACAAACTAAACTCTAGATTCATTTTTGTAAATAATTCCCACATTATCAAAATAAGATGAGCAAATAATGTTGTTTAAAGGAGGCTTGATGGTCGTTAGAGTACCCATCAGATCTGCCATACATTTTTAGATACTGTAGAAGCAGAAATATTCGTTGAGGATTTAATTTCGTTATTTTCGTTGGCAGTATAAATCAACGAAATTAAATCCATGAAGAATTTTAAACCAAGTATTAATGTTTATAAAGAGATTACAATATGTCGAAATTAAATGCCAACGAAATTTGATTTGGTTTAAAAACAACCAAATTTTGACTCAACGAAAATTTGTGCTTCTACAGTATAATGAAATATTTTAGCATTAAAAATTAGAACATTTTCCTTTATATCTTTTTATATACAGCTCTTCTTCTCAAGGAGATTAATATAGACTAAAACTGGCTATAACCATCCAGCCCTCTTAAATACCTTAGTGGTGCATGATGTAATAAAAGCAAAGAGTTATCAAAAATACATGTATTAGGAAAAAAGAGAGAAATGAACTCAAAGGAATTTTAAAATTCAATATGTATATATATGCAGAAATCAATTAAATCTGCAAAACTTTACACAATCAATTTTACCTCACAGAAATTATTCACACAAATTGCAATTACAATATGGATTTTCACATGAAATGAAACATAGCTGCAGCATATATACTGTGGAATCATTAGATGTGGTGGTGGTTCAATTTTTGTGTAATTCGAGGGTACCTCTCACCCACGAATTAACATTCTCCATGAATTAATTAATTAGTCATTTTTCTTTTGTATGTACAAAATAATACACAAGATTACATCCCCACAAACCTGTAAAATTAAAGCAAGCCACGAAATTGTCCCCCACGATTTTTAATGATTCCACAGAGTTATCATAAGTATTCCATGTGAATGCTTCTGTATACTCTGGAGCCAGAATTGGCCCTGTATAAACATAGTACAGACCTCTTCTGTTAGCTGTTTGAGCTGTAATATTGCATCTTCTGTCGATATTGAACTGTTAAGTCCTCTGAATTCTATTGTCAACAAAAAGAAGGAAAAGGGTAAGGTAAGAAAATTTCCCTAAAAACTTCACCAAAAAAAAATTTGATTTTGCAGAAATATACTGATATAAAATTATTAAAAATACATTCTAGTAAAATTCCTCATTTCACTGCCTAGATTTGACAACTCTACAAAGTATGTTTGCAAGTTTTATCAAAATTTTGTTGAGAATTCAATTAAAAAATTGTCTTGTTTCCATTCCATCTTAAGTTCACAATCTTGGCTGAAAGCTCTATACTAAAGAATTTATTGATCCACTGTGACAGAACTTGTCATTCAGATGTTGTGATATTGACTCAAACACTTTTTTTTTTACATTATTATTAACAAGCATTGACTATATTGAATACCAGCATCCAATCTCCTCACTTCCTCGTCCTTCTCTTTACACTGTGCCGACAACTCGCTGATTCTGGCGTCCATGTCTCGAATTTCCCCATCATCGACATCTGGAAACTGGCCCTGTAATGAATTTAATGCATATTAGATTCATTGCCGTACAAATACACAAAGAACATATGTTTGTTGCATCTGTCCGACTGTAATCCAAATTCACGAGAGAGAAATTCTGTGCGGTCTGTCAGATTGTCGCTAACCTATCATTGGACAGGTATCATTGTATTCCTAGTACCGTATCTACATATGCACTATTAGGCCTAAAAAAAAATAATGGTTTGTTTCCGCTTTCATGCTGAAAAAAAGTAGAGTCGGTCGGTCGGAAATTTTTATTATTTTATCAAATTTTTTTTTTTCCTTTAATATTGCAGTATCCATACATGCCGTTTAGATACTGACACTGCTGAATGGTATAAAATGAGAAATACTTTTAATATCATTCCTGACTATCAAGCTGTATGGCCTTAAGAAAACACAAAAATGATATTATATATCAGATACTTCCTCTGCCAGTGATGAGAGCATTATTAAAATCTACAACACATGGAAACATATATACAGCCATTATGAAACAAAACGTTTAAATTATACTGATTTGAAAAGAGTAACTGCCTTAAGCGTTTTTGTGACCAAAATTTTGAGTAATTTTTTTGTCAAATTGGATAAGAACGGAAATAACGATTTTCCATCAAAAATCCTTAAAAAAAGTTTTGAGTCAGGGGGTAAAAGCTAGGGTCGGTCGGGAAAGCGGAAACAAACCTTTTTTTTTTTAGGCCTTACAAGAATTAGTCGCTCACAAGTAGTTTATCACTGTTAATTATAAACTAAGAAATAGAGTTGTCGCAAACAAAAATTGGTTTACAGCTTAAAATAAATAATATACAGGGGCTCTTACAAATGTACGAAAGTCATTGGGTAAGTTTGGGTCAGAGCTCGTGTACATGACTAGTACATGTATTGTAATCCATGTTTTTCATCTTCATCTCTTGGTGTTTTTTTTCTCTTTTTTTTTGAAAGTATAAAATCATAAATGATTTTTGTTGTACATTGTACTTATTACATGTTTTTTTTTAATAATACACTTTTGTATGAAGTTGAGTACTTTACAATGTTGGGTGCAATTAAAAATTGAAAAAAGAATTGGCTTGTACATGTAATATCCTTTCCTTTCAATACATCTCAATCATACATCTATACACAAAATACTATACGCATAACTGATATTATGTAGTTGGAAATGGTTAATTTTCTTTGGGTTTTATTTTTACCTGATCTGCTACATAAACTTTCTGCTTTCCATACACCTTTTCCTTGATTTGTCCACTTTGACTTAAACTCTCACACGCCTTCACAATTGCCTGGGCAACAAAACAAAAGTTTAAATCATATATTCAATTTTTTTTTTTTAAAAGATCAGTATAAATTTAAGATGATTGAGACAAAGGCCTCAAGAATGTCCATATCCAATAAAAAGCTGCTTTGAATGTCTTAAATTGGCCAATAAAGACAAACAATTAATCATAATTAGTACCTGACAGTCTCTCAATTACTTTTAGGAATTGAGATTGAACAGAACTAGAAAAAGAGGTTTCTTGTTTAAACTTTATATACAGTATTAATAAGACTAAGATATATTAATACAGCAATTTCTTTCTATTTTGTGACACGTATGTGTTCATTCTTAAAAACCTCCCTTATTATCATCATTCGCATTAGGCATATACAAATTTACATGCACAGCTCTAGGGGGGGGGGGGTCCTGACCCTGACCCCCCCCCCCCCGGTAAATTAAAATTTATTAAATTTACATACTAAAATTATCGAAAATATGCCTTGGACCCCCCACCCCTGACAAACACAATTATCCTTTGGACCACCCTGGAAAAATTTTCAGGATCCGCGCATGAGTTAATGTGTATCAATAATTTTTATGTTGGCCAGTGACCGATAGTAATTGTGTAGATGAGACTGTAGACAGACCGTCTTGCCATACTCTTTGTGGAGGTTGTTGAAGATATCTATGGCACTGTACGGCCTATTCTGTCTGTTTAGATAGTCCACCACTGCCTTGGCAGCTGCAATGTCAACAAAATTATATTTTTACAGTACTCTGTGACTGGGAAATACAAGCAAAGTTACATCTACAATTATGCACAACGAAAAGATATTGTCAGTTAATTTAAATTAAGTTCACCAACGCTTGTTCAAAGCTTTAGCTTACACAATTATATGGCCTAATTAATCTTTGTTTGCCAACAGAATCATGAGAATGAGCTGAAGGTCAAAAGACGGAAAGTCGAAACTCTGCCCTGTTGTTAGCCTAGACTTTTATCATGAAATTAACATTTAAAAGAGCAAAATACAAACCATTTGCATCCTTGGATTTACTCATATTTACAACATATCGTCATAAATACATTTTCTTATTCTCGTCATGTTCTGTCGTGTCGTTTTTTGTTTAAAAATGGCGGGAATACAAAAGAGCTTAGCAAAGGGAGGTAAAGCTATTTTTCCGTACCAAATGTACAATGTATGTAAAAAAAAATTCTTGTCACTATATATTTCATTGAAAATCGACATTTTTCAAAGAATCGTTGAATAGTAATCCTGAACGATTTTGAAAAGCCTTGGATTGATAAGTTTAGAATTTCTCTAGCTTTTTTTATATTCACAATCCAAAGTAATTTATAGTATACAGTAGAGCTCTTAAAATTAAATATCTTCGTGTTGTGTTTGAAATATCAAATTTGACAAACGAGTTTTTAAAAAAAACTGTTTCAATGCATGTCAAAAAGTGCAAATTGAATCTACATTTATCAATATGAATTTCTTATCTGACAAAAATATATAGCAATAATTAAATACAGTTGAACTTCGATATCTCGAATAAAATGAATATATATCGAAGTGATTTTAAATGTAAATCCCAACCACTTATTTTTTCAGTATGTTACCATCGATATCTCGAATACTTGGATATCTCGAAGTTTTTAAACAGTCCCATCTAGTACGAGAGAACGAAGTGTGACACAATACATGTATATACGTAAGTCTTGTTTTCAATTAAATATATAAGGAAAAAGGAAAGAAATCCCAGCAGACATACAACGTTGTACCAACGTTGAAAATATGTTGATTATGGTTGAAGACGTTGAACAACCAAAAAAAACAACGTTATAAGACGTCGAAAAAAAGACGTTGAAAAACCTAACTACATTGTATATAATTTTCAACGTCAGTATGACGTCTTGTACTCTGAGAAATATCGACCAAAACATAATTATATAAAAATATTATCTGATTGTACATGTATTGTTTTTGTAATAAATATAATCATTTCCCGGCCTAGATTAAGACTGTACATGTACAACTCATGCATCAATGCATTGATCACATAATATGTAACGTTATGGACATGTGTTCCTATTATATGGGCTTGGTTGTAATACAATGTTTTGATTTTAAAAAAAAAACCCACAAAAAAACAATACCCGACATTTGGACTAATCAAAGGCGTTTACATTAACTGATTGAGTGCACGCATTTTGTACATCCGTTTTTGCAGATGTTGTTCGGGATCGTGTAACGTGTATCGAAGCAAACTTGGGAGTCCTATGATTATATCTAAAAAAAACTCGATGGAAGAGACGGAAGAAAGATCAATGAATTATTGTTCAGAAGAAATGAAAACTCTTGTGATTCGAACCAACTTTTGAAATGTGTATCATCTGCGTTATGGTGAACTTGTTGCTCCTTATTGACTTAATAGGAACTATTGTGAGGAAATTAATTTTCTAAATAAATAAATTGAGTATTATCTAACTATTGGTGACTTGTTGTACATATGAAATAATTTGATATGTTGTATAATTATTTAAACTACTTGGGTTATATAGATCAGAAGCTATAATTATACGAAGAATTAAATGACGAAATTTCAACCAAATTTAGACATTGGATAAACGTCAGAGAACATTGAATCAACGTTGAAAAAAACGTCATAATTCAACGTTGAATCAACGTCGGAATTTCAACGTCCATTCAACTTTCATATTCAACCAATTTTCAACGTCATTTTAACGTAAAAAAGGGTGATCTGACGTTGTTTCAACGTTGAAACAACGTTGAAATGCCTGCTGGGAATGACATACTTTTTGGCACGCGAGTGTATCAAGAAAAAAGGAAGAAGTATAGTTGTCAGGCTCTTATATATATTTATTTAAATGATGCAAAACGTCTGTTTGACTAGCAGAAAGCAGAATTTTAACGAAAACTCAATCATAAATAAAATAATGGCTATGGTATCATCATGGTTGTTTTTCCGAACCGGTCCTGTCGGAAAGGCCTGGGAAGCTGCGATTGCATGGTTTTATGCAAAACCTGCTGTTATGTCAGATATTGCATGTTGATGATAAATTCCAGGATGGAGAAGGATCAAACCTTACCCCCCCCCCCTCTTACCCCAAAAATTATTTCGGAGAGGGGGGGGGGAGAGCATGCGCGGATCCAGAAAACTTCTTTGGGGGGGGGGTGGTTGCGAGAGTCCTATATCCGCGAATTTTACTATGTGAATTTGAAATATTTGATCCCCCCTTCTAGATCCGCGTGCGCATGGACAGAACACTTCTGATTGTGTATATCGTAAAATCCTACAGTATATATACACATGTTCAATGTAAATTTTGAGGGGATTCAAAGGTTAAGGCGGTGGTGTTCCAATGACTATTTCTCTGAAATATAGAACTATTTAAATGAAAACCAAACAAGGAAGCATATACCGGTATATGATCTACAATTAAATTACGCACCAAATTACACATCAAGTTAGGTTAGATTCCTATTTCATATATAAGCATACACTTGATCAGAAAAAAAGTTTTTCACATTTTCAAAAGAAAACATGAATAAACTGATGTGCAGCCTGCAGTCATCGACCCATCTCCATTAGCCTGCAAATTTTGTCAAAAATTGCATCTCCTCTTTTCACCCCGACCCGTACCCTTAACCCCATCATGAAGGAATACAAATCGCAATCGGCCACTTGGATGGCGAACATGGGTTGTTATTTGTTCAAAATATCAACATAAAATAAAAACATTTGGTTGAATAAAAATTTTAAAAGGTTACGCAGTACAGTTAAGGCGGCCAATAAAAATATCGGCGAATTTTTGTAATGAAAACACGTATACTTTAGTTCATCGGACATGTCCTTTTTAAAATCAAGAACAGTCGATCAAATGCAATATATTTCTGAAATATATATATAATAGTACAACATTTTATGTTTATAATGGTCACGTGATATGGGAGTCGCATGGTACAAGCAGATGTATTTGTGGGTTTGAGGTCATTTAAAAATGTTAATATTGCAAGGGCATAATCATGTCAAAATTCACAACTGAATTATAAAATAACTTGATGTTATATAGTAGATTTTAAAAAATGCTGTGAACTTTGTAAGATAATATTATTTGTTAGAAAAAACCATAATTTATAATGCATATGTTGAATAATTTTGAAGGTCACAGTGTTACTTTCATTAAAAAATGATTAATTTGTGAGATTTCACAAGGATCGTAGAAGTTTTTAAATTACATAGCATATTTCAAATTTACATGTAAAAGTTTGTCATGATCAGATAAGTGTATGCCCTTGCAATAAAGTGATTTATTTAGACACTCAGCTTTAAAATATACGATATTTTATACAAAACCGAGGTTGCCTCTTAATACGATGCATAATTATAACAAATTGAAAATAAGACTATATAGGTAGCATTCTACTAATAATAATGTTAAACAAAATATTCATTTATAATTTTCCGTTAATCTATGACATTTATTTTTCATCGCTAAAATTCCGCATGATAGCCTTCAATGACTTAACTTAATGCGTCATTTTGAAGCATATGACGTCATATTTTGTAGTACAGCGAGAACGACCTTTCGCTTATTTTTTAGTGTGTACGATATAACAGACATCGAAATTGTAAGTAATAGCATTCGTTGTTCTTAATTAAAAGAATAGTATAAATTAATTTTGCTAATAAATGAATTAATTAGTACTTTCGAGGTTTGTAATATTCAGTGATGTCATAATGCACATTTCCCGTACTTTTTGTCTAAACGGAATTTATTGACAGCCTTAACTGTGCTGCGTAGTACTACCTTAAAGAATTTTTTGTTGATATACCCTGGAATGCATTAAATCCCTGTCGTTTTCATAAGATATATTTCGAAACATCTAATATTAATGCATTCAATTGTCCGTCTGTGAATACAGTTTATAATAAAAACGAATTTAATTGTGTTATCAGCATTTCTTTATTAGAACCAGGCAGTTTAAGTATAAAAGATTGTATACAAATACTGTCGATCAAATGTTAACGAAAAGAAAACAAAAACTATATATAACGTTTTGAATAAAGATAGTCGAAAAATTTTTTGGCAAGGAATATATATCAGTCTTGAACTTTTCTTTTTGATTGGGAAATGCGAACAAATTTTGACACAGAAAATGCTTGATGTTCCCATAGTTAATACAAGTATAAGTCCAGTACTATTACGCCAATTTAATGATATATACATTACAGACGCTAGCTGTTAATAAAGATCTAACGAACATCTCACTATGATTATGATACACGAGTTTCCCATATAATCCTTAGCCCAATGTCTACACATTGGTATGTTGGAGGATTCATAGAATTGAGAGATAAACAAAAGCTAGAAAACATCGGCTTTTGAATTATCTTTCACTTTCAATGATAAAATAACATCAGAGTCTATATTAATTTTAACTAATTTACGAGGCGCATATTTTTTCTTCAAATGTAAGATCAAAGTAAATTGATCAAATTTTTTTTAAAATACATCGTACGAAGAAAGAAAAAAAACTTGTACAAGTATCTTTGTTTTAACTAACAGCTAGCAGCCAAGTATGTGTAGCTTAGGGTTAATAACAAAACACACTAATTGGACATAAAGAGAACCCAGAGGACGAAAAATAGTAAAAAAAATTTAATTAAAGGAAACATTTTCTTGGTAATGACTAAATTACATGATTATATATGCCTTTCAATACAGCTATCAAAGTTTATAGTTTTAAGGGGTAAAGACATAATTCCAGATGATTGCAGATAATATTGGAGCATGCCAGGAAATATTTGGTACGGCGGAATGAAATGAGTCTATAAATCGCATACATACATCCATACATCGCAATTCGTAACATACACAGGGTTTTTTTTCGTGTACCAAAAAAGAATAATACAAGTACATGTATCATTAATTCCAGTCTCGATCTACTTTATCCTTTGATATATATATATGGGCTTTTCTCTCTCTCTCTCTCTCTCTCTCTCTCTCTCTCTCTCTCTCTCTCTCTCTCCTTTTATATAATATTTTATAATATCTTCTATTATATGAATTTTGACTTTCCTATACTGTACAATATTGACGTACAATACTTGTATGCATTCAAAGGCCCAAACTTTATTTAATAAATTTTATATCATAGCTTTAAATATTTATTTTTTCGTGATTATTACACAACCCCCCCAACCCCCCCCCCAAAAAAAAAACAAAAAAACAAAAAAAAAAACAAAACAAAACAAAACATACATGTACATACTAATAAGCGACGAATTTGGCTGTCTTAATTAGCGATACCGCCGAAACATGCATTTTCGATTTGGAAGTTAATTATACCACTTTGAGAGACACACTTTATTTAAAAAGCTTTTTCTGATATATCCGATAAAGGCAAAAAAAAAAAAAAAAAAAAAAAAAACCCACCAAACCCCCCCCCAAAAAAAAAACAAAATACAAAAAACAAAACCCAAACACATTTAAAAATGAAAAATCGTGTCTCTGATCTTATGCGACTCAAGAGTATTAAGGAATATAGGCCGCAAGAAAAAAATCAAAGTATACAGCTGTATTGTAGGCCTTTTTTATAGTAATTTGTGAATGCCCCCGCTCCTAAGTTTCGTGTGCAAAAATTGACATTTTTACGAAATATCTTTTAACATGAACATACAGGGTTATTTCTTGTAATTATTGTAAAATTGTCTTTATTTATTTGTGGATTTTAGCTTTATTTTCATAGTCCATTGAAACTTTATAAATTCTATACAATTTTCACTCCATCAAGGTATCCTAAATTATACAAGTTTATCGTAGATTTCATTTGCACACTTCTATCTGAAAAAGGTTAATTGTAAAATATTAGACAAAGTTTTGATGATGACTTCGATCACTCTTTGGTTTTACAAACCTGACATTTTTGTAAATTTATTATATTTTTTTCTTGTTGATCATGACAAGAAATATGTAAAAAAAAAAATCAAATCAAAATAAAAGACTTCAACTTTCCGTCTAAAAATTCTTGATTTCTGTAGCGTCCAGTCCCTCCCTACCCCACCCCCTTCCGATCTAATGCCTAATTAACTACCCCCCCCCCCCACCCATCTCAATATCCATTGATAATACGTGGAACAGAAGAATCATATGTTATAGGTTCACGCTCTGCCTAGCTGTTTCATGGCCTGACACATCTTTAATTTTATATTAAATTGCACATTTATTACAAAAGTCCCTTCAGTTGGCGTCACATTTCTCTTCAAATTTTCCGTGTATTTCAACACTTGTTGGCTTTGATCGCACATGGTCTGTTCCTAATTACTCTAAGTATGTCTGGCGATCGAGGTATACACATTTCTATTAATCACTTGCTCTTTTGATTGAATTATCAAATACACGGAAAAGCGGGCAGGTTAACACGAAGCAAATTAACCCGCTCCGGGAAACATTCCGAGCTGACGCGTCAATCACTATTTATATATTTTTACACGAAGACTCAATTGTATGCGCATTTTCTATATATATATTCTTACATGTAAATTGTTTTACCTATACTATGTGTTTTTCTATGTCCTCCATTGTTTTTTTTAAATCTTAATAGGGCTGATTGGTTATGGCTTTTTTTTTTAAAAAAAAAAACTCAGCTATATTTACCTCCTTTTGACAAAGAGGTCTGTATATTAAGATAATTATAGGAAAATGTTGAAATTTTAAAGCCAAACTATTTTGCATAGATTTATACTATTTGAACACATGTATTAAATTTAAAAAAAGAGAAATTTTAGTTCCAATGTGATCTCTAACTCGTCCATATGTACATGCATTGATTTTAAAACATGGACGACTTTCAACATAGCAAAATTGTTTACAAAGCTGAAGGTCAAGAGTTTAATACCATGCAGATACACACCGTTTCTCTAAGCATATAAATCACAGCTTCATATAATATTAAAGATATATAAATTCAAGGGACTCCAATTAACTAAAAGCGATAGATTCTGACAAAGAAATGCTTAAAACGTTAACATCTCTGTATAATGATTATTTTGTATACACCAGGGACAAAATGCGTTGATACGTTTTAGAACAGTGTTTCAAATTCTAATGCTTTTTTCTATTTTATTTCCATTGTGCCAATAGCTATTATTAGTTTCTCCCTTGGTGATTGATACGATTTGCAGATGATATATTGATTTCAAGTTTTAAAAAAAATCGCAACAGTGAGATTGTGGATTTTTTGTTTTGTTTTGTTTTTGTTTTTTTTTTAGTTTTTTTTTATATTATTATTTTTTGTTTTACATATGTTACATTAAAAGTATAAAATCAGAGATATAAAAATCTAGATTTTTAAACTTATCTATAGCAATCTAGATTGTAATAGATAGGTTTAGAAATCTTTGATTTTAAACTTTTAATGTAACACATACATGGAATTACTAACTCATACAATAGAGTTTATAATACGATTTTGTTTATTGAAACCTTCACTTAGATCTCTATTTTAAACAGTTTTGTGAAGAAGACACATTTTACCATATCGTAGAGGTGTGTGTATTTTCCAATCAAAGCAAATGTAAGATGCTAATATCATAACATACATTGTATCAGTGCCCAATCAATCATCTTCCTTCGAAAGTAATTTAATAGTATATTGCCATATTTCATGTACAAACCGTGTGTTAGAGGTTGGCGGGGGCTCAAAGAACAAAATCAGATTGATTCAAAACTCGCGATTCGTGTGACAATCACAAAACAAAACATATTTTCAACTTCAAAAAAAAAAAAAAATACAATTTCCAGGTGAAATCTTCCCCCTCCCCACACACCATCTCACTTGCACTTGTGACCACGCTAACAAATAAAGAACGGCTTTCCAGAGTGTGAATTATTGGCGAATGCATGAGATCAGGCGGTAATGGTTTTTAAAAACATGTTCAATCACAGAGAATGTAAACATCCTATAAAAATAAACCCTGTCAGTGCAAATACAAGAACCACTTAATAGTCTCTTTATTTTGGTCGCAAGGAAAGAGCGTTAATGTATCTACGATCACCATAATATGAGGATGTAAATGAATTTCACAAATCGACAGATTATTCTATACAGAGGCAAAGAAAGTAGAACGCAAGGACAAACTTGTTTACGTAATTCCCCTCGTTAACCACTTGAAACGTAAACATATTAAGGAGAATGGCTGATCAACAAATTAACCATCATATCTGCCTTAAACAGTTAAACATGATAATATCAGCCATAAAGTATCATTAAGACTAAATTATTTAGTGAAGAAAAAATCTAAATATTTTAGCCGTAAAATTTGAACAGTTTTTTTTTTAACCTTTATTCAGAGCTCTTCATCCAGAAGAGGTAAATATAATCTAGAAATGGCCACGACCACTCAACTCTTATTAATGATAAATGTTGCCTTTAGTTTTTAAGACTATCGAGCTCTAATAAAGATAAAGAAAAATATTCATATTAAAACATAGCTAAAATATAAGGTATTTTCCTTATTTAAAAAAAAGTGTATGGTAGGAAATCATGTAAAAAATTAAGATATCGACTACAATGTATATCTAGCCTCCTTAAGTGGTCGATCAAAAGTCCGGGGTATGGAATAGTTCCACGAGTACTGTAACTATATATATCTGGATGGTATCAATCCAGTGGTGTCACTGGTGTTAGTAGCTGCAGGTCTGTAGCTCCCGGTCTGAAAAAAAAAAAAGAATTTGGATCAGAATCAGACCGGGAGCTTTGATGTGGGGCGATCCATGCAAAAAATATTTATTTGCAATCGTCGATGTTTTCAAATAGAGCAAAATATTTTGTTAATATATTAAATATCAAAAATTCTATCGTGACCTTGTGTGCGTTCAAAAATTCAAAAATACTTTCTGCATGATGCAAGTGATCTTAACAAACTTAATCACACTTTGATTTCCTACAGCACCTTATCTCTGCAATAAATTTAGAGATTTTTTGTTTTGTTACCGCAAGAGTCAGAGAACGCGGAATTGATTTTCCGGTCTTTATTAGCGGTCTCAGAAGCTAGCTAGAGTACTTAAAGAGCTAGCTGTGTTGCATGCGAGGAGATCTAGAACTTTGAAAAACAACAGGAACTCACACGTCAATGAAGCTTCGTCCAATAAGTGATTACTAGGTTAATATATATATATATATATATATATATATATATATATATATATATATATATATATATATATATATATATATATATAAAGAGAGACCACAGTGCTTTTATATTTGTAATTGTATGAGCGATTGCTGACCGAGAAGGGATTTTCATTTCTCTAGTGGATTTTTGGCCTGTTGGAAAGTAAGCAATTTGATAATTTTTTGTCCAACTATATATATGAACTTATCGTTACAAAGGCATTATATTATAGTTTATTTGTTTAACGTTAATAACAAAATATCTGTATAGCGAAAATGAATAACAAAAATATATACTGAGTTTTGATATTTAGTTAAAAGTGGCGCCAAAAAGTATTTGTTTTTTTTTATTTGTTTGTTTGTTTGTTTTGTTTTTTATTTGTATAGTATCAAACAAAATTATTAAACTTTTTGATAATCTTTTTTCAGTTGAATTAATTAAAACCGTTGAATAAACTGAATCAAATGAATTAACAATTAATTATTTAACAGTTTTTATTTTATTGATATTGTACGAGTCTAATCACCTTGCATGATTAACTCTTTCTTAAACAGAAACTTATTTATCTGTTGTTTTGTTTTTGTTTTTACCTGTAACCCTTTTAGAATTATTTTGAATTTATTGTAATATATAGAACATCTTAGTGAGAATAAATTCATTTAAAATGGATTAAGGAAAGAGTCTTTTCTGGTTTTCGACTTGTCAAATGTAAATTTGATTAAATGGTCATGAAATCAAGATGAAAGAAAAATTGAAAGATCATATTTTTCTTTCTTTTTTACTATCATACAATTTGGCATAGAAATAGTAATCAAAGTTTAGAATCTAACAAGGACTGTATTTTTGGCAAAACATTGGCATAGGAAAATATCACATGTTTTTGCAATTCAGAATTGCTGTAGATTCATGAGTCTATTTAGCATTTTAGAACAATAACATTTATGTTGGAGTTTTTTTCAACTAATGTGAACTAGTGATAAGGTACTTGGGTTTCAGAATATGTTTTTAAAATATGATTTACCTATCAATTTACATTTTATTGGCTTTTTTAAGCGCTCATTCTATAAATAGATTTGTGTGGGGAAAAATCACTAAAATTATATATATTAGCTTTTCTGTCAATTTATATCTTTATATAAGATATATTTTCATATATTGGAAGCATAAAAAAATAATTAAAATATTTTCAAAATTTAAAAAAAAAAAAAAGGAAATGCGGGCTAAGCAATATCAATTTGAATTTAAATAATAACTTTAATTTAATTTGATAGTTTAAGCTGATCGACATTCTGATATTCTATTACATGTATATCATTGAGGACTAGAAACTTCATATCTTAAACAGATGTCTACAAAACTGCAGATAAGTACATTTTTTTTATCATCCTTTAAGTCGAGGAGAAAGGTAGTGACCTTGACCTGACCTTGATGTGAAAACAAGGAGGTCACATTTGATTAAACTGATAGAATCATTTGGTTATATTATATGTTTGACTGTGTAAAAAATTTATGAATTTTTTAATATAAGAAGGATGTCTGATAACGAGAAGACTCCTTTCTTAATTAATTGAGAATATTTAATAGATGTTTTGATTAAATGTAAGATTTGAATTGTAACGTTGCTTGTGATTTACATAATTTGTTGTAACCATGTTTAATATCGTTTCCGGTATCACGTTTCCGATATCAGACATTGATTGTACATTTTTTCTAGTTCTGTAATCAGGAGGTTTCAACTACCATGTTTTCTTGGGTTCTAAATCTATAGGCATATGATAAGTTAATATGGATCCTAAAAGTGGGCATATTATTAGTTGGCATGGATCCTAAATCTAGGTACGTGGTCGGATAGTATAGATCCTAAATTTAGGCATGTGGTCGGTTAGTACAGATCCTAAATGTAGGGGTGTGATTAGTTGGTGTGGATCCTAAATCTAGGTCTGTAACTAGTTGATATGAATCCTAAATCTAGCATGTGATCAGTTGATATTGATCCCAAATCTAGCATGTGATCAGTGGATATTGATCCAAAATCGAGCATGTGATCAATTAGTATGGATCATAAAACTAGGCATGTGATTAATTAGAATGAATTAAAAATCTAGGCTTGTTATCAGTGGAAATGAATCCTAAATCTAGGCGTGCAATTAGTCGGTATGAATCCTAAATCTAGGCGTGCAATTAGTCGGTATGAATCATAAATCTAGGCATGTAACTAGTTGGTATGGATCCTTAATCTATTCTTGTTATTAGTTAGTATGGATCCTAAATCTAGGCCTGTCATTAGTTGGTATGAGTCCTAAATCTAGGCTTGTAACTAGTTGGTATGTATCTTAAATGTAAGCATTTGATTAGTTTGTATGGTTTCAAATTGTAGGTATCTATATTTAGACTTAATATCAGTTAGTATGGATCTGTAATCTAGGCATGAAAAAAATGACAATAACAAACCGTCAACCATCTCAAAAATCCATAAAACGAAATACAAATTCAAAGCAGAGCAACACGGACCTCCAAGATAGAGGTAGGATCAGGTGCCTAGGAGGAGTGAGCATCCTCTGCTGACCGGTCACACCCGCCGTGTGCTCCTTGTCGTAATCGGGAAAATAAAAACATGTGACAAATTGGCAGGATCCTCAGTCTAAGCAAATGATTTGTAAGAATGGAACCTAGACAGGCGATAGATTTGCAGGACATTAAGAGGGCTCGATGGTAGTAGCCATTTTTATACGGTATTGATCTCCTTTAGAAGAAGAGCTCTGTATAAAAATATAGGAAAATACCCGACTTAAAAGTCAAAATTAATGGGGTTATTTTCTTTAATTAATAATAGTTTATAAGGAAACAAAATCATATCCTAAAATTTAACGTAGATCTGATGGTTAATTTGTTAATTTAACATCGAGCTTCCTTAAATTGAGGCTTGTGATTTGTTGGTATAGATAATAAAATAACGGCATATAGGTAAATGACTGGTTGATAATAATTGCTTCAGTGGTGTAGAATGTTGTTGGTGTTGTCGTTTAGGAAAGGTTATCTATCCAAACGGATTCAATTCATTTCCATGTACAAATGGTTAATGAGCTATTTACAGTTTAGAAGAGCAAATATAGATCAATATGTTTGTGGAGAAAAGAAAATATCATAAATTTTTGTTTTGAATCTACAAACTTTTTAAGAAATACGAAGTTGGTGTTCAATAACAAATTACATAACTTAAAAAAAAATTACTTTGAAAGTATTCCCTTGCTAAAATCTTTCCGAATGGATGATAGTGCGTTACAATCTAAATAAATATATAAGTATTGAAATTCATGAGACGTCCTCAATTTAAATATTTTTACATACACAAATTACGCAAAACTCTTTCATGTTGTTGCAAACAATTCCGTCGACCGATCTCTATCGGGAGATATCCGCAGTCGGTCGTTAAGAAAATCGTCTTCTAATGAGTCTGTGTCGTCAATAATTAATTATTCGATTAATCATCGTAAAACTTTCTAAAGCTGCATCTCAATAATCACTATTGGCATCTTTGTACAGAAAAAAATTCTTAATAATAATTTATATTCTGTTAGAGCATTGATCAAGTTCCACATTTATATCTAAAACTCTTTTTTTTTGTTTGGAGATAGGAATTAACTCTGCATGCAAGACCACACCCTCTATAAAGCCTCGTTAATAAAACATTCTTGATATATTTTATAGTAAAGATATGTAATCAACGCCTAAAATTCAAGTTGCCATATTTTCCGTGAAAGATTCCGTTGGTTGTGTTTTAAACACAATGTTCACGGTGTCTTATTTGCTATCTAGAGAACAAAGACTGTTGATGTCCGATACAGTTGCTCGTTAGACAAGGAGATAGAGAGGTGCACTATTCAGTGAAGCAATGGAGATGTGCGACTTTGAACCATACCCTACAGACGGTAAGATCTGATTTCTGTTTTGTTTCACTAATTTCACGCAGTCTGCTGACTTTTCAATTCATGTATTACAGTGTAATTTTTTTGAGTAGGAAAGATCGCGAATGATGCAAGTGAAATACTCGTAGTAATTTATGAAATTATTAATTTAGATGTCACACTGTTATAAACATTACCAATTACATGAATTGTAAAAATTGAATCGTTGAAAAAGAACAGGAAGATCAGTATCATATAGTTTTTTTTTTGTAAAGAAGAGATATACTGAAATGGTATTAATTTTTTATAACTGGACGGGAAATCATTGTGTACACAATCGGAAAAAATATAGAATGCACACAAAGAAAGATTTTACGATGAAAAAATATTTAAACTCAACATTATGCATAAATAATGAGATTGTACAATTTATCTGACAAAAACAATAAAACGAAATTTAAGTAATATTAATAAAGGTTCTCAGATCCTCAGCCTTAAAGTTTGTTTTTTTCATCATAAGAATAATGTTTTTCTTTCAACCTTTATAAATGAAAAGATATAAAATGAAATTTTTAGAGGGTATTTTACATGCATTTTACAAAGTTATTGCAAATTTGCCTACGATGGATATAATGGAATAAAGAAACAAGTTGAGTTTAAAAAAAAGTCCGGTGCATCTATGCGTCGAACGCTATACAAGGATGTATATAAGTGGGAGAACTCCGCGGATCCACTACGACAAGCATGTTGCTGTGTGACGGATGGCTATACCAGCAGCATAATACTAAAAAAAACTTGTCTGTACATGTATAAAAGTCAGATTTACGGTACGAATAAAAGAAATCCGGATAATTTAGATTTATCAAACTGCTGAGGATCGGAAATCGTTAAATAATATTCTTATGTTTGCATTTCATTTTTGTCAATACAAGCATTCAATGTTTGCGCTCCTTCAGAGAGAGAGAGAGAGAGAGAGAGAGAGAGAGAGAGAGAGAGAGAGATTACTCGAAGAAGTAAAGCACGGTTTAATGAACATTTCAGAAGTATCTAATATTTTTGTCGGCGCAAAAAACAAAAATGATCTTTTTAATGAGATGCATCTCAAGAGAAATGAAAATAAGAATTCTGCAGTAGCTTTAGTAGTAGGGAGGCATGTAAATTTCCGATTAAATGACTATACAGTCTGAATCATTTCCAGTTACATTTTGTCTCCAAAAAAAAAATCAGAAATGCAATGTCAGAAAATAAAACTCTAGAGACAAGCTTTAAAACCTGGAACATTTAATATGACTTTGGTAAAATACAATACTGGCTCTTCGGAGAATAAGAATAATAGAGTCACATGCAAATTAAATCTTAAACAGAGCTGCTGCTTATACTATAGAATTCAGTCTTGTACATTCTATAAGATACAACAACTTAAGGAAGCTGGGTGTTCAACAAATAAACCATAAAGTCTTCCTTTAATTTTTAGGTATGAGAAAAATATATAGAGAACAAATATTAGAGAGAAAATCCATACATCTCAGAGCTTTGAAATTTGATTAATTTGCGATATCTTTTTTACAGAACTCTTCTTCGTAAGGAGATTAATATAGTATTAAAATGATCATGACCAATCAGCCCTCCAAGCAATACTCTTATATTCTCCTTTTTAGCCTCATACATGTAGATGTAGTGTTTAATTTCAATGATTGAGTGCATCGTTCTTCATGTAAATTCAAATCTTCCAACTTAGTGTTGATGAACCTTTTCCAATCATCACAAAGAGACAATGGGATGAAATCGGAGGGGGTTTGCTGAGAAATGTCTCTTTAATCAAGATGGCTTCCGTGAAATGAATCAATCTAAGTAAAGGTTAATGTCTCCTGTTTATCCTTTAAGCTCCTGCTACTGGGGAAATACATCGTGTTTCACTTATAACAACTTTAATTTTTTTACAGATGAAAAGGGCTAAAACTTTAATCTTACATAGGAAAAAGTGCTATAAATTTAATTTTACAAATGAAAAAGGGCTATATAAAAAGAAATATACCTCTAGTTATTTTCCCCTGTTTTTGTTCAATTAAAACTATAATCTATACAGAGCAGGTGATTGTCGATCTTCCACGTTTATACATTGTACATGTACTAGCAGGCATATTGTGTATACGTCAAAACACAAAATATTTATTCTGTGATTTTATCAATTTTTTTTAAAACGAATTTTGTAGATTTCGTTGCATGCTGTGTTGATCCGGGAAATTTAATGTTCAAATGTTAAATAAAAATCAAATAAAGTGCAGTTTCTATAAAAACATTGTATTTATAGGGCCATTGTCTCCAAATACATGCACGTATCCTTGAAACTGTGATTGTCATAAAAAATCCACGAAAATTGATGACGACGAATATTGATGAAACCACAGTACAGTGGATCATCAGTTATCCGGACTCTTTCGTTCCGAAGTTCAATCGTCCGGATAGGTGAGGCGTCCGGATATCTGAAATGAATCTATTGTTGTCATAAATGATAATTTATATGTTTATAATGGGTGTTAATACTGTTTTCTTTGCCTTTCGTACTTTATAGCAACACATTAGAGTTGTCCTTTGAAATTCACCTGTTTTTAATACAAGGAACCCTGCTTTATATTGTTATTTAATCAGGAAATATTAACCAAACTATAATAATAGCCAAATGTAGCTAAATATATTGTGTCCAAGTGTGAAATGTGCATATTTACGTTATGTTTTTAACAATCTATATCTAGACACGTCAATTTTTCATAAATGCACTTCCGATCAGTTGAAATGCTTTCCTTTTTGTTTTCTTCCTATACTTCCGGTTTTGACTTAATCTAAAAAAGCAATCATGAGACACTCCGTTTAAAATGACTTTTTTGAATATAGATACCCCAAAGCTATGAAAAACTTTCTAGATTTATTAAGCACATTCTTCCTTTTAAATAGAGTGGTGTTTTAAAAAGTGATTGCACTTGACAGGTGCACAGTGTAAAGATACCCAAGCCACTCAATTGATAGGCGTAGTCTTTCTATTGTATTAATCGGAGTATCATTAAATTTTACCGTCCGGTTAAATGAAGCAAAATTTATAGTTAAACAGTGTTTTGTGGTAAAAACAGACCGTCCAGATCCGGAACGCTATATTCCGGATATATGAAACAAAATAACGTATACAAAATCTGTTCCCAAATAAAATCATTAAATTTTACCGTCCGGTTAAATGAAACAAAATTTATAGTTAAACAGTGTTTTGTGGTAAAAACAGTCCGTCCAGATCCGGAACGCGATATTCCGGATCTATGAAACAAAATAACGTATACAAAATCTGTTCCCAAATAAAATAGTCCGTAAACTGAAGCGTCCGCATATCTGGCGTCCGGATATCTGAAGCCCCACTGTATATACAATATGTAATATAGGACGAACAGTTTTAAGAGACCCTGACCTGATTTGGGGCAGCGTGCGGCAATTTTACGGAATTCAAATGTACAGTATCTACAGGAAATGTGAAATCATTGAAATTAGTTGAGGCCAATTTTTGTACATTGACAGGCATGTATATGTTTTGCTTAATATACATGTACATGTATGTATGGTATTTCATAATTTGCTGGGGATGTTTATTCGCGGGGTACCAACGAGTTCCTTGAAAATTGGGTCCCCATGAATAATTAAAACTAAACAGTATATCATAATATGATCATGACTATATTGTAGGCAGACTACAACAAATGTCAATTCAGCGGAATTCGAATATCAAGAACCTAGTTCTGTATATTACATTAACACCTTTTTTTTGTAGGAAGACTTTACTGCAATGCCACGTTTGACGGCGTGCAGTGTTGGAACTACACGGTGGCTGGGGCTTTAACAATTGGAGCGTGTCCACCGAACCATCCTTACTCTATTCTCTTTGACAATCCTGCAGGTAAGAGAAGTCACGTGACAAAAAAACCAGCAATCGCTTTAGGAGTCACGTGACAGAATACACCAAACGCTATAGGAGTCACTTAACGGAATACACCAATCAAACCGGAATTAATATATTTTATTAATGAAGTGTGTACAGGTACAAAAAATCAAAAAAAGGTCTTCTTAGGTAATAATTAATTACATGAATTTTAATTATGTATTTAAAAAATAAAGTACAAAGTTATCTTTATTCATGTTGCCATGAAAAAATGAAATGACAATAACAAACCATCATTCATCTCAAAAATTCAGAAAACGAAAAACAAATTCAAAGCAGAGCAGCACTGACCTCCGAAAAGATAGAGGTAGGATCAGGTGCCATGGAGGAGTGAGCATCCTCTGCTGACCTGTCACACCCGGCGTGTGCTCTTTGTCGTAATCGGGAAACAAGAGGCCCATGGGCCACATCGCTCACCTGAGGAACAATAGGTATGACAAAATCAGCTTAATGGAGTCATAATACAAACTATCTAGACAATATAGTATAATACATGTAGATCCTGTATAACTTAATATCAATTTTTTCCACTGGATATTCTTATGTTTATTATCATTAGTAGCTTTTCTAACAGGATGATTTTATAGTAATATCACATGTTGAGCATTGTAGCTCTCAAAAAGATCCTAAACAATTGTTTATAAATGGGATATAAACCTACATCAAACTCTGAACCCCTTGTGAGACCCAATCGTCCAGGAATCGTCCAGAAGCCAAAATCTAAACAATATTAAATAATCACCTGGCTGAAGATTTTTAAAGATTTACTCTTAATATTCCTATGTAAACATTCCACCCCAATTGTGGCCCCACCCTACCCCCAGGAATCATGATTTTTACAAATTCGAATCTACACTACCTGAGGATGCTTCCAAACAAGTTTCAGCCTTCCTGGCTTATTAGTTTCTGAGAAGACGGTTTTTTAAGATTTACTCTATATATTCCTATGTAGAAATTCGATCCCAAATTGTGGCCCCACTCTACCCCTGGGGGTAATGATTTTCACAACTTTAAATATACACTACCTGAGAATGCTTCCACACAAATTTCAGCTTTCCTGGCCAAATGGTTCTTGAGAAGAAGATTTTTAAAGATTTACTCTATATATTCCTATGTTAAAAATCGACCCTCCTTTGTAGCCCCAACCTACACCCCGAGGGTCATGATTTTCACAACTTTGAATCTACACTACCTTAGGATGCTTCCACACAAGTTTCAGCTTTCCTGGCCAAATGGTTCTTGAGAAGAAGATTTTTAAAGATTTACTCTATATATTCCTATGTTAAAAATCGACCCTCCATTGTAGCCCCACCCTTCACCCCGAGGGTCATGATTTTCACAACTTTGAATCTACACTACCTTAGGATGCTTTCACACAAGTTTCAGCTTTCCTGGCCAAATGGTTCTTAAGGATGATGTTTACTCAGAATGAAAAAAATTCCACTGATGATAATGAAAACTCATCTATTGTATGTTATAGACTTTTGATTGTAGTGTTATTTTTCACTTTCAAAAAAGTAGGTCAATTACCTAGTTTTTGAGTTAATGGCTATTGAATATATTTCAAAAAGTCAAGAAAATCCAATAAAATTTTACACTACGATTGAGAATTTCTTAATTGTGAAAATATTAGAAATAATTAAACACTTTAAAAAATGAAATACAGTTTATGAATGGTAGTGGCACTCAATAGATATAAAGCATTAAAATTTCAGCAACAATTTTTAAAAATATTCCAGTCCGAATTTCCTCTATCAGTTTTTAAATCCCAACCCATTTTTGATCAAATTTAAAAAAAAAATGATTGATGATAACACAAAAACATTAATAGTATTAAACTACTTATATTGACCTTATTCTGTTGGCATAAAATTTATATGAGGTCAATGATCAAAATTTTGAGATATGGTGTTTTTATCGTTCGTGCAATACGATAATTTGAATGAATAAGTGAGGTAAACCCAACAGAAAATATGTAAAATTATAAAGACTAAAATATAAAATCTTAACTTTTAATATTAGAGTACTGCCAAAAGTGTTTGAGCGGAAAACAAAATCTGCAAAATTTAGTCCGAATTTCCTCTGTTTGGCTAAAAGCACAATTTTTGTTTTAGCCTTATTCCATAATATAGTAGAATAATCGAATGTTATGTCAATAATAATTCATTTCATAAATACTTTTTGTGTTTAGAACAAATTTTACTCCTGACTTTGAACTTTATAACAATCCGAATTGGAGAACTCAAACCTTGAGTAAACGACACCCTTAAGAAGAAGATTTTTAAAGATTTACTCTATATATTCCTATGTTAAAAATCGACCCTCCTTTGTAGCCCCAACCTACACCCCGAGGGTCATGATTTTCACAACTTTGAATCTACACTACCTTAGGATGCTTCCACACAAGTTTCAGCTTTCTTGGTTAATTAGTTTCTGAGAAGACGATTTTTAAAGATTTACTCTATATATTCCTATGCAAAAAGTCGACCCCCCCCCCATTGTGGCCCCACCCTACCCCCGGGGGTCATGATTTTCACAACTTTGAATCTACACTACCTGAGGATGCTTCCACATAACTTTCAGCTTTTCTAGCCAAATGGTTCTTGAGAAGAAGATTTTTAAAGATTTACTCTATATATTCCTATGTAAAAAGTCGACCCCCCATTTTGGCCCCATCCTATTCCGGGGGTCATGATTTTCACAACTTTGAATCTACATTACCTGAGGATGCTTCCACACAAGTTTCAGCTTTCCTGGCCAAATGGTTCTTGAGAAAAAGATTTTTGAAAATTTCTCGAAAGTTTTCATTAATTCCTAATTATCTCCCCTTGTAAGAGAGCTTAGTCCTTAATTTTCACAACTTTGAATTCTCGTAGGCTAAGGATGATTTGTGCCACGTTTGGTTGAAATTGGCCCAGTGGTTCTTGAGAAGATGTTGAAAATGTGAAAAGTTTACAGACGGACAGACAGACGGACAGCCGGACGACAGACAAAATGTGATCAGAATAGCTCACTTGAGCTTTCAGCTCAGGTGAGCTAAAAACGGAAAAGTTCGTAGACAATTAGATGATTAATTATGGTATAACAATTTGTATGAAAAACGTCAGTCAGCATGCGATCCAGTGGAAGATTGTATTTGCTGACAAGGTCGTTGTATCGACCATAGAACTTACGAAAAGATGACTTCAAACGAGACTGTTGATAGTCCTGTTTTATCAACTTGATTGTAAGTAGCTTGCCTTGCCTTAGAAACTGTTCATACGAAGAGCATGCTCTTGCGTATCGAATTAACTGAGAGACAAAAACACCATAAGCAGGTGATGAAGGTATATTGCTACATAAGTAAGGAAAGTTGACTATGGAAAAATTGAAATCATCGCGTTTATCATAAAGTTTTGTTGTTAGGTTACCATCAATGTCCATTTCCAGTAAAATATCCAGATATGAAACAGAATCTGTGGTATCTTTTATTTAAAGTTCACTCGGATATATCGAGTCGACGTAAGTATGGAAATAACAATTGTTAATTGATAATACGTCGTCAATAAACCTGAATGTTGAGTTGAAGGCCACAGCGATTGAATTATTTTTTTTCACGTACAAGTTTTTGAATAAACTCTGCTTCATATGCATACAAAAATAGGTCTGCTAACAATGGGGCACAATTGGTACCCATGGGAATTCCAACAGATTTTTGGAAGACTTGATTTCTAGAAACTACATACTAGATGGTGTCTATCAGAAACTCAAGCATCTTTTTAAAATCAACTTCAGAGTACTTGTGTGTGCAATTAGAATGGTTTTTAACAAAATAATTTTTAAGATTTCCAATGACAAGGTAAGCAGTTTTACGACTTTCATTTTTATTGAAGAAACAACTGTCTATGATATCAAAAAGCCTAGATTTTAATTTGTCGTGGGGAATGGTTGTATAAAGCGTTGAGAAATCGTACGGTTTGATGCTATTGATTTTGGTAAGATTTTGTAACCTCAAAGTTTCCGATAATTCTTTAGAGCTTTTTTAGTATCCACATCTGATTCACAAGTTTCTAATAATTCTTTAGAGTTTTTTTAGTATCCACATCTGATTCACAAGTTTCTAATAATTCTTTAGAGTTTTTTAGTATCCACATCTGATTCACACCATGTTATTCATTGTGCACCACGTTTATGTGGACAAACGAACAACCACGTTGATACAACTACACAAGTCATTTTGAAAATTATGTCAACTAGGCCTTAGCGTGGAGAATTTGCAATTTGAGCATTAATCTATCGTGCCTTAATGGCAATTTATTGCGCCTGTGATTACAGTTTCCGATGGAAAAAATAAAAATTATTTTGGAATCCAGTTTCCTTATTAGTTCGGTTTCCAATTAAACTGATTCCAAGTGTTATTTAAAGAACGTAGTGCTTGCTGACATACGGACAATCACCAAAGATTAACTTTAAATTCCTTAATAGGTTTTTATTCTCAAAGAATTTTGAACTAAATGTACTATGTACTAAAAAGTTCTAAACTTATCAGACTTGGTTAAGGAAACTGTATGGTCAACAAATCAGACATGCCTTAAACTCTTAAGCATTGTTTTTTTTTTGCCCAGAAACTATCATTTAGTAAAGAAAAAATCCTAACATATTAGCATTAACATTTGAACATTTTTCTATTTCTTTTATATAGAGCTTTTCGTAAAAAGGAGTTAAATATAGCCTAAAAATGGTCATAACCATCCATCCCTCTAAAAATACGCAAAAGAAAAAGACTAAATTGCAATCAAATGATGATTGTGTTAGTACATATACTATACAGATATGTTAATAAACTAATCGTCGTTAAGGGAATCCTAATAATTGTATTAGAGAAGAAGAGGTTAAAACTCAAGACCATTCCATTGCAAGCAAAACATATACAACGGTTGTGAAAATCGGTATTATAATAATTCAATTGAATTCAGATAATTTTCATTAACATGATTATATATGCACAGGTTTCTCGTACAGAAAATGTGAGGCAAACGGAGAGTGGTGGAGCAGGAATAAGAATTGGACCCACGAATTTACCAAAACAGATTATAGTCCTTGCGCCTCTCTCTACACCTTACAAAAAGCGAACGTGAGTACAAATTGAACAAAAAATGTCAGCAAACCATTTAGGATGAATTAGATAATCAATTACAATACTAAAAGATAAATATCATAATATAAAATTAAATGCATTTGTTTTCGTAATCTCATCATTTTCAGTGCCACACTATAAATATATACTACTCTTAACGCATACGGTTCCCAGACTGATAAAATAGATAAATGTCGGGGAAGGGGGGGGGGGGGGCTTGCTCTGGTGATCAATTGTAAATTGCTGTCAGGGTTATTTCTCTTGTTAGCACGATATCATATTGTACCTTCTTAGGCTTAAACAGGTTTTTTTTAATTTGTTTTGTTTCTTTTGAAGTCTCTTCTGGCGGTTGACAAAAATGTGAGTATAGCTATTTTCATGTACTTTAATTAACTTACCATTAGTATACTACTACAACATCGATCTAAGGAATGTTAATTACTTAAGGAAAAAGGAATCATTCTTTGACTCCGAAGCCAAAGGGCTTAATGATAAATTTGAATTACGCCCCGACCGAGATTATCACCTCATATAATTCAAAGAATTATTCATTATTACTAATATTTATATATGTAATATATTATTCAGCAATTGTACGATTAAATATTTTTATATAAATAAACAAACCTCGCTTGCATGCATCTCATTTTTACATCATTTGAATTCATAGAACTGTATAGTACATAATTGATACGTAGTGTTATCACAGGCAAATACACCGAAAAAAGTAAATATTGTAGTTTTGGTTTAAAATATATTGAATGGGATTAGGGGTAAATATTGTAGTGTAAGCTCACTATTTTTAATTGAGTTTAGTTGCATACAACACACTGTGTAGGCATTTGACTATTCATCTTGGCAAAATTTGGTCCCTTGTGTTAAAAAAGAATTCCCGAACACCAAAAACATATTGGGCATTCGCAGTATACATGGATATTGATTTTCTATGGTTTGAGTCTGCATGCATGTTAACAATTTTTTTTAAAAGTTGTTTTAAAAGTGTATATACAAGTACATTATTTAGGATGCTGGCTGGTCAACAAACTAACCATCAGATCTACCTATATCCGGAGTGCTCATCTACAGAAGATTAATATGGTCCTAAAAAAAAGACTTTAGATTAACTTATAATGCAACTTGAAATTTAGCTTCATGCTTTTTATAAAAATCAACAGTTAGGACATCTAACATGTTTTCTTTAGCAACAACGGACAATTATTTTCTTTAAAGTGGATCTTTCAGTTTCAGTAATGTGACTTAATGTTTTACATCGTTAAGGCATCATTCACGACCCCCGTCTTTTTCATTGACTGTACATAATTCTCTGGCAGTTTATGTAAAAGGAGAAGTTAGCGGATAACAGTAAAATCTCGTTATAAGATATCATTAACTGCAGACAGATATCCTGCCGGGTTTTTTTTTGCCATGATATCGGCGAGGAATAAATAAGTTCAATCCAAATCATTCACACGACTTCACGTTTCTTTCTATCTTTAATTTTTTTTTTATTTCCCCTTTCTTCTTTCCCTTTGTTTTTCTCCCACCATCACATCATCTCACACACCCTTTCTCTTTTATCTCTCTCTCTCTCTCTCTCTCTCTCTCTCTCTCTCTCTCTCTCTTTCTCTCTCTCTCTCTCTCTCTCTCTCTCACACACACACACACACACACATCTTTGAATGATAATGCATTTTTGGCCCAGTGATTATGTTAATATCAAACTCTCTAGGTGTATTCTGTTTTACACACATTTGCATCAGACCTAGAAACATAAAAGGGAGAAACATCCTAGAGTTAAATTTTCAATGAAAACGAGACATTAACTTAATATATCGCTCAAAATGGGTAATTTATCATACATGAATATAATAAGATTGCCTTGCATGCATTTTTGGAAACCCTTATACGCCGTTTCTCAAAAAATAAAATCCCGAAAATAGTTATAGTAATTGCACACTGGACAAAAAACCAATTCTAGCTTTATAGCTGAACTTGATAAATATGTTCTTAATATAATTATGGTAAAGTTGACATATTTACAAATCAATCTCGATGACTGCCTTAGTTTGTAGTGTTATGCTGTGATAGCTCATTTAGCATGTTTATATCCTTCAATAACCCGACCACTTACTAAGATTTTATTCATATTCGTGGACATCAAAAATCACCGTTTCAAGGATTCCCACGTAAGTTCGTGACCAATAATCCCATCAATACAACCGGTTTAGTTTTAGATATTGCAGTCCAATGAACACATAATATTTCGTAGACCAATTAATTACAACAACAAAATCCACAAAAAAATGGTATACAATGAATATTGATGAATCCGCCGATCTCGGCTGTTTGGCTGGATGTCGGTAAATGACAATACTTTACATGAACTTTGTGTTCAATCTGGATTTTTTTTTTCAGAGCGTTAAACTGGTTACTTACATTTATATCAGCGGCTACGCCCTATCTATGCTGCTACTGCTTTTGGCTCTGATGATCTTCGGATCTTTCAAGTAGGATCTCTCTCTCTCTCTCTCTCTCTCTCTCTCTCTCTCTCTCTCTCTTACATTGTCATGTTTAAGTTTGTGTTACACTTGTATAGTTAGCGAATAAAAAATGAACTGAGCTAGATCATGACATGATAGTATGATTCCTGAGAATATATAGAATTGATATAAGTAATAAAGGAATTATCAAACAGAGAAATTTGTGTAATATTCGGTGAATAATTATGTCATCCCGATAATCAGATAATCCCAAATTAGCCTTTTTTGTACACAGAATGATCACGCACAAACTCTTGTTTCTGCGATAAAAGTTCACCCGTCAGTATAATATCATTAAACTATCACCAGTAGTATCAATAAGAGTGTGAACTTTCATTGCAGAAAAAAGCGCCCGTGAGTTGGGTCACGCAATTTAACTGAATGCAGTATGTTTGGCAGATTTTGTGGTGAAGAAAGTAATTTTCTACATAGTTCCTTTCTATGGAATTAATTAATCATTTATAGCTGAAACCCTCCATGTGAAAAAAGTTTACTTGGCGCGAATGATTTCAAATACAGTAAAGTATAGCATCGGGTCAAAGGGGTGTGGGGCCAAAAATTATTAAAAAGCAATCAAAAACTTCTAATTGTGATCTGTATCATGTTTTGAAATACATTTCTATACACACAGTAAATATAATTTATGATGTACCAGTTCGTTTAGAGTAGAAATTTGTTTATATAAGTAATGTTTACACCGGTGTGTTAATAAATTTGCGTAAAAGACAAAAAAGTGGGTTTGGGAAGGCCCCTTATGTTAATTGTTACGTGCCTGCAGAGTATAAAGTATGATCTATAGCAATAAAAAACTTTTCTATTTTGTCATTTTTCACAGGCAACTTCACTGCAAACGGGTCACAATCCATTCTAATCTGTTCGTATCCTTCATTTTGAGTGGAACTTCGTGGGTCATTTTTTACTCATTGATGATGTCAGACAGCTTAGAATCCAATCAAAGACCGGTAGTTTTTCCGTATATTGTTCAAACATATGTATACAATTTAACATAAACTGTTTTTAGACTAGTTGATCTTACCAGGTAAAATCATATTTTTGATTTTGATGCCCAATAGTTTAATATGATTACATCTGTACCACCATTAAGTATCCCCGAAATTCCAAATCAAAAACACCATACGATTGTAGCTTAATGTGCAAGTTATTCTTTTTTTTTGTCTAGTTTAAAAAAAATATCTTGGTTTTCTTTAGATGTGGTGCTACTTCATGCATGGTTTAGCGTTATACACGACGCTTTGTAAATACTCGTGGATGTTATCTGAGGGAGTATTCCTACACTTCAGCCTAATACAAGTCTTCTCCAGCCGGAACAAGCTCTTCATAACCTGCTGCATCATCGGATGGGGTACGTAGCATAATTCTATCAACAAAATTATCTTACACGTTGATGCAAGATCTATAAAAACAGACAGACTGAAAATCTACATGCCTCGTTTATCGATTGGTACAAATCTACAGCGACTGAAACTGACAGGACGGAAATATACACGCCCCGTTTATCGATTGGTCGAAACCTAAGAAAAATCACAGACTTAACGAAATAATCATGATGTCGACTCAAATTTAGATACATGTAGCATACTGATGTACATTAACAGTAATCTAGTGAATTTTACTTACTTTTTACAATCAATGTATTAATTTGTTAAAAGGAAGATTTAAAAACAAGAAAATGCTTTCTTTGATGATTCATGCGGGTTATGAAGGTAGCGATCATTGCAGAAAAAAAATTAACTCTATTTATTCTGCAATTCGCCACCATTATATCCCACATGAATCACCATAGAAAACATCTTATTGTGTAAATATTACTGGTTTCAGTTCTACCTGGCGTCATCATAGTGGGGTATTGTATTGTTCGAATTGTTGTCGGAGAGAAACAATTTGAGAGGTTTGTATTCCTAAACTTCCTTTAAAATTTATATAATTTTTGTAATTCACTAAATGTTCAATAACACTGTCTGGATCTTATGGTGGCATAGTTCTGACAAGACAGTAAACAAGTATGACAAGTCGACATAATTATCTGACAAATTGAAAATTGCAACAACAACAAAAAAATCATGATTTGATATATTTTCTCAAAGGTGTTGGACGGAAACTAGACCATTCATTTGGATTATAATTATTCCTGTTATTCTTTCATTGGTGGTAAGTAATTTAAATATTAAGCTCATGGGTGACAATATATCATACAAATAATTATTAAGGGTTTGATCACATACTAACGAAATTTCGACCGCTGATATTATAATAAAGATTATTATAAGCATATCATCAAATTTTAATATAAAAATGGATTAAAATAGATATGATATTATGGTTGTAATACAAATAGATACAATGTAATAATTGTAATAAGTTTTTTTTTAAAAGCATAAAAGCATGATATTATTTTTTTTTTAATTTCAGAAATATTGATAATTATTCATATACAGATGTAGTATAAAGTTTTGGATAACATATCAGTACATTGTTCATTAATAATATCAGGCAATATGTACAATAATTTTGCAAAATATTTGTAAACATATTTGTAGACTTATTTGCAAAAGAAAATATATGTACATACATATATATCATAACAAGAACTCTTGCCAAAACGATGTATATTTACGGTATTCAATCAAACTTTTACAACCACAGCTCAATCTCATTTTCCTTATCAACGTCATGAGGATTCTATCATCTAAACTACGATCGGTCAATCGGAGAAACGGGGACCAGTACAAGTGAGCGAAACATTATAATATATATTTTTATCCCAAACATTCTCCTTTATAAATGATTTAGCCACGGCTGAATGTAGGTTTTCTTCATCAATAGCAATACTAGGGCTTCATGTGTTCAATATTCGAGGCCATTCATTTTCGCAGATTTAGTAAAATTCACAGTTTCAAGGATCCGTAAATTCGTTGCCATTAATCACATCAATACAATACCTTGTTTCAAATTGCACTTGAATAAAATTTAATTTCGTGATTATGTATACATGTAGATAACTCAACAATGAGATCTACGAAAATTGGGTCCCAACGAATATTAATAAAAAATACAGTTCTAGACCTAATTGCTTTCTAATGCAATGTTTGAAATTATCAACTCTGAAATGATGTGGAGGCAGATTGTTCTATTTTTGCTTCATAAATGGTTTTCAAAGGACATGGTTTTAAGGACATGGTTTTATAGATGTGAGTTTTGTGAGATCAGCATTTTTTAATGGTTTTATAGATGTGAGTTTTGTGAGATCAGCATTTTTTAATGGTTTTATAGATGTGAGTTTTGTGAGATCAGCATTTTTTAAATGCATGTCAGTGAATGGTACTCGAGGAAACACTTGCACAATGACATCATAATACATGTAGTTGCAAAACTGTTTTAAGATATTGTCACTTGATCAGTGATGAATATATATGTATTAAGTATTGTATATACGTTCCGGAATAAATTCGTCATTATTTAATCCTAACTTTCTTTGGAATTGCAGAAAGACAGCACGAGCCATATTGATTTTGGTTCCTCTTCTGGGATTGCAGAACATCCTTATGCCTGTTGTAATTGACTCGCTAGCTTACGAAATTTTTGCCGCTCTAGTGACATCATACCAGGTTAGTATGTGATTGATGGATCTCGCTTACGAAGTCTCGGTCTCTTTGGTAACAAATATGAAGAGATGTTTCATTTAAGGAATAAGGAATCAGTTAATTAGTCACACGAGGCGATCAAATACAGTTGGATGTTACCAAATCTATCATATAACCTTTCGGGCTTTATTGGGTTTAATTAATCATTCCAACCGTACTTTATCACCTCATAAAATTAAAAGAAAACAATTACGTTTTACTTATATTTATAAAATGTTCACGAGTTCTTCAATTTAACATTAAATTGTTGACGTTATTCTTATTTCTACCGTATTTGATCATAGTACTAAGAGAAAATCATGTAAGAACATGTGTAATTATCTTGTAGGACGTAATCTAAGTACATATAAAATGGACAGTAAAACAAAAGCAGACGTTTCACTATGGCAACCGCCATACAAGTTTTATAAACATTTGATATGTATATACGGTACTAGTAATACAGAGAGAGAGAGAGAGAGAGAGAGAGAGAGAGAGAGAGAGAGAGAGAGACTGATGCATCTCTAAAACCACAGATTACATACCGAAACTTTCAAAGTGATCAAATTGTTTGCTATAATTTTGCGATCATATTCATAAAAAAGACAATGCCCAGAATTTATAACCGAATTTCAATGCTTTCAGAAATTGTTTACACCTCAATAAAGAAATGTACAGATTTTTTCTTTCATTTTTGCCTTGGTAAGAAAAAAAAACCTCGCGGATATACGGTATTCTGTGGAAACATTAAACCCAATGGTCAGCATTTGGCGAAGCATATACAAAAATCGATGGTCATGGTCATTTTTAGTCTAAAACAATCTCATTGATAAGAATAGATCTGTGTAAAGATAACTAATCATTGACATTTTATTCTTAACTCCAGGGGGCCCTTGTTGCTGTTTTATTTTGCTTTCTAAATGGCGAGGTAACATTTTTTTTTTTATAATTTTCCTAACATAAAATTTCAGTATCTTAATTAATTTTACTTATATTTTGAACAGTGTAATACAAATACTTTAACAGGTTTTAACTATTATCAAAAGAAAGCTGTGTCATTGGTGTTCTAATCCACATGAGGAGACGGAGAAAATTTCCCTGAAATCGAGCACTCGAAGATTGCAGTCCGTTCAAGAGGAAGCGGAAGTGTTTCTTGATGAAAGCGCAAGTGCCGTCTGAGTGTGCTACAAAAAAACCACTAGCCATTGGTAGACCATTTGAAAATAACAGGAGCTATATACTAGTGTACTCTTATTAACTAAACTTATTCTTTGTAGAGAAAAACATTTAAAATTACTAACACAAATTGTTATAATAAAATAATAATTCATTTTCACACAATCATATGTATCATGTTCATAATTTGTTAGTTGTCTTGTCCGAAAATCGAAGAAAAAAGTCGTAAGCCTCCATGGAACTCACTTGATTAGATACATCAACATACATTTAGGCTAAAATACTCTCTATCGTTGTATAAATTGGAGCTTAACTTTATTTAAACCAACGAAGGACCTTCTTGTTATTCTACGGTTTATTTAATTTTCTATTAATTAATTATGTAAATTATTTATTTATTTATTTAATTGGGTCTTTCGTTTCCTTTTTGTCATTGTTTTGTTTGTTTGTTTTTTTCCTCTTATTAATCTTTTTAAAATAATTCTCACGCATTTTTGTGAAAGCAAGTTCTCATATAAAAACCCTATTGAATTTTTTTCTATTGATGACGTCATTTCCGTTTCTTTATATATTCTAGTTTTTAGAGACGATAGGCTTGTCCGAGAATCTATATGATCACTCGTGCTCGAAAATTCAGATTAAAAAGCATGAAAAATATTGTGTGTTTATCTTTTCTCGAAAAGTTTTTGTTCAAACTTTTAGCGCACAAAAGTTTATATTTACACAAGCTTTCGTATGATAGTAATAAATAAGAGCTAGACCCTCAAATATATGATCAAGAGCAGTGGCGTAGCTACATTGTAGCACTGACAGCACGTATTTAGTGTTTTTCTACTGATTCTCAATTAAAAAAAAACTGTAATTTTTTTTACTCAAAATCCCATCAATCTATTGAGTTCCTGAATCATCTAAATTAAGTAATGAACTTTTCGAAATATTGACTGAGTTGTAAGTTCAAAAGCAATCCATATGGTACAAATTAACAAATATTTATTTCATTATAATCAAATGATCAGCGCATCAATACTCGATGTATGGAAATAAAATACAAAAAAAAAAACGCGATGCATGTATCGTGTTTGGTCATTTTTCACTGTTTTATGGACTCAACCCTAAATTCAGGGTGTTTATTCTATAAAATAACATCTTAGAAAAAAGATTTGGTAAAATAAATTATATGTTGACGGATTACTTTTCACGCTATAAGCTCTAAACCAAGTACACCAATTCCGTAAAAATCACATTTTGCTACAGTTTTCTGCTTAGATCTGTCAACAAAATAAGATATCATTCAAACATTAATTAATTGACGGTTAATTAAATTCGAAATAGCTTCTGTCTCTTAATTTAAACCGATTTTAGTAAAAAAAAAAAAAAAAAAAATCCTGGGGTTGGGACATCAAAACAAAGAAAATATAAGCATACCCGAGATCCTGGTGAATCAGAAATTTCGTTTTTCATTTTACTTTAACAAAATCGAGTTTCTCAACATTAACCATTTATATCTCTCATACAATACACATTTACATTACCGTTTTAACTGCTTATTATTGTCATTGTTTACAACAGCGATGTAGAGTAAAATCAATACCGGATATCTAAAAAGATATAAAAAACTCGATCCAATATAATTGTAAAATCCGTATTATGACGTAGTGCGATACTCGGACTACTTTAAAATGAAAAGAAGCAGCACTGCCTGAGACAGTGTGTTGGTAAGCATCTATTCTCCTATTTCGGAGGAATATAAACTTCAAAAAATAAAGGTTGCTTTCACCTAGTAAAGGGACAAGTACCAGGGAATTTCAAAACACGTATTAAATATATGTTTGCATAATATGGTGACCATATATTATACATCTTTTGCATGTTTTGAAATTCCTCCAGTGAAAAACATATTTGATTTTTGGGGGGAAATTAATATTCATTTCTCCAGAGCGTTCATGCAATAAATTGTTTATCATACCGAACGAGAGATAATTTTACTACATCGGGTTCTAACCGTTTAAAATTATTGTAAAGCAATATCAGGATATGATGAAAAATATGACGATGTCAGGGAAATATGGAATTTTATTGCCCTGACAAGTGATTGTCTAAAACCAATCAGATAACGTGTTAAATAGAATTATTATAACGAGGTATAATAAAACTCCTTTTACTACCCCCTTTTTTGTAATTTATACCAGGTTTAAAATATCTTAAAAAATCCCACATTTACCGTAATGTCAGTCGTGGTTGCCTCATGTTAAAACTGGGATTTTTTTTCTTTTAGATGTACATGTGTATTTGGGATTTTTTGGTAACAGATGGTGTTTCTTTTGTTTTTCAATTTTCCAATATATTTGATTTTTATGATTTTTATGTAGACAATGAAAGAATGCAAAGTCATCAAGAAAAACAGAGATTCTTCGTGCAAAACACCAACTCCATTACGTTGGCATAATCAAATATCTAATAATTAAATTAAAAACCGACCCTTTTTGATGTAAAATCAGGGCGATTGATAAAATGAGACAATACAAACTATCTATTATTTATTTGCATTGATCAAAAAGATGGTGTTAATTAGGCTTTTCTTGTCGCAATATTTTATTTGCAAAGCGATATAAAAGACACATGTACTTGTTCAAATTGGTTTTGACCCAATATCTAGCATTGTTGTCATAAATATGGCCTTTTCTATAAATGTATTTTTAATGCATGTACGATATATAAAAGAACATTTGTTCAGACTGGATTCACTCATACATACCCTAGTCTTAAATTGGCTTATCTCAAATATTATGCTGAACTACGTCAGAGTATATTTTGATAAAGAGGACAACGATACACGTTTGATACAAATGTTTTGTGATAGTAAGAAATTAAGTAAAAATAAATCACGGAAATATTTATATGTTACTCAGGGTATGAGACATAAAAAAAAATACTTTTACAAAGTTCAATACTAGTACATGAAGTCAAAAATTGCTTTCATAACACAACAAAACAATATTATAAACAAATATTGATATTGATATTAATGTTTTGTTTATTTAAGGAAAATATGCTACGACAAAAGGAGATTTATATTGCAACAGATGAAATTCGGATTAATATTTCATTTCCTTTTCTTTCTTTTATAAACTTTCAGTGGTAATGTTCTTGCAAAAATCTAGTTTCTTTGTGTTTTTTTTCGTATAATTTAAAGTACCTTAATGTTATATTATTTCGTGTATTATTTTTTATCACTGGCTGGCACTGGCAAAAAATACATAAAACAATTCCAGGTAGAATATCTCGGAAAGTTGATTATCGACCACATAATGGTTTGGAGCTCCTATAAGGCAACCTTTTTTTTTTCAAACACTTTATCAAAATTAGGTAACATTTTGAAAATTGATAGGTGAAATTCGGACTAAATAATATTGAAACCATGAGGTTTAAAAAAAAAAATAAATACAATGTATTTAAGAAGTAAATCTAATTGTATTCAATAATTTTCCAACAACTAAATGGTTTTATTATTTCTTATTTTTTCTAAATTAAAAAAAAACACCTTGTTAAGGGTATGTAATTTTGAAATTTGTTTTCGATAATTTTTCAGAGGTCTTGACCTACAGTACATTGTAGTTATTTGTAAGTAAAAGATATCTAAATACATGGTTACAACGTACAAAAGGCATTCTTTCATTCATATCAGTGATTTTTTGCTCCTGAGTACCGGTGTTATATAGTGCCTTCTCCCCCTAGCCACCCCCCCCCCCCACCCCGGAAAACGGCTATATGCATGTAGCAGATTTTCTCCCCGGAATAATGGCTATATATATCAGTTTTTACCCCATGGAAAGCTGACTATATAATGTGGTCTTCCCCTTTCTTTAGCCAAATTACGCCCACGGAAAGCCTTCTATATAGAAGATTTTCCCCTTTTTTTACATTCCGGTCATTTTTATGGCGGACCATTCGAAGTAATAATTTTTAATATCTGGTATGATATCAATTTCTCATAATAAAGGATAATAATGGCCTTTAGTAATACATATTATTATACTTTCATGTTAAATACTGAAATCTGATTGGTTTAGACGAAGTTGACAATCCGTTCTAAACCCCTCAGCGTTAGCAACACTCTTGGCAACGGGCCGATAGAACAAATTGTTACATGCGCGTAAATTATGCGCGTACGGTTCGCCGTAGAACTCACGTCTTTTCTACATAAAAGCAGTAAAATTTGCCATAAAATTAAGACATTCAGTATAATAAAATAAATAGTGTCTGTTTGGCAGGGTACCAGTTGAAATTGACACCCCTCGAAAACCATTGTCAACCTCCGCTTCGCGTCGGTTGACAATGGTTTTCTCGGGGTGTCAATTTCAACTGGTACTCTCCCAAACAGGCACTATTTATATAGTATACAATACATGTTTTTGTCACTCTGATATGAACAATATTGTCATTACGGACGCTCTATTGGGACGCAGCTACATCTATGCAGCGTACACTTTCCATCTATATTTATTACTAACGGTCTATTGGGATCCATTGGATCATTAAGCAATTTTGCATCGCCGACAAATAAAGTTTTCTTCGATATATTTATTGACTCTTCAAATTCAAACGATATCAAGTTTAATGTCCTCCTCGACAGCAATGATTTTTCTCGTCTTCGCCTCTTGAAATAGTTGCTGTCTTGGGGGACAATAAACTGCCTATCGTCCTCATAGCCAGTAAATAGGTGTATATTGTTGAATGGCTTCGAGGGCGACATACCAGAAAGTTCGCCCCGAGGTGACAGGAAAGCCCTGGAGTATTATGTCACCCGGTGCCGAAAGCAGAGGGCGACATAACACCCCAGAGCTTTCCTTTCACCGAGGGACAAATATTCTGGTTTTGTCGCCCGAGAAGACATGTAATATACCGGTATGTTATTTAACATTAAAAAAAAAATCAAAATCAGTTTAAGAACATATCTAACTCATTAAAAAGTGTATTTTATTACACGTGGCACATCTTCAAATCTTATAAATCAATGTAAGATGTTTTGTTAAATGTCGATCTGCGCTTTCAATAAAAATGATTATTTTTTAAATTAAACAACTTAAGTAATTTCCTTTGAATAGCAGCGTCCCGAATAGCAGACACTGTCCTGATATTTTGATTTTTACTAAAAACTTTGTACGTTGCTTAAACGTTTACGTGAGCTAAATTTCGACCCCGACGTAATTAATATACAGAATTGATGCACGTTAGTGTGTTACGGTATTACAATTTCGGGATGGCAATATAACTATTTTCCGTGGAATATAACTGTTGCTTGGGGCGATATAACTATTTCCCGTGTGATTAAGCAATTTTCAGGGCATATGAAAATTTTTTTTATCTCATTTGTGACATAACGAGGAAACTAATTAAAAAATATTATGTTCACTTTTGAATGATATTTATTACTTTGCATCGATGAAAATAAGGTAAGGTCTGAACACACTATTACTTCATGAGCGATCCTTCAGATCTTCCAAAAATTCTCTTAACTCTAAAACAGAGGTTTAGCCTGGACAAAATTTGCACAGACAGACGGGCTGATATATAAATTAAAAAAATCTCAAAACATTTTTACTTACAAATTCAGAACACAGAGTTATGCATATAAGTGTATATCTTGTAAAACCAAGTACTTTTTCAATTGATTATCTAAATTAAGTTCTATGTATAGTTCCATATTACACATATATTACACATATGTTCAGTTTTTAGCATTGTCTATAAAAAAAATAATAAATCGGCAAAACGTACAGATGAATGCAGATATATGCAACCTGGTAGTGTAGAAACATTGATTATATTCCTTACTGGGTTTCCATAAATATTTTTTATAAAATCTGAACCAAAAACGTTAGTGAGAAACCCTACTACGGGGGAAAAACTACTATATAGTAGATTTTCCTCCAGGGGAAAAGGCTACTACAGAAAAATGTATACAGTAGGTTTTCCGTGGGGAAAAGCTACTTAGGGGGAAAACTGCTATACAACACCGGTCAATGTAATCCTTAAAACACAGTTATACATTTGAAAATTTGAATAAGATTACCTTTTTATGACCTAAATTTTGCGACCCCCATTAAATCTCTGCTTATCAAGATTTTCATTATCGGAATTGATAACATCATATCTTTAGCCTTCAAAAGAACACATGAATTAACACACACTTAAAACCCTACCATTTTGATATACACTTTTACAATTATAGCCTTCATGACTTCAGTTTCTAAACTAGTATAAATAGTTCTTTAAATGTAAGCAGTTATAAAAAAAATTAAATCATAAATGTGCCCCATATCATGTTAATATTTCCACTCTATAACTAAGCAAACAGGTTGTACAACGACCTATATTTTAATTTCATAGATGCATACGTTTAAGACTCGTTTGTTGTTTAAATTGCAAAACATGAATACCACTTACTTGGTTTTTTTTAAAGTACATGACAATACCAAAAAATATAATAATAATAATAATAATAAGTAAAGGTAGGTAGTAAGGTATTAATTCTTCAAAAAGTTCCCTGTTTATCAATACTAATCCTCTACACTAGAAACGAAAAACAATACTTTTGTCTCTAGTACCACGGTACTTTTTTAACACATACCTTTGTTGTCAAAAATACACTTACGCTTTTAGCGAATATGTTTGCATAAAAACCAATAACAGATACAATGTACACACGCTACCGTTGTTCAACCCGGAAGATTAGATAAGCTCTGAACTTTTTGGTTCAATAACAAGTTATTCAAAATGTGGTCGGAGTTTATAGCAGAGGTAATTCTTGTACAGATATTTGTCGCAAACTCACTTGGATTTGGTAAGTTCTACTAAATATAAATTATGCATATTGCTATTGTCTAAATATGTGCATATTAAATTAAAGACACGGTTGTTGTGGGTAATAAAATCCGTATAAAATTAAACAAATGCTGGATGCAACATTTGTATCTTTTCTGTGAAATCTTGCGTATGTTGCATCTCATTCTTGCATCTCATACACACTTTTACTGAAACCTTCAACCTAAGGAAAATTTTATTTTCAATTGACTAATAAACAGTTAGTATAGCATTTAAGGGATAAATGCATGTACGGCCATCTCGAACATTTAAGAATAAAAATGTAAACATTTCTTAAGCTGTCTTGTTTCTACCCAAAATTGACTACATCGGTTGTCTAAAGATAAAAAAGCGATAAATATGTGCTTGTATATGTTGTTTTGTATTCAAATTATGCATACATAAGCAGAACAATGCCTTTCTTAATCACTTAGAGCTGCGCAGCTACAGACTTAAATTCAAAAAATAAATACTTGAAAAATATATTTAATGAGGTCATTTCTGTCCACTCAACAACCATTTGTTGAGAAAAGGGTCTAAACCTGCTTATTTGAGTTGTTACTTTGTCTCGAAATAGGGTACCCTATTCTTAAAGTGGGTCTCATAAAATTTAAAGTTCTCCGTTGCCTAAAGTCTACAGTAGAATGAGCCATCCTGTGAGGAAACGGACGAGATGAGTAGGACTGGCATGGTCTGAGACAGTGGCGGACAGGTATTACCATGGCGATGACTTATTAAATTAAACAATAAACATATTTTGAGTTAAATGATTAATATACCTTACATAAACAAAGTCTTAGTCACACTGACTTAAATATAACCTTATGACAACAACAGTACGCCATACAACAGAACGAAACTACAGCGAATACGAGCACTGCATACCGTTAAGAGTATCACACTACCTAACATAGAATAAACACGTCTAAGCAATAGACAAATAACACCGTACTACACGGTAAAAATACAATTAGATCATGCATTTTTATCCCAGTATAAAGCACACACACTTGACACGTGACCACACAGCAACACGCGCGAGCAAACATCTATGTTTAACAGTTCTACCTCGTATAACCAGTATATGAAAAAGTAACAAAAATCACTTAATATAAAGTCAAAGACTAAGCTGTAGTTAAATTACAAGGTAATTAAACAATAGAAAAAGAACTGACCAATACTGTAGCTGACACCGTGTTCAGAGAGGTACACTACGGGTATAAAAAAAACTAGTTACACAAAAACGTTTAAGAGGTTCCGTACAGGATACTAATACGTAAAAATGTAACAATAGATACTGATTTGTGACAAGTACATTGAAGTTAAATTCTCATTGAAAACTATATGTATTATTTTTATTAAAGCAATTAATTTTTTGGACTTTTATCCTACTTTTTAAAAGAATTAAACTTAATGTTTACCTAAATGTTTACCTACATGTATATAAATGAAAAAAACCCATGGTAATGGTAAAGAGATGTATGTCATATTCAACACAGATTGCTTTGAATTTACATTTGTTTTTGTTTTTTCTTTTAAAATATAACGGTAAAATACTTCCACAGACACAGGAGTTCTAGGTATTGTGTGGATTTTTCTTGTTTCAAAAATAGATTTCATGCCGACTGATAAAAATAGGGTACCCTATTTTGAGACAAAGTTACTACAATAATGTGCAAATTTCAACCCCTTTCTCAACAAATTGTTGTACAGAAAACACCAATGAGCACCTTTCTTATTTCAGATTTTTAAATCTTTAAAACAAGTCTGCAGCTGCGCGGTTCTACAGCTTTTCTAAGTGATTAAAAAGACATTGTTCTGTTCTTGTGTGCGTAATCTGTAGAAACTCGTATTTATTGCTTTTTCATCTTTTGACAACAGTTTTGGCCAGTTTTAGGCAGGAGCAAGTCAGTGAAAGAGATGTTTACATTTTTATTCTCAAATGTACAAGAGGGCTGCACATCCGTTTAAGAAGAACACAATGAAAACACATCACCATCACTACAATTTAAAAAAGTGCCATAGGAACATTGCACTTGATAGGTTAATCTTTTAAATTCAAACTTTGACGTGAATGTGCGACTGACAACGAATCAGCAATGTTATCAATTAGATCTTAAATCCAAAAATTAAGTAGCCGTTATTGATCAGATATACTAATATTATCAGGATTACTTTCAATTAGTGGCAACTTAATTACCGTTAAATGTAAAAGAAAGACCATTCATTCTTATCCATGAAATTATTATTATTATTTAAACATGGTGTTTGAAGTTAATTTAGCTTACGACCAGGGATTGAGGGGGAAAGCGGCCATGGGTGCACTTCCTAAACGACCAGAGTGGACAGCCGGTAAAGCCATTGATGGTAACACTACCCAGAACTACTCAACAAACTCCTGTGCTATAACAGACTTTTACGGAAACCGTAATACTTCTATATGGTGGACTGTTTGGTTACAGAAAAGATTCAACGTAGCTTATATAGAGATTTACTTCAGATCTGATAGTAAGTACATGTACATGAAAATTATTAGTTTAAAATTCAGCATATATTACTTGGTTAGTTTCTGCAATATAAATGTTTGTTGAAAATGTTAATTAAAAATCTCAATATCGACTGCTTACTTGCTGTATTGGATTTTAATTATTATTACTTATATTCAAGCATATAAAAGATCAGCGGGATTTTCCATTTACACGTATATCCCAGAAAATTTTTATCCATTGTCTGATCCAAAACATCTGGTGTACTACCATGATCCCATGTCTGGATGTCCAGCGTCTGTTATGAATATCACTGTCAACAATGTTACTCGAGGGATCGCGTTCATCAACACACGAGCACAAGGATATATATCCAACTGCCTTGGAGATAATGCCATGTATACTGGGATAGAAATATGTGAAATAAGAGTAATGGGTCAGTAATGAACATCCTATACATATAAATGTAGATGAAGTCCTTCAAACTTTTCTTTTATAACGTATGTTTATACTTAATGTCAACAAGTTGTTAGATTTAACTTCTTTTTTACCCAAACTAAATTATGTTTTCTGTGCTTTGAATAGGATACTTATGGTTCACGATGCGCAATCAATAAAGAAATCAATATTCTTATTATATGCATCTTTATTAGTCGTTTTCATTATAAGAAATTGTATTTTAAACTTTGATGAAAACGAAGATTTTTTATTGTTGGTGTATCTAATTGAAATGTGTAGGTTGTGATTCATCGAGGTATTCAACTGGATGTACCAAGATTTGTCCATCCAAATGTAGAGGAGGTTGTGACACTTTCAATGGATCCTGTATCCATGGGTGTTCTGATCCTAACGCTCTCACCATTGACTGTATTGGTAGAGTATTACCAGAAAAAGAAGGGTTTTTTTTTCACGAAACATTGTTTACTTATTATGAAGTACTGATGTTTTATGTAAACCAAATTTAAATATCAAATAAATCAATTTTTCGAAATGTTAGGTATTGCAGATATTTAATTCTATGCTTTGTACAGTGTGTCTTATTTTCTTACAGATACATTGTGTAAAAGCTTAAGTAACATATGTTCTGTATTTTTGTCTGAATCTGTCATTGTTGTCTTTTGTTTTGAATGTGTGTTTGAACACATTTTATAAAACGTTACTTTGTCACTACTAAATATAAATCAATTCTGGTTCATCAGCCTGATCAAGTTCACATAATTAAAAAAAAATTTTAAATTTATAATCTTATTTTAATGCAGCGTGTGTTGATGGAAAATATATATCAAACAAAGTCTGTGTAGACTGTCCAGGTCATTGTAAAGACGAGGCTCCGTGTAACAAGTTGACGGGGATGTGTGACAACGGGTGTGCAAACCAGTGGACTGGAACATTTTGTAACAGTATGTTGTTGATCTGGATTGCTAGTAACACCAACATTTTATTTTATAGATTGTTAAAGTTTTATTTCTAAAACATGATTTTGTTGTTAAAAAAGATATATGCTCTCAATTTTTTGGGGGGTATTTTTTATGAGAAAGTAGAAAATCTGTTTTGGTTTCAGGTAACACACTGTAGAGATAAATTTTTGGTGTAATTAATTGTATGATATTAATTTCTAATTCATCGAGCTCTGTTATATCAATAAGATGTGTTATATTTAATGCAAAACAGGTTTCTTTTAAAAGATATAATAAATTTGGACAATCAGAATCATTTTAAAAATAGAGATATTTTATGTAAATAAACAAAATAATTCATGTATAACACGGAAAATAATACCCAAAAGTCCTACAATCCTACTCGCCCTCAGATTAGAAGGTAAATGTAAGTAAGGGGATAAAACTATTTTACATGTATATAGTGTTGGTTTTATAAAAATACTTTGTATATCAACGTAGTTGAAGTTAACAGGAAAATTACTGTATTGGCAATCAACACGTACTGATCAAATCACCGTGGATAAAATACTTTGTCATTTCATAAACGTAGTTAAGAACATTTAACTAACTGATTTTATTCCCTTTATATTCTCTTAAGTTTCCTATGATATTACCTATCTACAAACTATAATTTATTGCAGTATGTCCCGCAAACTTTTACGACAGGGACTGTAACACTCAGTGTGGGCATTGTAGAAATAACGATGTTTGCAACAACATCACAGGCTACTGTCTCCTAAATAATTACCTTTTCGTCAAATGATTTTATTTTTTATTATAAAATTAGGCCTTTTGATATGCTTAATTTTAGAAACATACATTATATGATAGTAAATGAAATATATCATTCAGCGGCATTAGGATAGGAATATCTTTAAGACATTTCTAGAAAATACCAGTAATATGTTAAAACATCGATATTCTTTTTTTAAAAATGAAAGACAAAACATAACATATCTATATGATACAATGTTGGTTTCTTTCAGGATTTTATTTCATGGTAACTAAGTTTTTAAAATTGAGAAATCGCAATTAATCCAGGGTATAAATTATTCCTGGTATTTTTCCTGTATTTTTCAGAATGTGTAGATGGGTTTTACAACGCGTCATGCACTGGGATATGTGGTCACTGTATTAATGCTCAGTTTTGTGATAAAGTGAACGGCCATTGTTTAGGTGGATGTATTTCAAACTTCCAAGCTCCTTTATGTCAAGGTGAGTTTTAAACAGACAGAGACCCGTAAGCTTTACTAGCAATATAAAATTTCAGGTCTGTCCGTTCTAAATTTTTAAAATAAAAAAATTATTAATTATTAATAACTATTCGTTATTTCGTTTAAGTAATCTTAAATATATTATAGACAAGTAAACATTTATTATGGTACGTGTCCATGCTTTCTCTTTTTGTAGACTTGTCCGCTTTATATGTAGATAAGTAATGTCTATAAAATACGCTGCGTAAAAATAACTTGAATATAAATACAGTTTGTTATGGCCAAAACATTAGTACCTATAAAAACTGAATATGGTATGTTAATCAATAACTCATATATTTTTTAATCAATATTTAACGATGATAAACTATCCCTTTCATAAGGAAAGTCATTTATCAGTAAATTCATTTTTTAAGCGCTAAGCGTACACAGAACGCAAAGCGCTTAATGCCATTGCAATATATGGATGACGCTTCCGATTCAACGCCATCTATATTAAGTAAAAATAGACTGATGACTCAATCTCTAATTATAGAACGCAGAGAAGTGGAGCAGCTGCGCAGGCGGTATCGGTGTTTTCCCCAGGCATGCATTGACGAACCCCGCCATTCATCACACAGTGCCGCTGTGCTTCCCGCTATGCATGTTTATTTTCAACCAAAAATCTTTTTCCAATTATTTCACATCTTAACAGTAATTAGTAGATATAAATTTGTCGTTATCCCGATCAAACTTCATAAAAACGCTTGCACACGCAGAGAGTGTCGTTAACCTGGTAACGTCGGCATCGATCTCAGCAAGGGGACACACTTGGTAAACGGTTAGAGGACTTAGCTTATGGTTGATATATATTAAAACTGAGTTTATTTATCGGTAATATAGGTATAAACAGTCATGATCGCTTTATCTACACCTTTCCTTAATACCATCTTAAAAGTCACTCTCATCAAAGATTAGTATGATGAACTGATGAATAAAATGTAAACTTGATATTTAGAAAATGCTAACAAAATTACTCGAATTTAAAGAAAATGTCCTAGCATGTTATTCATGTTTCTAATACACATATAAAAATTCTACATTAAATTGTTTGTTTCGAACGAAAAGACACATTTCATATATATTTGTTTAATGTTCCAGATAAAACAACATGTGGACACAGTGTGCATTTTTTACATGTTTAAGCAAAGACTCCTGTTCATTCAGTACTAATATAAACAAATTGTGATACTAATTATTTATTATTGAATTCTTTAAATTTCCACATGCAAATTTCTTTGCCTCTTAAAGACAAATAAAAACTTGCAGTCCATTCTTTTCCCTACAATTTTCTTGCTATCAACATCAAAATTGCAAATCAAATATTTCTTCAGGTTAACAATTAGACATTATTTTTTTTTACATCTAAGGTTAGCGCTTTTCAGTACTTTCAGTACTTTGATTTCTATATAAACTTACCGGTATATTTAGGAAATAGAAATACATTTGGAGAAATTGATAAATATTTGAAACAAAAAAAAAAACCGCAATGGCTACTCTCAAAGCTGACACACTTCTGATCTTATATGTTGACGTACTGTTTTCTGAATTGTTCCCCCACATAATTCTTATAACTGCTAATACTATTTGTGCTCCCGATATAAAAATAGGCTGATAACTCATTTTTTTAATTCTTGGGTTTTGAGAACGATGCTTGTAGGTACATTGTAATGTTATTCAAATAAACGTTATTCAAATTTCGAAACAGTTGTGAAAGGAAGATGCGTTTTTACCTGAAGCAAGCAATTATTAAAATTTCAACTAATTTTATGCCTTGTAAAGCAATGTCTAAAGTGAAATGATGTTAAACAATATTTATAATCATAAAATTTAAGGGAACATATATTAATTTGTACAAGAATTGGTAAGAATTGCTAATTGAAAAGATTTAAAGTGATCTTATTATGTTTGTGGATATGTTTTGGGTTTTTTTCTAAATGGTGTTTATACGATGGGCTTTGGGGATTTTGTTGTTATAATTGTGTTCTAGACATTGTTTGAATTGGTAGAATGTGTCGTCGGATTTTACAATCGCACATGTACTGGAGTTTGTGGATATTGCATGAATAGAGAAGTTTGTATTCAACATAATGGGTATTGTGCTAATGGATGCAGCAACCACTTTCATTTTCCTTTGTGCCAAGGTAATACATTTTTTTTTCTAATTTTCTACAGCCAATAACGTATAGTGAAAATGTGAATGAATATAATGCATTTATTATGGGCAACTGTGTACAATTAGTTACAAAATAATAATCTTAGACATCAGGACATTTTGTCCATAATAACGTTTTGCAAAATACTTTATGGACATCATAATCGTACATTTAGTTTGTGTCATGTATGTGAGAAAAGAAACCTTTTGAAAGTTTGGATCCTTTTGCATACATGTATTTTGTCCTGCCTATTTCAAGGCTCCATGGGTGGTAAGGTAATGTATTTCATAATATGGTTATATGCTTCAACTTTAACACAGTTAAAATTAAGGAACAAATTAAAGATTGTAATATTAATGAAAGACGAACGACACATGAATGACGACGACGGACGAAGAACTCCAACAGTTGTTAAATTGAGTGATTCAAAGAACCTAAAAATCAAGTGGCAATATGTAGTTTTCTATCAGATTGTAACAAATATCACATCTACCTTAATTAATTAAACGCTATATGATGATGATGATGATGATGATGATGATGGTGATGATGACGATAAACTTATTTTCTGTTTATGTACTTGATTATATTCTTTACAAGTACGGCCTTATTTAACATTTTATGGTAGATATATTTTGAAAATGACTTTAAATCGACAAGTGGCACCAACCATTCATATGTTTAAGTATTTTTTTTAGAATGTGAAGACGGGTTCTACGACAACATGTGTAGATCTGTATGTGGACACTGCAAAAATGGAGAAACATGTGATAAATACAACGGAACGTGTCTAAATGGATGTGAACCAAACTTTAAAACACCTTTATGTCAAGGTATTTATGAATCTATGTATGCGAGTAAATAAAAATTAGAGATTTTATGTGCATTTTCTGTTTCTTTTTTGATTATTTATAATGTGTGATATCATCTTTCACGATTTTGGACTATATATATATATATATATATATATATATATATATATATATATATATATATATATATATAATAAGCTTTCAATATGTTAGGTTAATGACACTCGGTTTATATTCGTTTCCGACAATGGATTAAACAATTTACGTTGTGTAAACATTTCTTTAAATATTTTAATGCAAATTAATGACTGAAACACAATGATTTTATTTTTGAAAAACATCAATTTATCGTAGAATGTTTTCACGGTTACTATGGACAACATTGTGAGAAAAGGTGTGGAAAATGTAAAGGAGGGGTGAATTGTAACACAACTTCTGATATGTGCCCTGATGGATGTCAAGAACACTGGTCACCGCCTAAGTGTACAGGTAAAAATAAAGATTTGTGTTTGATAACACTAAGCTTAAAGAAATTTTTATCGTTTTTTAATATATTAAGTCTAGATCAGGTTAAAAATATATATCAATTTGTTGATGTCATGGTTTCTGGTTTCATTTATTTTAGCTTTTTACGAATGATAATGCAGGTTGTTATATGTTAGCTACATCGAAAGCATTATCCTTCAATTTATAAAAAATAAACTAGTATAATAAAGCAAATTTTTAGCTCGTTATATTGCTATTTAAAAATGTTATTGTTTATAAAGATGACATTATACAATGAACATATAAATGAAAAAGTATTCAAGCAAGTAGTAAGTTTGTATTAAAAGTGAAACATAACATTTTTAAATGTCAAGTCATAAGGGGCAATGATATACTTTATCAGCGATGTAGTGATGGGCATTTGAAAAATATTCAGTTCTTTTGTAAACAGTAAAAGTGACACATAGTTTTTTTTTTTGCTCTAGATTGTGATGATGATGATGATGATGATGATGATGATGATATCAATAATAATAGTTACAGGTAGTATCTTTTGGTATTCTAGATTGTATACCGTACAAATACGGCCCTAACTGTGCGTTTGACTGTGGTCACTGTAAGGACGAGATGCCATGTTCTACAGAAACCGGTCTGTGTACGAATGGGTGTGGGGACGGATGGACCGGGAACCTCTGTCTGACAGGTAAGTGACAGGTAAGTGACAGGTAAGTTACCTTTCTGTACGATCGTTGAGTGTAAAGGTTGAGCTACCCAGATTGAATTTTGTGTGTGACAGGAAAGTTATACTCGTGTCTTAGTGGACTGTATGCTTACCATTATTTAGAAGCATGCTAATATATTATGATTTGATTTTTCATTTGGTTTTTTTTTATTTGCAGTTAAAGTAGATGTTGCAGAATCTCAAAAACAAAGTAAGCGCACACGTGTTTAATATAATGATATTCAAAACATTAATTTGTTTGAATTCTTTAAAAAGGGTACCTATATATGTTGATGTGCGGTTTTTTTTCCCAGGTGAAGAAATGCCAACAACCGGATCGGTGGCAATAGCGGTCCTTTCAACTTTGTTGGTAATTGCAATACTTATAATTATATTCATGGGACGAAAGCTTATTTCAAATCAAACCAGCAAACGCCACACAGATGTCCAAGGGTCTCAAAAACAAGACACCTCGCAAACCTACACTGATTTAACAGTTAGAGACGAAACGCATGCGTACTCAACGCTTGGCCCTGATGTTCGATCATGATGTACCTTATCAAGTGATCAGTGATGCCTCTAACAAGATGAAATAACTACCGTGTTAATTAGATCATAGAATCTTATATCAGGTCAATAATTTTGAAATACCACATTTTGCAAACATTCTCATTACGGATCAAAACCATCTAAGTAAAAAAAAAAGGTTTCCATTTTAGTGTACATCGTATATGATTTGTGTTGAATTATTAATAGTGTTATTTCATTGTAAATGTACATTATGTTTTTAACGTTGTAGGTTTTATGAGATTTATGATATTGTAAATGTTTAGATAGCTCATTATGAATAACTTGCATTAATGAGGCATACTGTAAAAGCTAAGCTGTTAAAACATATTTTAAGGAGAGGATAAACATAGTTATGCCTGTTGTCCAATCCCATTGAATTTATTGAACAAAATATGTTTAAATTAGATTAAAATTAATTAAAACCTGGAACTCGATACAATGGTTGCACTTTAACAAATATAACTAAACGATACAACAAAGATGTTGCGAACAAGTGATCACTAACACAGAAGACATATATGAAAATTCAACTCTAACAGCTTTACAGACGTTTTGCTACACAGAAGTTTTGTACTTAAAATTAATTGTTTTCAGCCCCTTGCTGTCTTTGCGTTCTTACATACTAGTATCCGACGGTTTTACTGTTTTGGAGGTGATCGGATAATGTTGATAATATATTTTATTTAAAAAAAATCATTTCTTTCTTTCTCCATCTTAGTTTTCCTTTCCCTATCTACCCTCCTTCTTTCTTTTTCTCTCTTTCTCTTAAAAAACCCAGAAAAAACAAAACAAAAAAAGACACTGATTAAATTTTATGAGGGCTTGATGGTTGTAGCCATTTTTAAGCTATATTTATTGCCTTTATATAAAGAGCTCTGTATTAAGATATAAACAATGATTAAATCTTAAAGCTAAAATATTTGGATTTTTTCTTTACTGAATAATAGTTTATGGCCAAAAATATCATATTAACAAGTTTAAGGCATATCTGACAGTTAATTTGTTCAGGATGTCCAAGTAGCGCAGTGGACAATGCACTCGCTTATCACCGCTGCGACCTGAGTTCGATCCCCGTGTTGGACAGTCGCCCGCTTGGACATGTGGGTTTTCTCTGTGTACTCCGGCTTCCTCCCACATCAATGACCCCCTCTCGCTAACATCCGTGACAACGAAAGATATTAATATAAGTTGAAGAACTTGTTTATCAATCGTTGTGAAATAAATATTGTTCAGTTTTTTTAAGAAGAAGGTACAGTTTCCTTCAATATTTGCCTTAAAATTCAAAAGTTATTTAAATCTCATAAAAATACAGATATGCCATCTTGAACATGTGTGTATATAAAGTACCAAGTTATTCACTTTTATCTTGTTTCAAAAAATAGTTATGACTTCAACACTTTGGCATATTTCTAAGATTTGGTCAAAAATGATGAAAAATGGCACATTTTCTCATAGTTTTTTGAAGAGGAAAATGTGTCCGCAGATGTCGCCCACAACGAAATTAATATATTTTATGTGATATCACATGATAAAGTTATTATGCGAGTTTCATCGTGGGCGACAGCTGCGGACATATTTTTCTATTAAAAAAACTATTAAGGAATTGGTGTTTTCTGCTCATTTTTATGAAAATTACGGGAAAATGCACTGTTTGTGACGTCACAATTAACCTTGTGAAAGTCTAATCAGGAAACTATTTATAGATTCTTAATTTATGGGCATTCTTGTGTCAATAAACGTTACATTTCAATTTCCTGTAATATTTTTAAAAATCACTTTAAAACAGGGCCAAATATGACTGAAACTGTACCTAGTTCTTTCTTGACCATCCAGCCTTCTCAATTAATGATAAAATGCGTAGAAAGACACCGACGGTGATACATTTAAAAGTTATGTAGCAGCAAGTGAATAAAGAAATTAGAACTTTTACAACATAGGTTTAACGTGAAAATATAATTGTGACACCGAATATTGGATCAGCATGAAGCAAGAGATAAAAAACTGACCTGGAGCTTATAAATTGTATGATTAGTATCTTACATACAACAGGGGATTTTTTATATTATGGTGTATGATCTTTTTGTTATAGTATACGGCGGTGTGAATAATGATTAGAAGTTTATTATCTTTTTTCATTTAATACTTCACAAAGGTAATAAATTTTGTCTTTGCCCGCGAACTTCTGAAATGCACCGAAAACAGTTATATTGTTCTCCTGGAAACGGTCACATTTCACAGGAAATATACTGCCCTCCCAAAACTCATGGAAACGGTCACATTTCACAGGAAATATACTGCCCTCCCAAAACTCATGGAAATAGTCACATTTCACAGGAAATATACTGCCCTCCCAACACTCATGGTAACGGTCACATTTCACAGGAAATATACTGCCCTCCCAAAACTCACGAAAACAGTCACATTTCACAGGAACTATACTGCCCTCCCAAAACTCATGGAAACGGTCACATTTCACAGGAAATATACTGCCCTCCTAAAACTCATGGAAACGGTCACATTTCACAGGAAATATACTGGAAACAGTCACATTTCACAGGAAATATACTGCTTTCCCAAAACTCATGGAAACGGTCACATTTCACAGGAAATATACTGCCCTCCCAAAACTCATGGAAATAGTCACATTTCACAGGAAATATACTGCCCTCCCAACACTCATGGTAACGGTCACATTTCACAGGAAATATACTGCCCTCCAAAAACTCATGGAAACAGTCACATTTCACAGGAAATATACTGCCCTCCAAAAACTCATGGAAACAGTCACATTTCACAGGAAATATACTGCCCTCCCAAAACTCATGGAAACGGTCACATTTCACAGGAAATATACTGGAAACAGTCACATTTCACAGGAAATATACTGCCCTCCCAAAACTCATGGAAATAGTCACATTTCACAGGAAATATACTGCCCTCCCAAAACTCACGAAAACAGTCACATTTCACAGGAACTATACTGCCCTCCCAACACTCATGGAAACGGTCACATTTCACAGGAAATATACTGCCCTCCAAAAACTCATGGAAACAGTCACATTTCACAGGAAATATACTGCCCTCCCAAAACTCATGGAAACGGTCACATTTCACAGGAAATATACTGCCCTCCCAAAACTCATGGAAACGGTCACATTTCACAGGAAATATACTGGAAACAGTCACATTTCACAGGAAATATACTGCCCTCCCAAAACTCATGAAAATAGTCACATTTCACAGGAAATATACTGCCCTCCCAAAACTCATTGAAACGGTCACATTTCACAGGAAATAAACTGCCCTCCCAAAACTGTTATATCACCCATGCATGCAATTATTCATTATATCATTTACAAGTACGTCAGGTTTAAATTTACTTGTGTTATCAGCCTTTCTATATCAGAAGCTGGCAGAATGATGGAGTATATAAAATTGCAAACAAATAATGTTGATCAAAATACAAAACAAAAACTAACAGTTTAAAGAAATTTATTTCAAAAAAATAGGGATATATTTTTAATTACGAAATGCTTAAGAAATTTTAACACTGAAAGTTCCTGCTTCTCACATAATTAAATCCAGTATAATTAAATAATTTGAAAATATATACACCAAAGACGCTTGGTGTTTATAAAGATCTAACAAACATCTCTAAATAATTAGATTTTCCCATATAATCTTTAGCCCAATGTGTACACATTGGTATGTGTGAGTAGTAATTGAAAAGAGATAAATATTAAAAAAAAAACACTGTATATTTAATAACTTGGCTTTTAAATTATCTTGCACTTTTAATAATAAAATAAAAAAAGATTCTATCAATTTCAATTTACAAAGGCCAATTTTGCCCTCAAATGTAACGTCAAAGCGAATTGATTAATACATCTAAAGAAAAAAGCTTTATATCATTTTCATTGTACGTCTCTATATTTAAACTAACAACATATATTGAAGCTTAGTATCAAACGCAAACTACACTAAGTGGACATAAAGAGAAACCCAGAGGACAAAGGAACGTAAAATTCTTAATTAAGGGAAACATTTTCTTTCTAAAGATTGAATTAAATTAAATAATATGCCTATTAATACAGCTATAAAAGTTTATTTTAAGGGGGAAAGACATAATTCAAGATGATTGCAGATAATGTAAGAGCATACCAGGAACTATTTTGTACGGCGGAATGTAATGAGTCTATAAATATATATCCATACATCGCAGTACTCAACATATACAGTTTGTTTTTTCGAGTGCCAAAAAAAAAAAAATAATAATACAAGTATCATTAATTCCAGTCTTGATCTACTATATCCTTTAATATGACATGCATTATTATTGGTGCTCTCTCTCTCTCTCTCTCTCTCTCTCTCTCTCTCTCTCTGCTATTATATGAATTTTGACTGTCCTATACTGTACAACCATGATAGACGTACAATACTTGTATGACCTTAATGGTTCCAAACTGTATTTAATAAATCTTATATTATAGCTTTCAAAATTTATTTTCCGTGATTATTACAACCCCCATGCAGCACCCCCCCCCCCCCAAAAAAAAAAAACAACCAACAAACAAAAAACAAACAAAAACCCCAAAAACAAAACAAAACCAAAAACAAAACAGAACAAACGATCCCCGCTGGATTTTGATGACTTTGATACCGATATAACACAACATGCTAACAAGCGACGACTTTGGCGTTCTTTATTAGCGATACCGCCGAAACATGCATTTTCGATTTGGTAGTTAATAATATTACTTTGCAAAACACACTTTAAATGCTTTTACTGAAATATCCGATATAACGAAGAGAGAAAAACAACATTAAAAATGAAAAATCATACGTCTCTGGTCCTATGCGACACAAGAGTATTTAGGAATATAGGCCGCCAGAAAAAAAATTATACTTGATATACATATTACTGGAGACAAATCATCGACTTGTTCAACTATAATGTATGCCTTGTTTATAGTAATTTGTGAATGTCCTCAATGAAATGTTCTCTCCCCCACCCCTAAGTTTCGTGAGCTATAAATGGCATTTTTACGAAGCATCAATTCACTTGAACATACAGGGTTTCTTGTCATTATTATTGTAAAATGTGTCTTTATTTGTGTATTTTAGCTTTATTTTCATAGTCGAATGAAACATTACAAATTCTATACAATTTTCACAGCATCAAAGTATCCTAAATTATACAAGTTAATTGTTGATTTCATTTATCTTTTCTTTTATCTGAAAAAAGGTTGTAAAATTCAAAACCAAATTTTGGTGATGACTTCGATCACTCTTTGGTTAATTACGAACCTGAAAATATTTGTAAAGTTTTATCTTCTCAGTTAATCATGACGAGAAATATGTAAAAAAAAAAAAAATAATAACGAAATAAAAGACTTCGATATTTCAGTCCAAAACCTCTTGATTACAGCCCCAGCCCCCAAACCTTCTGATCTAATGCTTAATTAACCCCCGCCCCCATCATCTTCATATCCATTGTGACAAAGACGAAGAATTGTGTGGTAGGTTCACGCTTTGCCCAGCTGTTGCATGGTCCAATACAATTTAATATGTCACCAACAAATAACTTGTGTAAATTGCACATTTATTACAAAAGTCCCTCGGCGTCACATTTCTCTTCAAATTTTCCGTGTATTTCAACACTTGTTGGCTTTGATCGCACATAGTCTGTTCCTAATTACTCTAATTATGTCTGGCGATGTATACACATATCTATTAATTACTTGCTCTTTTGATTGAATTATCAAATACACGGAAAAGCGGCTAGGTTAACACGAAGCAAATTAATCTGCTCCGGGAAACATTCCGAGCAGACGCGTCAATCACTATATTCAAATATATATTTTTTACACGAAGACTCAATTCTACTCGCATTTTCTACATGTTCTTGAAAGGGCTGGATGGTCATTGCCTTTTTAAAGCTATATTTACCTCCTTTTGACGAAGAGTTCTGTATAAGATATAAGAAAATGTTGAAATTTTAAAGGCAAAATAATTTGTTTAGGTGTATACAATTTGAACTCGTGTTAAATTAAAAAAAAGAAATTTCAATGATCCAAAACATATGCATAAAGAGCTAATTTAAAAAGAGTTTTGTGTCAGCCAGCAATGTGACGTTGGCCTGTCTATATCATTGCTGGCCACTCAGCCATGGCTCTTTGAATCAAGAAAATTTGTCTGCATCGATTCTGAGCTAAGAATACGCAATTTTTGCATATTTTACTCGAATCAGCGTCTATGTTTACTTCAATAGATAGTTGCAAAAGTCCAAGGTCTTGTTGAAGTGGTTCTATTGATTTAAACAGAAGGACTCTCAACATCGTGTGACTAACAAATTAAAGCTTGAATACTTAACGAAATTGTTTACAAAGCTCTAGATAGAAAGTATTCATAAACAACGTTTCTATACGCATATATATACACTTATGTATCGCAGCTTCAAAAACATACAATATTAAAGATATATAAATTGAAGGGACTTCAATTCACTAAAAGCGATAGATTCTGATAAAAAATGCTTAAAGCAACACTCTGTATAATGATTTGTATATATATACCAGGGACAAAATGCGGAAATACGTTTTAGAATTTAATGCTTTTTTCAATTTTATTTCCATTGTGTGAACAGCTATTAATAGTTTTCCCCTCGGTGATTGATAACATAGTACTTGCAGATTTGCAGCTGATATTGATTTGAAGATAAAAAAAAAAGTGAGATTGTTTTGGGGGTTTTTGTTTAACAAACATGGAATTACTAACTCATACCAGAGAGGTTATGATACGATTTTTTTAATTTAAACATTCACTTCGATCTAAAACCAATTACTCTGTTTCAAACAGCTTTGTTAAGAGGACACCTCATACCACATTTTTGAGGTGTGATTGTACTAGTAAAGCATATGTAAGATTTTACTACAACATACATTGTATCAGCAGACACGGAGCATCGTTATTGAAAGTGTGGGGGGCAGACTCATCCAAAACATTTTGACAAGCAAAAAAAAACTCCTCATAAACATCACTAAAATCCTAATCCGTTTGGGCGGCGTAGTGTACCGATAATTCAATTTCTCTATTAATTTCCTTCCTTTTCCTTTAACTTTTTATATGCTCTCCAAAAAGTTGGGGGCGGAGCAACTTCATGAAAATTCAATTTTTTATATGAACATTTATGAAAATTGTTTGCTGCGAGAAAAAGGGGGGAGACAGCCCCTTCCTCCTCCGACCAGTGCCCAAACTATCATCTTTCTTCCGAAAATATTTCAATAGTGTTTTGCCACATGTCATGTACAACCTGTGTCTTAGAGGTGGGGGGGGGGGTGCTAAAAAAAACCTCGAGGTTTGATTTATAACCTGCGATTTCCTGTGACAAGCAAAAACCAAAACATATTTTCAACTCGTTCTCCCTCTGGATCTGAACACACCTACAAATAAAGAGGTTTTAAACTAGATCGGTTTTCCAGAATGAAAATTAATGGCGAATGCATGAGATCAATCGGTGATGGATTTTAGAAAGATGTTCAATCATCGAAAATGTAAACAACTTTTAATAAAAATAAACCCAGTGAATGTCACTACAAGAACCACTTATTCTCTTTATTTTGGTCGCAAGGAATATGCGTCTCTTAAAAGCGTCAAATTGAATGTCTTTACGATCACCAAAGAAGAATGGAAATGAATTTTACAAATCTACAGAGGCAACGAAAATAGAACACAAGGACAAACTTGTTTACAAAATCTTTCTCGTTAACTAGAACGTATATTTATTTAGCAGGCTGGGTGGTCAACAAATTAACCAACAGATCTGCCTTAAACTGTACATATGATATATTTAGCCATAAACTAACATTTTGTAAAGAAAATAATACAAAAATTGTAGCCTTTAAATTTTAACATTTTATTCATTCTTTATAGAGATTTTCATTTAAAGAAGGTAAATATTATATAACCTAAAAAAATGGCAACGACCACTCAGCTTTCTTAATCATTTATTTATGTTGCTTTTGATTATTTAAACTATAGAGCTTTTATGATCAAGATATAGAAAAAATGTTCATATGCAGAAATAGCTAAATACTAGTACATGTATAAGGAATTTTCCGTACTAAATAATAGTTTATGGTTAAAAATCGTCTAAAAACTTTTAAGATGTTGACTATATAATATATCTAGCCTCCTTAAGTTGGCAGAAGGGGCAAAAACTAGTTACACTAGTATATGTAACTATATGTTGATGGTAGAAATCCAGTGGTGTGGGGTGATGCAGATATATTTATTTGCAATTGTCAATGTTGTCAAGAGAGCAAACTTTTAGTTTATCTATTGTGACGTTTATTGGAGAACCTGGATGAGGTTGCTCAGCCCCAGAAAAATGAAGGGGTCTTTAGACACTATATATAAACTCCTCAAACTATTCTTTGCCTAGATGTAGATTAGAAGTTTTTAACAAGTCATTTTTTCCTGACTCTATACGTAAGTGGAATAGTCTGAGTATTAATACCAGGGAAGCTACTTCATTAAGTATTTTTAAGAAAACACTACAGAGCGATTATACAAAGCCTCCTAAGTATTTCTCTTCTGGTAAAAGATTTTTAAATATCATTCATACGAAATTAAGGCATAATTGTGTTCTCAATTATGATCTTCATCGATGTAATATAATAGCCAACCCAATGTGTTCATGTGGAAGTTTAGAAGATGCACATCATTTGTTCTTCGTTTGTAAAAAATATTCATTATTAAGACAATCATTTATGTATAATCTTTTATCGTTGAACTTTTTGAATATAATTGATGTACATTTGATACTTTGGGCTGACAAAACTTTATCTTATGATGAAAATGTAAAAATATTTAAATATTTAAATATAGTTCATACATTTATATAAAAGTGTGGAAGATTTACGTAAGTTTTAAATGTAATTGCATAACTTTTCGTATCCATCCTAATTCTAATTTTAGATTTGCACAGTATTACAGTATTGCAGCATTCAAAACTAGTGATTTATTTCTATTTCATTAAGTGTACTATACCTGTTATAAATATTAACTGGCATTGTTATATATTATGTACAACAAGGAGAGGACTCTCTAAGTTTTTGGAACTTGTGTCCAATCCTTTGACATCGTTAGTCAATAAAATATGTTCAACTCAACACACTATATAGTATTATTTAGATTTTTTAAAACTGAAATTTTTTGCGTAAACCATAAAAAAGTTCGCTAAGCAAATAGAGTCAAAATATATTTGACCATAGACATTAAATATTTACTTTGACCATGATCGTGTGTGTCAAAATGGTATCAAAACTTTTCTAAATCTTTTCCAAAATCGAAATTTACACTTTGTTTAGGAGATTGCATTAACACATTTGAAAGACCAATATACTAGCATTGGATGCATGTCTCAAACTAAGTGTTTTAGTTTACAGAATATGACAAATAATGTGATGCTACATGTACAATGTGTATTATTTCCTTTTTAAATTTTATTGGATATTGATATCAAACGGATTTCATTCCTTTCCTGTTTTCCCTTTTTGTTTCTTTCAATAGAGGGGGGGGGGGTATTCTATTTTTCATTTTTGATTCTTAAAGATATCAATGAAAACAGATTTCTGGAGCGTAGGGGGAGGGTAGAGTTCAAGACATTAACTGGCGTTTTTTTGTGTTTAATTCTCATCAATTTCATTTAGGTTACCATTTTGCACACATTTGTTTAATTTTTTAGCTTGCTCAATTCAAATAGGAAAATGATGAATCTACAAAGAAAATCAGCATCTTTCTTTACAGTTTACAATTTCTATATTATTAAATAAAAGCTCATGTTGAACATTTATGGCAATTAGGCTTTGTTTACACTGATTACCAGTTTCGTTCATTGATGGCGTTAGATTAGACAAAATATTTAAAATTCAGCAGTGATCGTGTGTGTGTTCGAAAATAAAAACCAATTTCTGCATTATTCAAGTGATCTTTACAATCTTAAGGGTCATATGTGACCTATCTTTTATTATTTATTTTTTCTTAATCCGCAATGTGAAGATTTCCACTTCGTAAATCATTTTATATCATATTATTCTATTTGGATATATAGTTTCAATTGAAAATGTACAGTCATTGTGACTTTATTATTAAGCATTCAATTGCATTTTGCATGCTATTAAACGAAAAATTCAAAATATTCTAACTAAAAAAAAAAGTCTGGTAATGCATCCTGAACTTTTGGGCATGAACAGGTTTAAATGCAAAAAAAGAAATAATCTATCAGGGAAAATTATCTAAAAGTGAGGAAACGTCGCGTGTGTCCTTAATTACACTTTGATTTGTTACAACACCTTATGTGAGCAATAAAAAAGGGATATTTTGTTTCGTTACTGCAATAGTCAGAGAGCACGAAATTGATTTTCCGGTATTTAGCGGTCTCAGAAGCTAGCTCGCTAGAGTATTTAAAAGCTGTTATATGTGAGAAGATAGAACTTAGAAAAACAAACGGCATCTCACACATCAATGAGGCTACATCCAATCAGTGATTACTGCGTAAACTACACAAAGAGTAAAAAGAGAGACAACATTGTGTTTCTTTTGGTGATTCTGTAAAAAGTGCCTGACCCAGAAATGAGTTTATGTCACATCAAACAGAGCAACCTTTAGTGCGATTCATATTTTGGAAGATGGGCATAAATGAGTTTTACGCTTTAAATACTGGATTATTGGCCTGTCGCAAAGTAAGCGATTTAATTGGGGTTTTTTTTTTCCAACTACATATTTGTTCGTAGTTATACAGGCATTATACTTAATTTAGCTGTATCATTTAGTTTGTCTGTTTAGAAGGCTGGGATGTCAACAAATTAACCATCAGATCTTCCATAAGTTTTCAGGTATAATTTGTTATAAACTATCATTTAGTAAAAGAAAATCCAAACTAATATGTTAACTTTAAAATTTGAATAATTTGCTTTATCTTTATATATTACTCTTCTTTTTAGAAGATTAATATAGTGTACACCAGCCCTCTTAACATTATTTACGACATATCTGTATAACGAAAACGAATGAGTTTTGATATTTAGTTAATATTGGCGCCAAGTAGTATTTGTTTTTATTGTGGTGTCAAACCAAATTATTACACTATTTAATTATCTTTTTACAGTTGATTTAATTAAAGCCGTTGAATGAACTGAATCAATTGAATAAACACTTAGTTAATTGAGAGTTTTAACTTCTGAATTATATTGATATAACCATGCATGGTAATCTCTTTCTTGAACAGATACATCTACCTATTTTCTTTTTGTTACCAGTAACCTCTTTTAATTTATTTGGTATTTATTGTACCTAGAGTCTTTTTACGTGCTTTGAGTTAATAAATTCATTAAAATTGAATTAAATGAGAATGTTTAATAGTTATATTTTTTAAAATTAAATGTAAGATAATTTTAATTTAAATGTTGATTGCGAGTACAACGTTTGTTGTATTAGCCATGTTTTTTTTTTGTTTCCGGTATCAGGTATTAGTTGTAAATGTTGTTGTCAAGATGTTTCAACTACCTTGTTTACTTGGATCCTTAATCTAGGTATGTGATAATGCGGTATTGGTCCTAAATGTAGGCATGTGACTAATTGGTATAAATATTCCTAAATATATGCATGTGATCAATTAATATAGATCCTAAACCTAAATATGTGATTAATTGATATGGTTCCAAAATCTAGGCTTGGGATCAGTTAGAATTAATCCTAAATCTAGGCTAGTGATTAATAAATGTGGATCCTAAATCTAGGCTGGTAATAAGTTGGAATGATTCTAAAACTAGGCATGTGATAAGTTGTAGTGAATCTAAATTTAGACTTGTGATTAATTGGTAGGGATCTTAAATCGAGGCATTTAACTAGTTGGTATGGATTCTAAATCTAGGCATGCTATTAGTTTAAATCCTTAATCAAGGCTTGATTTCAGTTGATATGGATCCGTAATATTAATTTAGGCGCCATGTGACAAATTAGCCGGATTTTCAATCAAGACATATGATCAGTAAGTATACGGTATTAGTAAGTATAGCTTCTAGATCTACATGTAGGCAGGCGATAAGTCGGCAGGATCCTAAATCTAGGCTTGTGATTAGTTGGTATGGGTCCAAAAATCAAGACATCTAAATTAAATGACTTGTTGATAATAATTGCAAAAAGTAAAAAGTGATCAAAAAAGTTATCGATCCAATTGAATTCATTTCCATGTAAATGGTACAGGAGTTATAAATTACCAACAGTCTGGAAGAGCATACTTTAAAGAAATACGAAGTTGGTGTTCGACAACAAATTAACGAACATTAAAAGATTGTTTTGAAAATATTCTATTGCTAAAAAATATTACGAAATGAAGATAGTCCGTGACAGTCTAACAAGTAGTGCAACTCGTTATCAATTTAAATGTATTTACATACACAAATTACACAAACCTCTCTCATGTTGTTGCAAACAATTCCATCGACTGCCCTCTATTTGGAGATATCCGCAGTCGGTCGTTAAGAAAATCGTATTTAATGAGGCCGCCGTGTCGTCAATAATTATTCGATTAATCATCGTGAAACTTTCTAAAGCTGAATCTCAATAATCACTATTGACATCTTGGTACAGTAAAAATCGCTTAACATTCTGTTAGAGCATTGATCGAGTTCCATATCAATTTATAAAACTCTTTTTTGTTTGGAGATAGAAAATAACTCTGCAAGACCACGCCCCCTATATAACCTCGTTAATAAAACACTATTGATAGTTTAAAGTATAGAGATATGTTAAAAACGCCCAAAATTTCAAGTTGCCATTTCTTGTTTGTTAAAGATTCCGGCCGGTTGTGTTTTAAACGTGACATTTATGGTCTGGTGCTTATTTTTGATTTAGGGAACACAGGCTCATGATGTCTGATGTAGTGGTTTGTTAGACAAGGAGAAATTGTGGTATTCAGTGAAGTAATGGAGATGTGCGACTTTGAACCGTACCCTACAGACGGTAAGACACAATGTATCTGATTTCTGTTCTGTACTGATTCCACGCAGTCTGCTGATCTTTCACTTCATGTTTTACAGTGTAAGTTTTGTAGAATAGAAATTCAATATGAAACGAATGATGCAAGTGAAATACTAGTCTTATAGTACATACATTATTAATTACATTTCACGCTGTTGTATTCATCAACACATATTATAAAAAATGGAATTAATAAAAAAGAAAAGGTAAAAAAAGATCAGTAATTTTTATTTAAAGATGACAGATACTGAAATGGATTTTTTTTATAATTGGAAGAAGAATTATTGTATACACAATGAGAAAATATAGAATGCACACCAAGGAATAGTTTACGATGGAAAAATATTTGAACTCAGCATTATGCATAGATAATAAGATTTTATAATGTTTATATTATACACAATGAGAAAATAAATATAGAATGCACACCAAGGAATAGTTTACGATGGAAAAATATTTGAACTCAACATTATGCATAAATAATAAGATTTTATAATGTTTATATTATACACAATGAGAAAATAAATATAGAATGCACACCAAGGAATATTTTACGATGGAAAAATATTTGAACTCAACATTATGCATAGATAATAAGATTTTATAATTTTTATATTATACACAATGAGAAAATAAATATAGAATGCACACCAAGGAATAGTTTACGATGGAAAAATATTTAAACTCAACATTATGCATAAATAATACAGTAAGATTTTATAATTTATCTGCTATAAATATTTAAAATAATCTATAAAAAATATACTTTATTGCGGCGCATATTGAAAGAAACGGTGTTTACTCTCCTTCATAGCGCTGTCTGTTTTATGTCTCTGTGTCTGATCGGTCCTTCGAGCCTTCCTCTTGCAGAATCTCAATCTCTCTCTCTCTCTCTCTCTCTCTCTCTCTCTCTCTCTCTCTCTCTATTGTCTTACATCAGACTTAATATTAAAACGGTATTTACTATGCAAACTATAAACCTAACAGAATGATAAATTCTATCTGAAGTCAGCAGTAACAAAAATACTGTCAGTATTATAAATTTTTCACACTTGATATACATTATTCAGTAGAAATACGCACAGCTAATTATAAATTTTACAAGAATGTGTAGCAGACAACCACCATAATGGGAAAAAGCATTATGAACTGCTTGCAAATTAATCAAGATGGGCTAATTAATTAAGGCACTAAATTCGTAATGAGTCAGATTCACGCAGCTCTTCTCTTTGTTTGTTTGGAGAGAGAGAGAGAGAGAGAGAGAGAGAGAGAGAGAGAGAGAGAGAGAGAGAGAGAGAGAGAGAAAGAATCACGATCAATTAGCCTTTCAGAAGTATCTAATATTTTTGTCGGCGCAAAAAACAAAAATGATCTTTTAAATGAAATACATTCTCAAGAGAATTGAAAATAAGAATTCTACAGTAGCTTTAAGGGAGGCATGTAAATTTCCGATTAAATGGCTGTAAGGTCTGAATCATTTATCGTTATATATTTAGCTCTCAATGCTGTTATGTCAGAAAAAATCAGGGATGCAATGTCAGGTATTTTGATTTTGATAATACAATATTGGCTCTACGAAGAATAAGTTATTCACTTGCAAATTAATTTTACAATCTTACATTGAGCTGCTGCTGCTTAATTCAATAATAGCATTCAGCCTTGTTCTGTCAGATACAACTTAAAGAATCTGGGTGGTCATCAAATTAATCGTCAGATCTTCCTTTAATTTTTAGATATCAAATGATTTGTTTACTTATAAACCATCATTTAGCATAGAAAAAAATCCATATATATCTTAGCCATGAAAGTTGAATGATTTGCGATATCTTTATACAGAACTCTTATTCTCTCGGAGATTAATATAGTATAAAAATGGCTACGAATATCCATCCCTCTTAATAATTCTCTTATACTCATGGAGATCGCTGCGAAATGTCTCTTTAATTAAGATGGCTTAAAATTCCGTGAAATAAATCAATCTAAGTAAAGGTTACCGTCTCCTGTTTATCCTTAAAGCTCCTGCTAATGAGAAAATTCATCGTGGTTAACTTATAGATATAACGACGTAAGTTTTACAAATGAAAAAGGCCTATATTTATGTAAAATAAGAAATTTACCTCGAGTTACCTTTTTTCCTGTTTTCCCCCTTTTTTCATATGACGAGGTTCAAAGATTTTAGGTATACAGAACAGGTGATTGTCCATTTTTCGTATATATACATATATAATGATGCATTTCATGTATACCTCAAAAAAAATTATTCTTTGGTTTCATCAAAGATTGTTGAATACCAATATCGTAGATTTCGTCGTTGAGTTTTAATTGCAGTTGAAATCTAATGTTCAAAGGTTAAAATTCAGCTGAAGTGCAATTTCTAATAACTTATTTTATTTATTAGAGTTCAACATCTGAATTGGGCAAAAGTTGTTCTCTCATTTATTTTATGATAATTTAGATTCAATATAGGTTCAAGCTTGTAATTAGTTTTAAAAGTAATGAATGTTCCTAATGTTTGATATGCTGGTAGTCCTTCATTCCCTATGTTCTGTGTATATTCGTAAAGCTTCATTTCGATTTCTTTAATATCTACTGACAGTTGGTTAAGGAACACGTAATCAATTTTAAGCTTTTCACAAATAGTATCTATTTGTGAGCACCACGTTACACGTTTGTTGTAATCCCAGTAGATAAATAAAAAACGATTTGTATTTTGATTATTCACTGATGATGTTAATTCGTGAATCAGGAGTACCCACGAAATCTTTGAAAATTGGGACCCCCCCCCCCCCCCCCCACTAAAAAGTATATTATACGGTCATGACTATATTGTAGGCAGACTTTCTAAAGTACTTACTTCTGTATATTACATAAACGCCATTGTTTTGTAGGCAGACTTTACTGCAATGCCACGTTTGACGGCGTGCAGTGTTGGAACTACGCGGTGGCTGGGTCTTTAACCTTTGGAGCGTGTCCACAGAACCACCCCAACTCTATTCTCTTTGACAATCCTGCAGGTAATAGAAGTCACGTGACAGAAAACGGCAATCACTTTAGGGGTCACGTGACAGAATACACCAATCGCTATAAGGAGTCATGTATCGGGATAAACCAATCAAAACAGAAATTAATACATCTCGTTAATGAAGTCTGTACATACAGGTACTAAAAATCTAAAGCTCTTCTTTAGATAATGATTGATTACATGGATTTTAATTAAGTACAAAGTTATCTAAAATATCATAAAATAATATCGCTATGTTATTCATTGTACACCACATTTAAGTGGACAAAAGAACACGTCATTTTGTTTTGCTAGATGTTAGCTTTGGGAATTTGCAATTTGAATATTAATCTGTCATGTCTTAATGGCAATTAATATAGCTGAAGAACTGTAGCTCCACCGAAAATTCCACGGTCCGTCAACCCGAATTTTCTACAGATCTGCAGCTACAATTAATAGCGCCTGTGATAAAAGTTTCCAAATGAAAAATCTTAATTTTTGGGGGAATCCAGTTTCCTTTTATATCCTCAAAGTCACAAACAATAATTTTCCTTTTGAACTACATGTACTCTGTATGTTCTGCACTTATATAGACTTGGTTGTGTTATGACATATACTATGTAGACATCTCAATAAACTAATTCTCGTGAAGTGAATCTTAATAGTAGAGAATAAGAGGTTAAAACTGGAGACCATTCCATTGCAAAACAAACAACGGTTGTGAAAATCGGGAATATAATAATTGAACTGCAGTCAGAAAATTGTTTGTAACATATCTTTACACAGGTTACTCGTACAGAAAATGTGAGGCAAACGGAGAGTGGTGGAGCAGGAATAAGAATTGGACCCACGAATTCACCAAAACAGATTATCGTCCTTGCGTCTCCCTCTACACCCTACAAAAAGGCAACGTGAGTCCAAATTGAACAAAACCGTCAGCAAACAATTTCAGATGAATTGAATAATGAATCATTATATATTAAGATAAAAATTTTAAAATGAGTATACATCTATTCATTTTGTAATCTCATAATTTTCAATGCCACACTAAATACTCTATACGTTTACAGTTCTGATAAAATAGGTAAATATCGGGGGAAAAGAAATGGGTGGGTTATCGGGGTGATCAATTGTAAATTGCTGTCGGAGTTATTCTCTTGTTAGGACGATATTGTACATTTGTACCTTAAGCCTAAACGGTTTTTTTTTCATATTTGTTTTTTTTTCTTTTGAAGTCTCTTCTGGCGGTTGATAAAAATGTGAGTATAGCTATTTCATGTACAACTGCATCATTTATCCAAGAAATGTTAACCATTGCACCATGCGGTGTAAACTCACTATTTTCAATTGAGACTAGTTGCGTACAACACACTGTGTAGGTATTTGACTATTCATCTCGGCAAAATTCGGTCCCAAGTGTTATATATAAAGCATTCGCAAACACCATTGACATATTGGATATTCGCAATATACATGGATATTGGTTTTTATGGATTACGTCTGCACCCATGTTTCACGATTTTTTTCAAAAGTTGTTTCAAAAGTGTACTTATATATATATATATATATATATATATATATATATATATATATATATATATATAATGTTTAAGGATGGTCAACATTTTTAACCTTCAGATCTACCTTACTTTGACATATGATATTTTTTACCATAAACTAACATTTATAGTGTAAGAAGAAAAAAATTCAAATAATATTTAGACAGAGTTCTTCTTTAAGAGATTGAAATAGTCTAAAAAATGGCCACGACCATCGAGCCCTCTTAACTTAGGAAAAAGTTATTAGGTAAACAAATTATCCATCAGGTCTACCTTATGATTTTAAATGTGATATTGTTTAAAATTATCATTTAGTAAAGAAATGATCCATTTGAACATGTTCTATATCCGGAGTGCTTTGTCTAAAGAAGTTTAAAAATGTCAAAGATCATCTAGCCCTCTATAGACCAACTTATAATGCATCTTGAAATTTAGCTTGATGCTTATTATAAAAATCATAAGCTAGGTCATCTAACGTGTTCGCTTGTGCAATATCGGACATTTATTTTTTTTTTACAGTGGATCTTTCAATTTCAGTAATGTGACTTAATGTTACTAAAGAAAAAAACCATTTGACCTTTTTCTATATCCTGAGTGCTTCGTCTAGTTTAATATGGTCTAAAAAAAAATGGCTAAGATCATCTAGTCGTCTATAGACAAACTTATAATGCATCTTGAAAGTTAGCTTGCTGCTTTTTATGAAAATCATAAGCTAGGACATCTAACGTGTTCGCTTGTGCAATATCGGACATTTATTTTCTTTAAAGTGGATCTTTCAATTCCAGTAATGTGACGTAATATTATACATCGTTAAGGCATCATTCACGACCCCCGATTTTTTTTATTGACAATCATTGACTGTACATGTATGTCTGGCAGTTTACATAAGAGGAGGAGATTGGCGGCTAACAGAAGAATCTCGTGATAAGGGACTAGCAGTAGATTGTCGTGACTTAAGGAATCATTAGCTGGAGACAGTCTGTTATGATATCATAGAGAATCATTTACACTTCTCAATTCTCTCTATCTTTCTCTTTTTATAGTTCCATCTGTTTTCTCTCTCTCTCTCTCTCTCTCTCTCTCTCTCTCTCTCTCTCTCTCTCTCTCTCTCAGAATATACATCTTTGAATGGACCGGTGAATATGTCAATAACCTCTCTTCGCGTATGTTGTCCTACACACAAACGCATCAGTAACAAGAGAGAGAAATTACATTCTATCTGTGAATAAAGAAAACGAAACACTAACTTGATATATCGCTCACAGTGGTTCATTTATCATACACGAATATGATTCGATTGCCTTGCATGCATTTTCGGAAACCCCTATACACCGTAGCTCAAAAAACATCCCGAAAATAGTTACAGTAATAGCACACTGGAGAAAACCAATTTCAGCTTAAGTTGAACTTGATAAATATGTGCTTAGTATAATTATAATAAAGTTGACATATTTACAAATCGAAATAGATGACTGCCCTTCCAGTACTTTGCTGTGCTAGCCCATTCAGCGCGTTAATATCCTTCAATAATCCGAGCACTTACTATGATTTATTTTTATATTCGTTGGCATTAATGTTCGTGGATTTAGTGACAATCACAATTTTAAGGAATCATACGTACTTAGTTCGTGGTCAATAATCCCATCCATACAATGTCTTTAATATTAGTCATTGCAGCTTATTAACCATTAGATTTTTTGGACCAAATTAAACATCGAAATCCTCGAAAATTAGCATACAACGAATATTAGTGAAACCGCCGTTATCGGTTGTTCGGCGGGGTGTCGTTTAAAGAATTATTACAGAATAAAGAATCATAATTTGATGAGTATTATGAGGTTATAATTTTGGTCGGAGCATGGTCAAATCCAATAAAGCCCGAAGGGCTTTATGATACATTCGATTACGCCCCGACCGAAATTATCACCTCATAATATTCAAAGAATGATTCCTTATTTCTTATTCATGAATCTATATAATTGTTCAGCAATTGTACGGTTAAATATTATAATATTGACATTTTAATGTGATTTTCGATTTTTAAGAGGGCTCGATGGTCGTGTCCATTTTTAGTCTGCGTTTACCTTCTTAAGAATAAGAACCCTATTTAAAAATATAGGAAAATACCCAAATTTAAATAGTAACATATCTAGATTTTTTCTTTACTAAATAATAGTTTTTACATGTAGCTATACAAATCACATCTTAAAGTTTAAGGTAGATCTAATAATTGATTTGTTGACCACCCAGTCTCCTTAATTATATGCTTACCCCGCTTGTGCCTTAATTTGAATTCAGTTGAATTTATTGGACTCTGCATTACAAAATCGATTCAGACTGTAATTACAAAGAAAAACACTGAATAATGTAAATGAATGACGATATTGTACTTGTGTGTGTTTAATTTGTTTTTTCCAGAGCGTTAAACTGGTTACGTACATTTACATCAGCGGCTACGCCCTATCTATGCTGCTACTGCTACTGGCTTTGATGATCTTCGGAGCTTTCAAGTAGGACCTTCTCTCTCTCTCTCTCTCTCTCTCTCTCTCTCTCTCTCTCTCTCTCTCTCTCTCTCTCTCTCTCTCTCTCTCTCATGTTACCATTTCCATGATTAAATTTCGTCAGATTCCTTTGTGTTACACTAGTATATAGCTAGCGAATAAAAAATGAACTGAGCTAGATATCGTGACATGATAGTACGATTCCTGAGAATATACAGAATTGATTTAAAGGAATTATCAAACAGAGAAGCCGGTGTAATATTCGGTGAATAATTATGTTATCCCAAAAATCAATTAGCCTTTTTTTTGTAAACAGAATGATCACGCACAAACACTTGTTTATGCGATACAGTTCACCGTTTAGTATAATATCAGTAAATAATCATCAGAAGTATCAAAAGAGAGTGTGAACTTTTATTACAGAAACAAGCGCTTGTTGGATGGATCACGCATAACTGAATGACCAACTTTGTAGCAAAGAAAGCAGTTTCCTTTATAGTTCCGTTCGATGGAATTAATTTATCACTTATACCTCGAAACCTCTATGTTAAAAACCTTCTTTGCGCCTATAGTTATATGAATTCAAATGCAGACACGTATAACATTGGAGGACGGATGTGGGACTTATCCCAAAAATTATGAAATGCATGGAAATTAATGAGAAACATATAGGCGTCTCTACAATAAAAAAAAATCTAATTATGATGTATATCATGTTTTTCAATATATTTCTATACACACAGTAAATACATGTATAATTTGTGATGGACCAGTTCGTTTACAATATGACATGAGGATTGGGCGCTCTCTGTTAATTGCTGCGTGCATGCAGAGTATAAATTAAATATGAGTATAGGAAAATAAATAGAAAACGTTTCTAATTTGTCATTTTTCACAGGCAACTTCACTGCAAACGGGTCACAATCCATTCTAATCTGTTCGTATCCTTCATTTTGAGTGGAACTTCGTGGGTCATCTATTACTTATTGATGATGTCAGACAGCTTAAAATCCAATCAAAGACCGGTAATTTTTCCGTATTGTTTAAAAATATGATCAAATGTTTCGGCGCTGTGGCCATTAGATACATGTGTATATTTAATATGTGCCTTTAATTAAGTTAATTAAATCAATTACGGTGCACCTTCTCTTTTGACGTTAGGGTAAAAATCATTTTCTTGCGATTATTGTCCATAAAGAAAAATAAAATACACCTGAAATTCATTTAGTGAAGAAAAAATTCAAATAATTAGATTAAATATTTGATTATTTTTCTATATTTTTATACAGTGCTATTCATCTTAAGGAAATACATATGGTATTAATATGCCCACGACCATTTAGCCCTTTTAAAAAAAATGTATTATGATTTCTTTTAGATGTGTTGCTACTTCGTGCATGGCTTAGCGTTATATTTTAAAAATATTTTTTAAATTATTAATATATTAATTACATTATTATATTTAAAAAATTAATACAATATTTTGGTTTCTTCTAGATGTGGTGCTACTTCATGCATGGCTTAGCGTTATACACGATGCTTTGTAAATACGCGTGGATGTTATCTGAGGGAGTATTCCTACACTTCAGCCTAATAAAAGTCTTCTCCAGCCGGAACAAGCTCTTCATAACCTGCTGCCTCATCGGATGGGGTACGTAGGATAATTTACAGGCACCTGACGTTTTATATTTGTCACATAATAAATAAATAAATAAATATATATATATATATATATATATATATATATATATATATATATATATATATATATATATATATATATATATATATATCAAACTACTAGGTAGTGGGCACTGTAAACAGGGTTATTTTCGTCCCATATTATTTTCGCCCTTCTTCACTTGCAAACGGTTTCGCCTCGTCTTGAATTCGCTCTGACGTACTTGTGTTTAAAAAGAGAGATGAAATGAAACATTGGAATTCGCCAAGTCTTAAATTCGCCCGCTGACAACGAAGGCAAAAGGGGCGAAAATAAAATGGGGGCGAATATTTACATGTATACAGTATATATTTTTTATTGTTTGAAAAATATGTAACGTCATAACAAGGTACAAGTAGCGGGTGTATATATATATATATATATATATATATATATATATATATATATATATATATATATATATATATATATATATATTAATATTAGAAAAATATATAACGCCAGGTGCCTGTGGAATAATTCTATCAACAAAGTTATCTTATATGTCCATGCACGGATCCAGAAACAATATTCAGGGAGTGGGAGAGGGTTTCGGTCCCGAGACCAATTTGGTTTGCCGGGGGGGGGGTATCCAAACCCTATTACGGTTACATTATAACGCGAGGTCCGTGGATGATGATTTTGCAATGGCAGATGTAACAAAAGATGTTTGGATTAAAATTCTGGGATGGGAGAGGGTTTGATGCATCTGCAATTCTATACAAATTCCATACAACATTGATATTATGATGCAAAGTGAAAAAATGCATTCTGTATCAATTTTAACTTATTAAAATAGTTTGAAGTAAGTGTAAAAAAAAACCATAAAAAATTTACTTTTAGATATATTTCAGGTTAACTTTTTTTTATGGTTAATTGGCCTTTTGATAAGGGAAATAACTCTCACTAGGACTGAAGAAAATATCCCTATTTAAACTTGTCAAGTATGGGATTTCTTTCAAGTTTTGCTTCACAGGGTGATATTAAAATATACATGTACTTTGCATTTTAATTAGTCATTGATATTTAATTTTAGAAATATCACGAAAGTAACATACGCGATTTCCTTGGCCTGAACAGAGGAATGACTAACCATAAAATTATGCTATTGCAGCATATATAACATAAGAAGCATAAATAATTACATACAAAAAATGTATTTTTTAAAATTAACTTTCCCGTTTAACTTCCATTTTATTTCAGATTTGGAGCCTTAAAATTATGCTGCTGTAGCATTAGTAGCATAAGAAGCATACATGTTTGTTCGTTTCTCTTTTATGTCGTTTATCTCATATTTTATTTCCGTGTCACATTATATAAATAGTGCCTGCTTGGGACAACCCGAGAAAACCATTGTCAACCGACGCGAAGCGGAGGTTGACAATGGTTTTCGAGGGGTGTCAATTTCAACTGGTACCCTCCCAAACAGGCACTATTTAATTTTTTTTTATACTAAATGTCTTAATTCTAGAGAAAATTTTACTGCTTTTATATAGAAAAGACTTGAGTTCTACGGCGAACCGTACGCGCATAATTTACGCGCATGTAACAATTCGTTCTATCGGTCCGTTGCCAAGTGTGTTGCTTACGCTGAGGGTAAGATAACGGATTGTCAACTGCGTCTAAACCAATCAGATTTCAGTATTTAACATGAAAGTATAATAAACCTTGTAGTCTTACTGATTCCAGTTCTACCTGGCTTCATCATAGGGGCGTATTGTATTGTTCGAATTATTGTCGGAGAGAAAAAAATTGAGAGGTTTGTATTTCTATGCTTCCTTTAAAAATAATTGTTGTCATCAATAAAATTGTCTAGATCTTCTATGCTCTATTTGTTTATTTCGTGTAGTGATAATCTACATCAGCATAGCTTAGAGACGCTTAGTGTGTAGCGAATAATTGTTTAATAAAGAATTCCGTGCTAAGAAGATGTTAGTTTTTTCTCTGAGAGTTGTTGTATTATTTTGTTTAAAATTTGTGAAATTGCATTTAGCGACTCGTTATGATCATTGTAAAATGAATACATTGGATATTTTTATAACAAAAATTATGAAATACTAGTATATGCTTAACATTAGCAGATTATTGTCGAAACATTTGAATCATGAATGGAAAACTGATTTACAAATTGCAGAACTTTACAAGAATGCAAAGATAAACAATTTCGTGATTAATTTTAATACTAGTATTTACTTTAAGTTGTTGGACGGAAACACATCCATTCATTTGGATTATAAGTAGCCCTGTAATTCTCTCGTTGTTGGTAAGTATTATGTCAATCATGGCTCATGTATGACAATTTACAGAATATTAAGGGTGATCACATACCAAGAAATTTTGACCGTTAACATTTCAATAAAGATTTTTATAATAAGAATTTTTTTTTCGAATTTTTATATTATTATGGATTAAAATAGATATATTATATTATTATAATTGTAATACTAATAGATATCGTATAATTATTGTAATACATTAAATATAAAGATATCATAAAAGTATGTTATTATTATTTTTAAAATTACAGAAATAATGATATTAATTATTAGTGTATAACATTGTGGAAGCGCAGGATAAAACATCTGGGCCCACCGTCACCAGCTTTCCTCAAGTCAATACACTGAGCCTCAACTCTGAGTTTTTACCTTAAATTTATGCACTTTTTTTAAGGATTTGAGTTGAGGACTGAGTTGAGTGATTTGAAAATTTTGGTGACGGTGGGGCCAGATAGCATACATGACACCGAAAGAATTAACATTTCTTAGTGACGTAAAATATGATATTTTAACCTTAGGATAACACGTCAGTACATGCACAAAACAAAGTTTAACTCCATATTATAATAAAAAATTAAACATTTTTTTTCAATGACGTAAAAATAATTAAAATATTATATATATTAAAGGGTGATATCCAAATATTTCCCCGATGTAATACATGTACTAACGTACTATGTAGTCGATGATATCAAGCAACTGTTGAAAAAACGACAAAACGAAAACAAAGGAAAAAAAAAATCCAAAAACCTACTATAATTTAAACCTTTAACACAATCACATTGTCAAACTTATTTGAGTTTTACATGTATGTATGTATGTATGTATGTATGTAGTACGAATTTTCAAATTGCCAAAACGATATATTTACGGGTTTTTTTATCTATTTTTACAACCACAGCTCAATCTCATTTTCCTTATCAACATCATGAGGATTCTATCATCTAAACTACGATCGGTCAATCGGGAAAACGGGGACCAATACAAGTGAGCGAAACAGTTTGGTACATTTTTTGTCCTAGAAATTCTCCTATATAAATGATCTAGACACTGCTGCATGTAGGTTTTGTTCATCATTATTCGAGGCCATCAATTTTCGCGGATTTAGTAAAATTAAAAGTTCAAGGATTCGAAAATCCGTGGCAATAATCATATCAATACAATTTGTTTTTTTTGATATTGCACTTGAATGAAAATTTAATTTTGTGAATTGGTTATTTAACTCAACCATGAGATCCGCGAAAATTGGTATCCAACTAATATTAACAAAAATACAGAAAACAAAAAAATAAATAAAAGCATTATAAGAAAAAATATTAACAAAAATACAGTTCCAGACCCCTTTGCTTTCTAATGCAATCTTTGAAATTATCAACTATGAGACGATGTGGAGGCACATTGATCTTTTTTAGTTTCATAAGTGGTTTTCAAAGGATCCTGCTTTGTGAACAGAGATCAGCATTTTTTAATCGGTGTCAGTGAATGGTACTCGATGAAGCACTTGCTCAATCATGTTACATGTAGTTGCAAATTTAAACGTTTTTGTGATTATGATATTGTTACTTAATCAGAGATGAATATATACTAAGTAGTTGGTATTATATATACGTTCCAGGATAAATTCATTATAATTTAATCTTTAACTTTCCTGGGGATTGCAGAAAGACAGCACGGGCCATATTGATTTTGGTTCCTCTTCTGGGATTGCAGAACATCCTCATGCCGGTTGTAATTGACTCGCTAGCTTACAAAATCTTTGCCGCTCTAGTGACATCGTACCAGGTCAGTATACTATACATGTACCAGGTCATACATGTACCAGGTTAGTTTAGAATACATGCATGTATGTACATGTACATGGATCTCGCTTAGTACAAAATTTTTGCCTCTCATCTAACAGTGTAACCGATAAGTATATTTTTGCCACTCTAATAGCATCGTACAAGCCTTAGGGAGTATATTTTACATGGATCTCGTTCCCAAACCCTTTGTCACTCTAGTTACAAGTACAGTAGTGTACCTAGTATCGCGTTAGTATATTTTTGCTGCTCTATAAATTTACATCGTACAAGGTTATTATATTATTGATGGATTCTTTGTCCCTCAAGTTACAGCGTACCAAAGGAGTGTATTATACATGGACTTTGATTACGCTTTTCTTTTGCAGAAAAGGTGTTTTATAGGGGGTCTATAATGCAGCTTATAGAAATGTTTCCCCCTTTTTTTTTTATCCATTTGGATCTTCTTAGAACACCTTGCCCATTTGTACATCATTTGCTTCTTTCATGAAATTGCAATGAAAATTATGGGTACGCCGAAAAAGCCAACAAAAAATCCCTCTTGTTTTGGAATATTCAAGAAGAAGCAATCAGGCCTTCCAACGATTATTTGCATAAATTTGAATAGTTAACTTTAAAAGTCCATTGCTATTGTCCTTATCCGTCTAGCCACATTAAGATGGATCTGTCACCTACCCCCATGAAATGTTTAGCGCGTCGGATGAGAGACGGTAATTAGATCTGGTAATTAAGGGAGTAAGGCTTGTGGAAAATCCGTGATGTTGACAGACGACATAAAAAGGCCATCTAATGAAAATTTCATGTACAATTATTTGTTGTTAATTTTTATTAGACATGGGGTACATGTAAGTTAAATTGGTACCATAACATCATAACAATAGCAGACACATCAAATTCACTGTGGCAACCGCCAAACAAGTTTTATTAACATTTAATATGTATATTTTACACGTACACAAAAAAATGCAGAGAGAGAGAGAGAGAGAGAGAGAGAGAGAGAGAGAGAGAGAGAGAGATATTGATTTATATTTTAAAAAACCGGAATATCGTATATCTGGTTACTTTTGCGGTGATCTGATTTTAGCTAGTTTGCGATCGTTGTCATATTTACATCGCAAAATTGGCTTGTACGGAAAAAGATAAAGATTTACTTCATTTTTGCAAATTTTGTAACTTCCGAAAAAAACCCAGATATACAGTATTCACTTTGTAATCATATTAATCCAATGGTCAGCATTTTGTACACATGCACCTATATAATTTTAATTTATATTCTTAATTACAGGGGGCCCTTGTTGCTGTTTTGTTTTGCTTCCTCAATGGCGAGGTAATACATTTAAAAATTCACCAAAATTATATTTCACTATCAAAAACATGAACATCTTTAATCGCTTTGTAAATAAAAATTGATTTTACAGGTTTTAACGATTATCAAAGTAAAGCTGTGTCAATGGTGTTCTAACTCGCGTGAGGAGACAGAGAAAGTTACCCTGAAATCGAGCACTCCAAGGATACAGTCCGATCAAGAGGAAGCGGAAGTGTTCCTTGAAGCTTGATGAATGCGCAAGCGCCGCCTTGGTGTGCTACGAAAAAACGAGAAACTGGTCACTCGTAGACTATTTTAAACTAACAGGAGATAATACAAGTTTAGCTTTTTAAAAAAGCTTACCGTCTTTAGAGCAAACTCTAAACAGCATATTAAGTAATCAAAGAAAATTCAATTCTTTTTTAATATATAAGGTCGCCTTCCTCTACATGCAATGGCTTTTGAAACTTTTTTTATGAACCTAACGTGCCTAAAATTAAGAAATGCGTACCCACGTGCTTGTGAGTTGGGATCGACTATAGTAGGGAAAAAGAGATCTTAGGAAGGGTCGTATTATTTTAATAAAATCAAACTTAATACCACAGCATTCAGCACTTGTTTTACTGATATTAGAACCATTTTAACAAGACCTTGGGCTTTCAGTAGGAGGTAACTATCTATTCTTGCGTCAAAACAAGTTAAAAATGACGCTGGTTTCAAGCGAAATATACACCGATTGCGTAGTCTTAGCTCCTAAGCCAGACAAATCTAGTTGATTTCAAAGAGCCATGCCATGGTTGTATGGCCAGCAATGAAATAGACAGGCCTATGTCACAATGCTGTTTGCCGCAACTACCCAAAGTCCAAACCCCTGTTAAAAATGGTTCTAGTTTTACCCGATACCGTATCGTTTTTACTGATTACTAGACATACCATATCAAATTTTCACATTTTTGTACTTGCCTAAACAATCCAAAATGAAAAGAACAAAAAATTTCAATAGATATTATAGAACATTGCTTTCAACTAGTTGTTGTGAAAATTGAAGCCTTAATTTCATTGATAGCTGATTTTATTGCTTTTTTCGTTTTCTCACTTTTTAAGATTTAAAATCTACGAAAATTGTTAAGTCGTACGTAAAAAAGATCATCAGAAAATTATCTCCCTTGCGCCGAACAGTTTTTCAACCAATGAAATAAATGTAAATTTTCACATCATGTATTTTCTACCAATCACAAAGGAGAGGAAGTGCACAACCCGGAGAAGGTAAATTATTCGTCTTCCAAGGAAGACGGTAATGAACTCTTTGTAGTCAAATGTTACTGATTTTATTCTGTGGAGGGAAGAAAAATCTAAATATGATACATTGAAGAAGATGGGGAAATAAGATAGTGCAAATGCCCATTTGGTTTAGCCGTAAAATACAATTTTACAAAATGTAATATTTTAAATGAAATATATTTGGTATGTTATAATACAAGTTTACAAAATGACAATTTTAACTATTATATTCAGTTTGGAATATTTTAACATACGATAAGAAAAACAAATACTAAAGTTTTGGTAGTATCGAACCCACGACCTAAAAACCCTTGTTTATAAGGTTACCTAATGTCTGCTGCTCTAACCACTTAGCCATTTCAGTCACAAGACTTTGAGTTGTTTAAATGCTATATAATGACACTTTGGTTACGAATTTACGGACTTGTACTTTTTTTCTAAAACGTTCAATTGTTGGGATACAAAATGACATTTTTAAGGTATAGTGCGCCATCTCTCCACGTTTTTGTTGATTAAAATCGGTTTGAATTCCATTAAACCTTATTTAGACTATGACAAAAATATGGAGCTCAGACTCACTCTATAAAAGAAAAAGGCATTGAAGTTCTAAAAAATGACACTGTTTGGAGGTTTTTCCACGCATACGCCAGTTTAAATCAACCTACTCCAAGTATTTAACATATTTAAGGGTTCCAAAACGATGTTATATTAAAATTAATATACATTTTTTTCAGTAATTAAATGAAAAATTTTCAGATTTGTCGATATTATAATTTTACAGTATCCTATCTTTCCTTATATAAGCATTTTACACGCCTTATTCACCCATCATCTTTTTATACTAATATAGAATCCATAAAAATTTTTCACACAATCATGCCATGTTCATAATCTGTTACTTGACTTGTCCAAAAATCTATACTACTATATTAAAATAATAGACTCGAATTTTTGGGCTTTAATACCGAGAAATCGGAGAAGTACTGTTTTTGTTTTATATATTTTAAACATCATTGGTACTTGAAGATTACCAATTTGTTTTTATTTTTCATCAATCAAGCTTCGCTAATTAATAATCAACAAAAATTCCTTTAAAAAATCCGGAAATCACCTGGATTTTTCGGATTTTACAATCTTGCGCATGCGCATTACATTCACGCGTAATCACGGGATGCTCTTTAGTTCATGTTTCCACAATATCACGATAATACAAATACGTGTAAATTTTCATTGGAAATTTGCTATATATTCTGTTCATCAAAGAAAATACGGGAGATAACTCTAACTCAGTGCATTTAATATGAAAAATCCCATTAGTTCCGAATTTCAACATGGTGTGAAAAAAAGTTGGTGAAAAAGTGTTGAATTCTTCATTAATATGAATTAAATTTTCAGATGAAAGGTATTTACAGCCTCAAAATGGTTCTGATGAATAATTTGACTGTTATTTTCAATGCAGCTTCATTAATTTTTCTCCAAAATCGTTTCGGAGCGATTCTGCAATTTTTTGCTACATTACGGGTATATGGGAGGCATTTTAACTGTGGTGAAGGCCTGTCCCGAGACACCGTTAGATTATTCTAATTAAACAGAGTGTAGTGAAATTATTAATAGCATTATTGTAGGCCTAAAGCTTGGTTATGTAAATGTCAACAATACCTAACGGTATGTCGATGTATCTATTTCGTAAATTTCCGATATCATATGCAATTTCAACCCGTGCACGCACGGGTCAAAGTCTAGTCGAAAAAAAAAAAGATTGTTGAAGGCCTTCATGACAAGTCACCTGATTAAAAACATCAAAATACATTTGGGCTAAAAGGCTCTTTTTGTTGTATAAATTTGTAGCTTAATTTTAAATTTGCTACTTAGCCTATAAGTGGGAAGCAAGTCCATTTTGGGAACACTTTCTATGTGTTTTTCCGAGTTTTGCTGGGGAAGCAAAAGAAGTCAAGGGAAAAAATGGAGAATACCGTATTCCCCAATGCAAGGAAAGAAGAAGGCAATATAAATACGAACAGAATTTTTTTTTACTAAATCACAAATGGTAAATATTCTTGCAAAGAATGTATTAGTTTACTTAATCCTGGCCAAGAAAAATATTTTTGAATGCTTAACATCGAAAGGGCAAGTAACTCAGACTGCACAACGTTTCTATTATGTACTACTGAAGTAATCAATATTTTCAGTCAGTTTCTTTTAAATTTTAAAAGTACACATACAAGAAAATCACATTTATAAAACACAAAACAATTCGTGTCTTAAAATGTGCAATGATTATTTAATCAATAAATTAAACACATCAATAAACTTACGTCACTCATGTCAAATCTTTTCCAAGGTAAACTAAAGATGACATCAAAAATAGCACACACAAAAACTTTTCAATGAATTTATTATTAAATCGAGAACTCTTTAGTTTCACATGGAAGAAATATCCTAATACAAAGCAACGAATTCACTCATTGCTTGTAATGTTTCACATTTTGAATATACCTAGACTTTGGTTAAAGAAAAAATAATAACTGTGTAAACTACCGGTAGAATGGATTTAATATCAACTTATAACTATTAAAAATAAGGTTTTCCAATAGTTTAGCCACTATGTGGTTATTTAGGGATTTCTATTGTATGATCGGGTTAAAACAAATTAAGGACCTTAAGGAACTCTGTTAACTTTGAGACAGATGTTTATTTATTAACCTTCAGTAGCCCTCGATGGATTTTAAAATATATAAATCTTTGGATATCTTTCAGTTCACCACCCATCTTAAATAAATCTGCTGAAGTGACTATGATTAACAATTTAAAAAAAAAGAAATTTAAATAATTTGAAATGCAGAAAAGCAAAATTGACAAATCTATATATAATGGAATTATAATAAATCATTAATCACAGCTAGATATAAGAGTTATCTCTCTTGCATGAGTCCATGCATGTGCATTAATTTTTTCCATTATGTGGCAAGAGATTAATTAACCGGTTTTCATAAGCCTATAAACTGTTCTTATATAAATAGGAGGAGGGATGGTTATACATTAAATATTGAGTTTATAATTGAGCAGGTACATATGTACTAAATCATGTGTTTACACATATTTCACCTTTAGTTAGCTAAATAAAGCTTTCACCTTAGCTCTGACTAAAACGGCACCAACAGTTATAACAAAAAAGAGAATATATCTAATACACACCCTCACAGAGTTGTTACATGTTGATGCATTAATGCTTCAAGACAAATGCACCAGACAGACACCTACACTAAACTGACCACCCAGTCACAAAAACAACAGTTAACGGGGGCTTTATATATACTCAAAGGTAATGAACACGGTAGCTGTTTGTATTCAAATACACAGTTATAGCTTCACACATGTAAATATACAGGACATACCAGTAACATTGACCAATCTTTCTTCTGAAAGAAAATTATATATTGAAACCTGGACGCTAACAAAGCACTTTATACCGGAAGTTTTCATTTACCTATTTCTACCTATTTCACACTATATAATTCCTTGTACAAGATTAAGAAAATACCTGGCTTCATCTTATTTCTTATTTTAAAATGATCCTAGGTTATTGTATGTGGCCAGATACAATGAAATGAAATTTGTCCAATTTTTCAAGTTCAATTGTTCCTTCACTTTATATTTTTAATTTGGTGGCTATATAATTTCATGTCATTTTCCTACCTCCAAACAGTGAAGAGTTTTTTTTTAGACGTGGAATTAAATCATGCATATAAGTGTGATTTTATCAATAAACAAACCAACTCAACTTAGAAGATGTACCTCTCAAAAAACATTATGCATTCAATATCCATATGACTGTTATTGTTAAAGAAATAAATTTGCATATTAAATTATTTTAACTTTTGTAACTTATTAATAAATCCTCATATTCCCCTGGCTTATTCTTTGTTTAAGAGAAATAATCTTTACATTTGAAATCTTACAATTTCTGAAAATGTTCTCAAATGCACAACCAGGTGGTAAAATAATGCCTTTTTTATAATTGGAAAAAGGCATATAGTGTATAAATATATACACATAATTTAATATTATTAAAAAAAAATTCTGTCATTATTGAATTCCACAACTATCAACAAAAATAGAATCTTATCTTTTTAGAATAGAACCTGGAAGAATATTGTTAAAATGGGAATTTCATACTTTGTACAAATAAAGGGGTTTGTGAATTAAAATTTCAGAACACTTGAGGAATTCTTACATAAATGTAAAAAAAAAAATCTATTTTCAATTACATGCATGGATGAAAAAAGTCATGCCCTAGCTATTTCATTCACTGTAGTTACATGTAGAGTCACCTCAGACAATATGTTACTGGAACAGTAACTGAAGTTAATGCAGCAATACATTCATTTTCATCACTGACAGATTGTACTTTTTGCTTAACCATTCACAGACGACCATAACGACAAGAAATAAAAGACTGCATATGATTACAAACACAATATGTGTCAGAAATAGTTATATATTGAGAATTGATCAATCCGTAGTCTTGTCTCTGCTTGGCACAGCACTTGATAATAGAGTATCACAGAAGCTTCTGGGTAACCCGGACTACTGCAGTGGTGCGACAGATCCGTCGTTTATTGATAATTGTGCAAAGCCAATCAATGTCTTGTCACAGGGAGCTTCATTTGATCCACAGCCAGAGTTCTACCAACAGAAAAGGGAAAGAATAAAATATTCCCATGCATATGACTATTTACAGCAGCCTATTTTTTATATTTTACTACAAATTATTATCAATTTCACTATGATTCTGATTATTTTTTCAAATACCCTAAAACCTTGAAAACAATCTGTGGTTTATTTTAAGTTTTGTTAAGAAAGATAGGGCCTATTTTAAATACGCAGCTTATTATCCAAACAAGTGATGGGAACAGGGTCACGGTTTTTTATCAGAACAATAAATTGTAAACCAACTATTATTCCTGTTCTAGAAAATTTTGCAATGTTCAAAAGAACTGTTTTGCAAAGAACTTCTTTGTTACTTTAATAAATTCACGTACCATAGTTCACAACTGTCACAAAAAAAGCAAGAATTAAAAATCTGCGAAGGTTGCTTCTCACGATTTTAGGCAGATATTAATTCCAGGCATTCAGTTTGGAATCTATAGTACTCAGATACATGTAATACATTCCCCGATATAGGTCAATGTATTCATTTTAAACTCAATGATCACATATCCCCCCCCGACTTACTAGAGCAAAGGTTACATTCTTCAGGTCAGGGTTGTCCTGAATTTTCTGTAAATTGGCAGCAACTGAAATAGTGTATCATGAAGTTACAAATTGATTCTACATTATATACACACTAGGCAACAACTGAAATTATAAGAAAATAGTATATATGAAGTTACAAATTGTGAAATTATAAAAAAATAGTATATATGAAGTTACAAATTGTTTCTACATTATGTACACACAATTATGTCCATCCTACATGCAGGATGTGACAACTAAATCTGAATATATATCCTGTAAACCAACTTTTATTCGCTTGCGAGAAATTTTTGCGGGGATCGCAAGAGCCTTGTCTTCGCGAATATTTCTCCCCGTGAACCAGTCCTTTTCGTATACTTGTCGTAACAACAATGGTCTGGATTGATTAAGTCATGAAAATTAGTCGTCGCAAACTGGTTTCTCCCCACTAAATCGTGAAATAAAGTCGACGCAAACAAAAGTTGGTTTACAGTATATGGTTACTGATTACTGAAATTAAGCATCAATAGACCATTGTTTAAGATTAAATACACAATACTGTTACAAGGAATTTTCAGACATCTGCTAGACTTTGACTTTGACCAAGAAGCTCGATTCAAGGTCTCTGCACAACCCTAAAAGCATGCAGTCTTTTAATGAGTCCTAGAAACACTGGGCCAATGGGATAGAATATTTTGTTAAAAAATGAATTTCAAATACAACTGCTAAGACCTTCACTTCTGATTCAAGATCACTCTCAAAATCTTATTTTTTTTTGGCCAAAGATTTCTGCATGGGACCTCATACATGTTAACTCTACCTATTTACGCGGAAGTCTACCGCTTTTTAGCTCTTTCTCCCGCCTACCGCTTTTATTTAAAAATCTACGGCTTTTCTTCAAAATACGTTCTTTGTTTTGATAGATAGCCATTTTGGAAGCCATTGTGGTCAAAAAATTTCGTCGGGTTTGAAATAAGCGCGTGACTTTGAATTGGAGGCACACAAACGCTTTTTTAAGTCTGGTGAATGACAAGTTTTCAAGCATGTGTTTTTACATTGAACGATGAAAGAAGCCACACTTCCCGTGATTACAATAGTTACAAGACATGTCGATATTATCCTCGCCAAGGAAAAAGAAGCTTTGCAATTCCAAACGTGGTTTAACGATGACTGATTATATCTTTTAACTTGACCATAACAGTAAACTGGTGACCTACTTACCGACGATCATGTCCTTTCCATTCACGAGACCAGCCTCCACCATTTCTCTGGACACACTATCAGCTGTATCTACACAAAAGACAGTCGAACCCATGTCATCATACATGTGTAATAATGCCACAAGAAAAAATCAGCAAAAATCATATGTACATGTAATGTACTTGCAATTAAGATTCTAATTACTGGTAACAAACCATGGAGAAATTGAAAATAAAAATTGTTAAAGACTTTCATTACAATTAATTAACACAATTCTGTTTGCATTCACCAGTACAAGTCAAGCACATCATGTTATTACCTTGTCCGATTGTAAATTCAAATTTTATATCATTTAGTTCTCTCTTTTCATTCCTGAAATGAAAATTACAGGCTAAATTAAAATGTTTGTTTAAAAAAAAAACGCAAAAATTTACAAAATTATTACGTTCCACCCCTCCACTACAATCAATACATATAAAAACTGTATACAGAAGATTACAGAAGAATTTATAATCATTAGAGTCAGAAAAGATATAAATCACCTGAGCCTCAGCACTAAATTCAGTGGCACTGCACCTTGTGGGGCCTCGACCTTAAACAGACATATCAATTCAGAAGATAATGTACATGTAAATACTGAATAAATCATTGAGACTACTGCAACACTTTCCCAGAATCAATCAGGACCATGCATCAAATTTCTAGTTTAAATATATCACACTTTATTAAATATATTGAGTTTCTTAGTAGCATATTATATACCAGTATATCAAATGCTAGAAGAGCTCCAAAATTTACAGGTCTAAATATACATGAATGTGCACGATGTGTAAAATTTAAATAAGTGCTAGCTCAATTTCAATGGATTTGGCAGGTGTCCGTCAACCCCAAATTAAAATCTTAAATGTAAATCTTAAACTTGATCTAGTTCATTACTTATAATTACCAAAAATTATGTCTACACAAACCTGTAAAATAATGACAATGAATGAAAGTTGGACCCTCTTATTAACCATAAATCAAGGTTTTTTCTCACATAAAATGTAACACAAAATTTGCGAAAATGGGGTAAATATGTAACTTGTTTAAATGCATCAGTCATTTTCTGCAAGTTAAAAAGTTTCTAATGGCATACAATACTGTATGTAAATTCTGCGTATTGTATTTTTTCCAAAGTGAAAATAACCAGATATACATGTACATGTACAGTATAATTTCACAGCATGCAGACAAACAAACAAACATTGACCAAGCTTACCTGAGAGGCTGGAGCCGGGGCCGGGGCTGGGGCTGGGGTAGGGTCAGCGGGGGAAGCAGTTTCTTGGACTGGGCTGGTCTCTGTAGTGGTGGCTTCATTGACCAGTGTTGCAGTGGATGGAGCAGAGGAAGCCTCAGATGCCACAGACTCCACAGACGGCGTCGGAGTGGCGTCTGGTTTCTCTGTCACCGTTGCATTGTTGCCAGTAACCGATGAGGATGAAGTTACTGTGTCCGCATTCTGTGAGAAAACGTGATTAATTTATAATAGGGAACTCAACATACTCAAAATAAAATAAATTTCATCATCTGACCACTAACAGAACATTCATCAGGATCCATTTCATCATTAACCACTTATCACTGTTCATCTGGATCCATTTCATCATCTGACCACTTACCACTGTTCATCAGGATTCATTTCATCATCTGACCACTTACCACTGTTCATCAGGATTCATTTCATCATCAACCACTTACCACTGTTCATCAGGATCCATTTCATCATCAACCACTTACCACTGTTCATCAGGATCCATTTCATCATCAACCACTTACCACTGTTCATCAGGATTCATTTCATCACCTGACCACTTACCACTGTTCATCAGGATTCATTTCATCATCAACCACTTACCACTGTTCATCAGGATCCATTTCATCATCAACCACTTACCCCATGTTCATCAGGATCCATTTCATCATCTGACCACTCCCACTCCCCCTCCTCATTCTTGTGGAGTTTTCCACTAGAGCCTGGGACCCTCTTCACTTTCTGGGGTTTTACAGACACTCCCTCAGATAGCAAGCACTTCACCAGGTATTGCTTGTCCTTTAAAAAAATTCAAGGGGGATATTTTGATGACTTACAGGTTTATTACAGGGTTTTAATAATAATGAAGTGAAGAGGTGTATAACTCATTTAAAGAAGCTTTTTTTTTTTTGATAAAGAAACTATTTCCAATATTAGTAAATTTTTTCACCAATCATGCAATTTGAAGCAGCTGATAAAGAAATTGTGAAAAATTGCCTCCCTTATTCAAATTCCTGTGGAAGCTTATCAACTGAATATTGGGGAATGGTGCTTGCTAAAAGATCCTAGTTTGTAACAAGCTGACAAAGATTGCTCGGTCTGCATTCAGGCATTCATGAAATGGAATTCTTCCCAATATACATGTACATAATAGCCTTTTTACTGTAAAAGTGGTTATTTCACTGGTGGTTAAGTACGCGTTTCCTATGGCCAAACCATACTGGTGGATATTAAATACACGGATGCTTGATTTTTGATTTTTTTACCATACGTGCATGGGTATTTTACATGGTTTTAAGCTTACCCCATAACTAGTGTAAATTTCCCTCCATGCATAAATATAGCCACTTTTACAGTATTCCATAACTACCGGTATATCATTGATTTTAAATTATCTAGTTCATTCAAATACATGTACCAAAAATGGAATCTTCTGAATTTGTGGTCATACACATAACGCATTATATTTTAAATTAATTACTTGTACTCAATGTACTGTGAATTATTTTAAATATGTGCAATAAAATCAATTAACAATATACTGAGTTTGATTGTAACGAGCAATGGAATATATTCTAAAACAGTAGAAATGCACACAGAATATTGTATTTAGGTATATATCTACTTGACAATGCCATTCCTATCAACATTGTAGCTTTAATTTTCTTTTAATCTGTTCTTTAGTCTAAAATATGTTAGTTCATATTAAAATCAATTTAAGGGGAAATTTTTCTACCTTTGCTTTCTTGAAGAACTCATGTTTAAGAAGTTGTTTTGCAGTTGGTCTGAAAAGAAGAAAAGTATTATTTAGAACTACATGTACTATATATACATATTATTTTCCTCTTAGAACCATTTTAACAAGAGCTTGGACTTTGGGTAGTTGAGTCAAACAGCAATGTGACGTAGGCCTGTCTATTTCATTGCTGGCCACTTAGCGATAACTCATTGAAATCAACATGGTTTGTCTGGCTTTTGAGCTAAGACTACGCATCGGTGCATATTTCACTTGAATCCAGCGTCATTTTTAACATGTTTTGACGCAAGAAATAGATAGCTAAGCCCTACCGAAAGTCCAAGGCCTTGTTAAAATGGTTCTAAAATCCCTGTGCATTAGCAAGTAAACGGCATCATCTAATATATTGTGCAGTCTCATAATTGAGATTTACTTGACTAATACATCAGCATGAAATTTTTTTTGCTATTTTTCAAAAGGGAAGGGTTCCTTTACTGGACCTAAATCAAGCAGATTAATTAACAGCCCTGTACTCAGAATTCTTTATTCTACTGACTGGTACTCACCTCTTGTCTGGTTCCTTTCGCAGACACTCGTTGATCATTTTACGGAATATTTTGGAGTAGCCCTTGTACTGTTCTTTATCCTCGGCATTGGTGTCCAGATTTGGTGGTTCGTTCTGCAGTGTCAGCATCAGGACTTTCATTGGTGGATATTTATGATAAGGGGCGGTACCGGTCGCCAGCTCAATTGCCGTAATTCCGAAACTCCAGATGTCTGCCTTAAAGTCATAGCCTGTCACCTAATGTAAAAAGCAAAAAACAAATTAAAAACAGTGTTAATCCTGTAAGTCCTGCAATATTCTCAGGCATCAATTTTCATGGATTTTGCAAAACTCAGATTTTTTAGGATAAGAACTTTGTGGACAATGCTCATTTCTATAAGATCTGTTGTTACATATTTTACTTGACAAACATTTAAAATTTCATGGATCACCTCAACAACAAAATCCTTGAAAAATTGGAGTTCACGAATATTACAGAAATCACAATAAACTAATATATTTCCAATCTATAAACAAGAACTGATGGGTAAGAAATTTTTATTTTGCATATTTTATATACATTATAACTTAGTAAATGATACATAAGAATGATTCTCATTTAGTATTCAGACTGACCTGCTCCATGACCTCTGGGGCCATCCAACAGGGTGTCCCAACAAAGGTGTGTCTCACGGTGTCCCTGGTGATGTCCTTACCGGTCGCTAACCACGCACTCACCCCGAAATCTAAACATGGAAAAAGTGTAATTTCATGTAATCAAGCCATTACATTTCAAAAGTTTAGTTATTTTCATTTTTTTTAAATTATGGGTAGGATCAGAAGATCAATGTGAGATAAAAATTAATTCCTTTAGTTTGGGGGGAAAGGTGTTGAGTATCCCAAAAGTTTGTCATTTAATTGACCTAGATGATTACACAACGTGCATATTTTACCTGGGAGTTTGCATTACTCTATCTGTGATCAAAATGCTTCTTTATATTGATAAACAAAAGAAATGCACAGAATTTTTAATGAAATGAATTTCTAAGTACTAGACAAATAACCTTAAATTGATCAACATTCAGAACATTTAAAGGGAGAAGGGTGGTCATGGTGGTCTTGATAAAATCTATGTGGATTTAGTTTTTAGTCAGACATTGAACTTTGGATCGTGCCCTTTAAAGCAATAAATAATCATTGAGAATTAAACTTTTCATTTCATTTCACGGTTAGTAACTTTGCAAGCAACCACAAGTTTAAATTATAGTTTCTTCCCCAGAAACAACTTTGTTAAAAAAAAAGGCAATTACAGTGGTTCAACAAGTTTTCATTCCATATTCCTAAAACCGACCGGTATACTCCATTGGCTTTGAGTTTTTTCTTTCTCTTCAAAATCTCTCAAACTCACTATGTTAGATTACAATAACAATGTACAATCAAGAGGATGAAGCATGAGTAATGTTTCATATGTTTATGTTTATACAAACAAGAACAGTACAGTAGCAGATGTAGCAGCAGATTCAGTTATTTAATTCCCTTCTCCCACCCCCTTCTGCAACTTTACTTTTATCATGTACCTTTAGATTTCAAATATTGTTCTATGTTTTATGGAACCCACCCCCATCCCTGGGAAAATTACATTACATGTACATAGATCCACCTCATCAATAAAACAACAAGTGCTGCTATACAGTGCATGATGTTTCAGAAATACTGTATCCAGGGAAATATTCTCTCCCGTTCTATTTTCGCCCCTTTCACCCTCGTTGTCTGCGGGCGAATATAAGATTGGGCGAATTCAAATGTCTCATAATATCTCTTTCTAAACACAACTGTGTCTGGGCGAATTCAAGACGGGGTGAAACTGCTTGCAAGAGTAGAAGGGTGAAAATTATGTGGAGCGAAAATAATCCTGTATACAGTACACTGAATAAGATGGATCACACATACATACACTGAATCAGATGGCTCACACACCTGCAATGTAGACAGCTCCATCGTCTCCCAGCAAAATATTTCCGGCTTTGATGTCTCTGTGTATCTGTCCATTGTTGTGGAAATAGTCCAGACCCTTCAACACTTCCTTCAGAACAGTGGCAATGGAAGCCTCATCCATCACTCCATTCTTACAAGGTCCGGATTTCATCCGGCTCTTTATGATATCCAACATGGAACCTGGAATAATACATGTTGAAGTAATATCAAATACAATGATAATAAATTCAACATCATGTTAATGATAAATTCTTAAATATCAGAGCAATAAAAAAGTTGGGGTGGGGGGTAGTTGAACGGTCGTTACAGTGTATATACATATCTGTTTCATTGTGGTTGACCGGTCGGTTTATAAAGGAGTTTATTTTGTTGTAACTGAACGGCCGGTTCTTGACCATTGATAAGGTGTGTATTAGGGCTTTATTGACCATTTGGTACTGTTCCCTTCAACGGCCAAAAAATATTGATCACCTTAGGGACTGCCACAAATTAGGTGTCAAATGCTGCAGCATTAATAAATTTCATTGGAAGGGGGTATAACTTGAATTTTTACTTCCAAGTTTAAAAACTCAAATTGAGCTATACTCCTTTCAGTTCTTACAATTAAATGTATATATTTGGTTTTAGTTGAGCTACTTATTTATTTTTTTTTTTTTTCAGGGAGGGAGGGGGTCTTATTTGGACTCTTTTCTTCAAAAACTTGTTGTTTATACTAGAAAGTTTTAAATTAGATCAAATGTTTACATTTCAAAGTTTGAATGTACGTAACAGCAATGAAAACAATGTCCAAAGTGCCCTTTTTAGTATCATCAGGTGATTATGACCTCAATAATTTATTCCCAAGATGTTAATTAAGCTTCTTCCATATCTCTCATGACTTTGCATGATGCCAGAATCAGAGAATTTTTATATTACCTGTGTGTAGATGTTGGCTGGGAAATAAACAGTAAATTATTCATTAGGACTGATCCATTTACCAGAAATGCTATCAATGGACATAAAGACACTGTTCTAGCAGTACCCAATGGTAGTATTAATAAATTGATGGTACGTACTACTAAACTAACGCAGATAATATATGGTATTGACCCTGAATAGATTAATCAATCTAGTTTTAGTTTCCTTTTAAAAATATCTTGAAATGAGTTTATGATCAAAGTCTGAGTTTTAGCAATTAAATAATTTAGATTCTGGTGTGGCAATTCAAACATAATTTCCCATCTGAAGGAAAAGTATTGATCTCGGTTTTTCCATAAGTGAGAGGGACAATGCTCTTGCCTTTCATTCTTCATAAGCATACATAAAAATGTTTGTCATTGTTTATAAAACCTGCTGTCTGAATCTGTTAAACAACTTATGAACTAACATGCATGATCAAAAGGATATCTAAAAACATCCTTACATGCTCAGCTACGTTTACATGTGCTACGAACAGGATCAGGAGCCATAAAACTTAGATGACCTCACTTTTGATCTCAGTCTCAATTTTCCTCATTACATTCAATCTGGAAAAGTGAGACGAGATCAAAAGTGGGCTTGCCTAAGACCCCATGCCCAGATGCTTACCTCCGCTGCAAAGCTTCATGATGACCCAGAGTTCTTCTTTCACGACAAATGACGTGTAGTACCCTACCACATTCTCATGCTTACACTGGCTCATAGCCTGAATCTCTTTCTGAAATTATAAACAATTTTACATTAATACTCTTCATCTCAACCTCAACCAACACTATAATGAAATACAAAAATATGGTCAGAATTCCACTCAATTATCATTAACTTTATTATTAGCTGCAGGTCTGAAGCTCCCGGTCTGAAAAAATTCAGATGGACGACCTGGGTGCCACTGTTCACTACGTGTTAAAAAGTTGGAACTTACGGCGCACAAAAACTTGTGCCAATTTTGTAGAATATGTAGTACATGTAATTTCTTTTCATTAGGAAAATGAATAACATACTAGTATCTATGAGCAAATGCTCACTAATGATACCCCCGCTCTGATGTGAATAATAATACAAAATACCCAAAATCGACTTCAAAAGTGAATCCAACAACATGATATGCCTAAACAAAGAGTGTGTCAAAGTTTTAAGCATTTGCAATTAATAGTTGCAAAGAAATCTTTGACAAATTTGTTTGAAAATTTAGGCTAAAAACAAAGTCATCATTAAACAGGAAGTTGATGTCTGACCCTTACAATGGATCCCAACATACCATGCATACGACATACCTAAACCAAAGAGTGTGGTAAAATTAACATCTCTGCATTAAACATGTTAAATAGTTAAAAATAGTTAATATATATATATATATCCCTCTCTCCTTAGGAGCGGGGGTATAAAAAAAATTTTGAAATTAAACTCAAGGAATTTTTTTTTATTTTTGGGGGGTGGGGGGGGGGGCGATTGGGAGGTCAGGTGTGTGACATCTATATATATGTTGTTAAATCTACCATTGTCAATATGATAATGTCGTCAGCAGGAACAATGACAGTCAAGGGTCAGTATTGCATACGCCAAATGGCTGTGGGCTATAATCATGATAATTAATGCTAATGTTGACTGTGTTGAACACTCACGATCTTCATTGTATATAACTAAAGAAATCATCCTATATGTGACAAGTACATACATATACCGGTATATGTAAAATCTCTCTTAATAAACATGGATGTATGAAGGTACCAACCAGTTCATAATTACTACGACTGCATTTATCACATTAAAATACATGTACCTGGATCAAGAATTATGTGACAAGTACATGCATACATATACCGGTATATATAAAATCTCTCTTCATAAACATGGACGTATAAAGGTACCAACCAGTTCATAATTACTACGACTGCATTTATCACATTACAATTAAAATACATTTATCTGGATCAAGAATTATGTGATATTTTTAAAAGAGAATTAAATTGAAGATAAATTTCTGCATTCACCATGAATTATTCTCAAAACAAATTGGGCCAGAGGTGTCACATTTTTAGAAAGGGAATGTCATTGAATTTACTTTCATATGCAAATTTTGCAAGCTCTTTATGTTAATAAGAAAATTAACAATTTGAAGATGGGTTTACGTTCATTTATATATACAGCAGGTTAACCTGCACAACAAGGTGCTTGAATTAATTAGAGTAATGCATCACGTTCATGCATCAAATCTTTTGGGCTAAATACAAATTGATTTCAGTTTATTTCATCTCGTTTCTAGCTACTAACAGTAAAACACGCTTATAACGAAGTCCCAGGGACGGGCAATTTTACTTCCGTTATAAGCGTAATTCGTTATATCCGTCAAGTTTACCACATGTAATAAAGTCACGGGGAATGAAAATTACTTCGCTGTAAGCGTCAATTCATTATAAGTGTGTTCGCTATAACCGTGTTTTACTGTATCCTATACACAAGTAAATTGAGATATTTATAAATATTAAATGAACTAAAATATCTAAATGTTGTGGAAAAATAATCAGTTTTCAAATTCACAAATTAATATACCAGCTAGTACAAATTTTTGTAAAATTATGAAAAGAAAATTACAATTAAAGTACCAGATATGAATTTAAAGTCATACTGTGGAATCATTTTTATTCGTGGGGGTCAATCATCGTGGGTAACCAAAATTTTCCAAGTTCATGGGGAAGTAATTTCGTTGGTAGTGTAATCGGGAAAATATTAATATTAATATTTATTAAACAAATGATTGTATATAGTAGGTTTGTGGGGATGTAAATTTGTGGCAAGGGTTACCCACTAAATCCACGAACATTGGTCCCAAACGAACAATGATGATTCCACAGTGTTTTATATTCTACTTAGTGAAGCGCAGTACGTGATTATCTCTTTCAATAAGGTATGTCACCTGGGGTAGATAACCCGTTAAGTGTTTTCCCTGTACTTGTACATGTATACGCATACACTCGCCAAATCATAGAAGGAAACATTGAACTACTTTAAAGATTAGGACACATGAGATTATTGAATTTACATGCATTTAGAAACTGTACGTTCTTTGTATTAGTTTTACTTGATGAAAGTATCATATGGCATATTGCCATTGCACATCTGCACTTTATATGATATGAAATTATGTGTAACTATGAAAAACTACAAAGATTAGGTAACATAAGATAAATTCACATGAATTTAGAAACTGCATTTGTTGTATTAGAATATCACATTGCACATTGATATTGCACATCTGCACTTTGTATTTGAAATTATGTGTAACTATGAAAAACTACAAACTTAAGATTAGGTAACATATATAAGATAAATTCACGTGCATTTAGAAACTGTGCATTTGTTGTATTAGAATATCATATTGCACATTGCCATTGCACATCTGCACTTTGTATTTGAAATTACATGTACTGTGAAAAACTACAATTATGGAAATGTGATATACTTGAATTCATGTAATACATGTCACTGCTTGTACCAAAATGCATTGGATTTTTCATGTGTAATTTACCTCTGAGCATTAGTCATGAAATAAAAAAAAATCTTATCCTTGTCTAGAAAAATAGGCATAATTAAGAACACAGTGAAACCTAGAAACTGTCATTTTTTGTGGGGGTTTCAGCTGGCACATGTTGTAAATTTATAATTTATAGTGACTACAACATTGCTAGAGAGTGAAGTATCATTTTTCTTCATGTTTTCACTCATTTTTCACAAAAAATTCTACATCATCCATAACAAATTCTCATTCTAAATTGGCACACAATCCGTTTTTAAAAAACCCACATTTGTGACCATGGAATTCCCCCCCCCCCCCCCCCCCCGCCCCTCCTTTCCACCCCACCCCACCCCCCACCCCCCAAAAACCCACTGTATCTTGAAAAAGAAAAGAAAAAGAATGATCATCCATAAAAAATTCTCATTCTACATGTTCTAAATACGCTTAAAAAAACGATTACTATGGAATTCTCCTTCCCTCCTCCCAAAAAAACCCCAATTGTATCTTGTTTGTTGCTTAATCGTCAAACATGCTCACCAGCAACTCCTCGACTGTGGTGTTGCATTTTTCCAGGTTGATTCGTTTGACAGCTACTCTCTCATTTCTTGGTTTGCAGACGGCAGCTTGGACCACGGCTGTTGCTCCAGCCCCTGAAAGACATCAATTTTTACAAAATTACAGAGTTAGTAAAAGAAAAGATTGACTGACTGCCTGCCTGCAGACACACAATCACTACTGTAGTACAATGTTCATGAGTGAAAGGAAAAAAATACTGTATACGAAATTTCTATCCATGACGACTATTTTCAGTGACCAGTACATGTACTAGAATGGTTCAAAGGGAAAAACTTTTGTATTATCAAGTCTTACTATATAATGATATAACCGATATGACCAAAGCCGAACTGATATTAGAGAGGTTGAGATTTAAAACGTGTACGGGTACGTGTACGTGTTTTAAAACTACACGTACACGTTTTCGTAATTAATCAGGTGAGATTTCATAACTTGTAGGATATAAACATGTACGTAAATCGACGCAGTTTTGTGACGAACTTATTAAATTAATTTCAAATAAATTGTAAATTTCTCATCAATTTGCATGCAAATGAAGTTTAAAAATCTATATAATGTATCACAAGAATATATTCACTCATCAATTAGCATGATTAGATTATATTGGTTAGAAAAATCTACACGTTTGTACTTACGTGTAGATGACACTCTACAAGTTTAGAGAACGTGTAGAAACCTAGAAGTCACAAAAATTGATGACGTAATGCGCGATGATTTTAGGTGATTCCCCTAGTACACGTACACTTACCTGTACACGTTTGAAATCTCAACCTCTCTAATATATCTTGAAATTCCTCTATCGTTATAGATTACAATAGTTTTTATAACTATTTCACATTTTGATTATGATTTCTCTAGGGTATGTTTTCTCCAAGAGAAAATGTACCCTAAGTCATGGGTACGTTTTCTCCAGGGTATGTTTTCTCCTGGGTACATTTTCTCCTGACACCAAAAATAGTCTACTGCTATTATTTTCCATCTGAATACCATAATACAACCTCATGCTTTTAAGGAAGTCATGGGAACTAAAATTTTCAGATCCTTAATATAGATAACTAAGACACTTTGTTTCCACTTAACTATACTGTAACGCTAAAAACAACTTTATACTGCCAAGAACAAAACATTTCCTGTACAATCTCAATTGACTCAGTTTATACACATGCTTACTTTCTATTATTGACGAAAACTGTAAAAATATTAAAAGATTTCCTTTAGTTTTAATTTTTTTATCCTAATTCAGGAATAATTTGATTACTTTTTACAAACTTTCACGAAACATGCCAAATGGTAGTGATTTTAAAATGAATGCTGTACACGTGTTTTTAGAAGCAACGTAGTATATTTTATTATGATAAAACAATCCAGTAAATAATTTGTTATATTTTTATTCTTTATAGTCAGTGAATTTTATTTTCATTTTTTTGAAACAATAGGCGCAAGGTGAATGACCTAGTATCCGAATTAATTTAGTGTGTGATAGAAAAATGTGTCACAAATTGAGGTCAACAATAATTAATAATCACACTAACGACGAATAATTTAGAGCTGTCCTAACAATAAAATGAAATATTGCTTACCAATAACGTCCTTAAGTTCGTAGTCTTCGCGGTTGTTCGGCCACGGCGTCTTTTCTTGTTCGGCCATCCCCTCTCTTCACCAGCCTCAGCCAGACGATCGACCTTGACCGAGTTAATAATTTCACGAATAACGAACCCGATATATATGAAATTAGACTGGCAATCTGTATACAAATATGCATACTAATGTAGACTGGCAATAGTCTGAAAAATGATATATATATATATATATATATATATATATAACCTGAATGACACACATGATATATTCAATTTTTGGTACAGAGTGGGTAAAACCTTGTTGAAATTGGGTACAATTAGTTAAAAAAAACTTTACATCCCAACCCGGATGTTTTTAACTGCCGACCGTGGGGATTCCCCAAATTCACAATAAACGACATTTTGAAAATTTCGAGCGTAAAAGGAAATGGAAGCAACCGCCGAGAACTCTTCTCAATTGCCTGCGTACACGGCTCTGAAATGGGGGGAGTTTGTCGCCCATCCTCATTTATTGTACAACTTGTGTCCAGGGTCCTCGAATCGCAGAGAGGACAATGTGATAAACATGGCTGGAATATGGACCAACCCCAATAACAGGTAAACACGGGTAAAAAATCAGCACGCCGTCTCTCTCTCTCTCTCTCTCTCTCTCTCTCTCTCTCTCTCTCTCTCTCTCTCTCTCTCTCTATATATATATATATATATATATCATTATATATATATATAAATATATAGCTTTATAACTCTATTATTTTTAGAGAAGTGGACTGTCAATCAATTAGTCTTCTTCCACTTCTATTAATGAGAACTTACATTTTATAAGCCAAACATAGTGTATATTAATTTTTCAAAGGCGTCGGAACCGGGGGTGGGGGTGGGGGGCTTAGCGCCCCCACCTATTTCGCAAAGTTAAACATAACCATAAGGATAACCTTTTGCGTTTTGCTTGTCAAGATTTCTGATAAGTCTAGCCCCCCCCCCCCCAACTTTCAATTTGTTTCAGAAGCCACTGTCCACTGTTTTTAGCTCACCAGGTGAGCTTTTCTTTTCAAAATTTGTGCATTGTCTTTTGTCGTTGTTGTCATGAACTTGACACATCTTCTTCTCCATGCAGTATAACCATTGGACCAATTTTAACTGAACTTGGCACAAAGCATCCTTTGGGGGGGGGGGGGGGGGTGGGGTGGGGGGGAGACTATCAGCTTTGTTCAAATGAAGACCCAGGTCCCCTTTAAAGGGGAGATCATTTAGAATTATTGAAAATTTGTCTGTATTTTTTAAAAATCTTCTTCACAAAAACAATTGGCCAGAAAAGCTGTAACTTGTGCATGTTGTGTGGAAGCATCTTCAAGTAGTGTAGATTAAGTACATGTATGATCAAATCATGATTCCGGGAGGTAGGGTAGGCGACAAAGGGAGTAAATTTATTTTACCTAAGAATATATTGAGAAAAAATCTTTAAAAATCTTCTAAAAAAAAATTGGCCAATTGACAAGCTCGATCTCCCTTGTGTTGATCGAAGTATCGATCCCCAGGTAGTGTAGATTTTACTAGTTTGTTCAAAATATGATCCTCAGGGGTAGGGTACATTGTACATAAGAATAGTTATACATAGAGAAAATTCTTCTCAAAAACCCAAATTGGCCAGAAAAGCTTAAACTTGTTACAAAGCATCCTGGTCATGATCCCTGGTAGAAGAATCAGGCCACAATGAGTCAGGGATTGAATATTTACATAGGATAAATTTGGTTGTTCTTAAAAACTTAAATGTTATAATATATGGTATTACTTATATGTAAATACCCTGTTATGTGCAAGCACCTTGACATTTGTTGATTCTCAACTGTTAGACTGTGGCCCTTGGACAATTTTTGGGCCCTTTCAGGTGCTCAAAGTTTGATGTAGTTTTGCAGATATATAAACAATCGCTTTAGATCTTCTTGAAAACTGCAATGCTCAATATGTTAAATGCTTATGAATCAACCTGTAACAAATGGGGCTCAATGTTATGCATAAGAATAGAAAATCTTTTTAATATTCATTTTTAGCTCACCTGAACCGAAGGTTCAAGTGAGCTTTTCTGATCACCCGTTGTCCGTCGTCCGTCCGTCCGTCCGTCCGTCTGTCCGTCTGTAAACTTTTCACATTTTCAACTTCTTCTCTAAAACCACTAAGCCAAATTTAACCAAATTTGGTACAAAGCATCCTTATGGAAAGGGGATTATAAATTGTTAAAATAAAGGACACAGCCCTTTTTAAAAGGGAGATAATTGCGAAACAGTGAGTATAGGGTGTGTGTCTTTAAAAATCTTCTTCTCAAGAACCACTTCACCAGAAATGCCAATATTTACACAAAAGCTAGTGTATATAGTGAAGATTTTAAATTGTAAAAATCGTGACCCTCGGACCAAAACTGGGGCCCTAGGCGGGGTTCAAAGTTTAACATAGAAATATACATAGAAACATGTTTACAAGTTTTACAAGATTTTTTGTTCCATTTATTCAACTAAATTGTGCACCAAAAAACCCAACTGTGTCCCCCTGATTATTGACAACTTGTGGCATAAGTGTATAAGTTTGTTTAATCAAGAAATGACGGATGAATACGATAAGGTGTAAAAATTCACTAAACATTATTTAAGTTTATCGCTTACAGTTTATTTGGATACCGTGCCCGATAAATGTAAATTTTTTTGTTGTCGGGCACAATCTCCAAAATAAATGTAAGCGATAAATGTATCTTGTGATTTTGTTGTATATTGGTTTAGCATTATAGATACGACATAGACTGGTTCGCCAGCTTGCAGGAAATAGCAGTGACGAGAAAAAATTATTTTTAGGCCAACAAGTTATCTTCACACGCCGAAAAAATATTTCGGAGAGTCAATAGATTTATTTTAAAAGTAAAACGGCTTTAATAGTTATAAACAAAGAAAGAGAAACATCTTTCGATTAAGTAAAACCGCTACAAAGTGTTAGCCTGAAAAAATCTCTGGAAGCCAGGCAACTGTATATTTATTTTACCTACTGGTTATGGAAAGTCCTTAGCTTTACAAAAAAAGAATTTCTACACTGACACGATCCCACTCTCTAAGTTAATAACTCCATATTTTATAAACACATAAGATAATATATACAGACCATGTGCTATAATTGTGTGTAGCCTGTGTGCATTCAATTTATATGTGCTCGGACCAGGGACGTATATACGTCCCTGCTCGGACCTTTACGAGAAAACGGAGCTAAATCAGATCGTTACCCTCCTCAGCAGCCCCATATATCAAGTTATAACGGGCATGGATTGGAATGCTACGAGTAGTCTAGTGCCAATTATAACTTACTCAACAATGAAAATATTTATACATTTCCGATGTAAATTGATATTTACAATACCCACATAAACAATGTATTGTCAACGGTGTCAATATTAATTTGTTCTTGTTAATTTAATATTTATTGTCAAATTCATGTTTAGTTCTTCTTAAACCTTCTTTCTTTGATCCGCCTCAATCTTCTTTCCAATTAATTTTAAGTGTGCGCATTTGCTGTGCGCGATTTTCCCACTGTCATGGCGGTGGTGGTTACCTGTCCTTGAATTTCCTAGCGGCAGCGTTTGGAATCAAGGGCAGGCTATCCAGTCTAAGATACGGCAGATCTACGCACGTGGTGTAGATTTATTTGTAAACAACACTACCATAGGTGATCTTGTTTCACACGGAAATTGAAATAAATGAAAGTATGTTTTATTATAATTAGGGAAACACTGTTAATGTGTTACACTCGTATACTAATGATAAACCCGTAAAATTTATTCAAAGACTGTTTAAAGCAGAAAGAAGTTAATTTATTTTAAACATTGAATTTAATTTCTTCGATTATTGTAACCATGATGAGTTATGATTCATTGTATTACAAATGCATCACTACGTATTTATACTGAGTATACAATCACATAGTGATGTTAAAATTGCAAATAAAAATATAGTTGCATATGTGCGAATTTAGTTACACAGACCATTTTTATATACTGATAATATTTGATATACGACTATTGGTACAGAAAATTAAATTAATGATATCTATATTAAAGAAAATGTCAGCTCGACGCCTTTGTGGCCGTTCCGGCCTTTGATATGTATAGGGAAGATTCTGAATTGTAAAAATCGTGACCCTCGGACTAAAACTGGGGCCCCAGGCGGGGTTCAAAGTTTAACATAGAAATACATAGGGAAAATGTATAAAAATCTTCCTCTCAAGAACCATTGCACCAGAAATGCCAAAATTTACAAAAAAGCTTGTATATATAATGAAGATTCTAAATTGTAAAAATTGTGAGCCCCGGAAAAAAAGTGGGGCCCTAGGCGGGGTTCAAATTTTAACATACATGTATATAGAAAAATGTTTAAAAATCTTCTTCTCAAGACCTATAATGCAACACTTTGGGATATTACTATGCATACATCCTTAAATAATGTAGATTCTAATTTGTAAAAATCGTGACTCCCGGACTAATACTGGGGCACCTAGAGGGGTTCAAAATTTAACATTTTAAAAAATATATAGAAAACATTTAAAAATGTTATTCTTGAGAACTACAGTGACAGTGTTACAGTTTGTGGAATTACTATACATGCATCCCTGGCTTATGTACATGTAGATTCTTAATTGGTAAAATCGTGACCCCCGGACTAATACTGGGGCCCCAAGAGGGGTCAAAGTTTAATATAGAAATATATAGGTAACATGTTAAAAAATCTTCTTCTTGAGAACTACAATGCTAAAAGTTGTGAGATTACTATGCATGCAACCTTGGATAATGTAGATTCGATAGTTTTAAATTAGTGACCCCTGGACTAATACTGGGGACCCAAGATGGGTTCAAAATTCAATGTAGAAGTATATATGGAAAATGTTTAAAAACCTTTTTCACGAGTACTACAATGCTTCAAAATTTGTCAGATTACTACGTAAGCATCATTAAATAGTGTAGATTCTAAACCATAAAAGCTGTGACCCTCGATCTAATACTGGGGCCCCAAGAGGGGTTCAAAGTTTAACATAGAAATATAAAGGGAAAATTTTTAAAAATCTTTTTATAGAGAACTACAATGCTTCAACTTGTGAGATTACTATGCAAGCATCCTTGAATAATGTAGATGCTAAATTAATAAAGCTGTGACCACTGGACTTATACTGGGGCCACAAGAGGGGTTCAAAGTTTAACATAGAAATATATATGGGAAATGTTTTCCTCGAGAACTATTATGTTACAGTTTGTGAGATAACTATGCAAGGATCCTCAAATAGTGTAAATTCTAAATTGTTAAAGCCAACCATATACCTCGGACCAATACTGGGGCCCCAGAAGGGGGGTTCAAAGTTAGAAATAGCATATGCTACGAAATAGAATGTTACAAGAAACTGTTGTTCAGGTGAGCGATGTGGCCCATGGGCCTCTTGTTACTAAATTGCTCAGATATTTTTATATGACTCCAGAAAGCTAATTTTATCATGGCTGTCATTGCTCAGGTGAGCGATGTGGCCTATAGGCCCATGTTTCCCATTAGGCCATTTGAAGCCCTTTTTGATACAACTCTTCAAGGAATATTGCATGTATTTTAAGTGATAGCTAGGTTTAGTTTTTGCACAAATTTCATTTGCGTAAGCTTTGCTTTTAAATTCATAAATTAAATCATTATCTAAATACCAATTAATTCCTATTGAGGTTCCAAAATGGCTACATTCATTCAGTTTTACTGCAGCAGTAAAATATACTGTAGCTCGATCTCTCTGATCTTTTTTCATCTATAATTTTTAGCCTCGATCTCTCCCACATGTCCCTCTATGTTAAAAAAAGTTGGGGTTTGGGGGCCAGGGGGGGTGGGGTTGATTGTACATAAATATTGCATGCAGCTAGGATTCTTTTAATTACTTTAATGATTTATTTTGTTTCATTGTTCTAGCTTTATTAAAATACTGTAAGTATACTTACTAGCCTATTTCTAAATTAAAGGGAGTTTAAAGTGGAGAGTATAGCAGAACTAGAGCGGCTCAGGAATGACCTGTTGACAAAGCCGATCTTGTTCCACGTGAAACTGCAACATCATAAGACAGAGCACTACGTTGTGATGAAAGTCCACAAGACTTGGAAAGGTCAGGTCAAAGTTCATCATAATTAATAATAATCAGGTCACTTACAGTGTAGTTCATTTAAATCAAGCTATAATAAAGTTATATTGACATCAAACAAGTATATGATTCCCTCTATTTCTTACGGAACTTATAGTTAATTCATAACTCTATATTTTATACATTCAGTGTATATTTCCCCTTATGTTTGCATGGGAAATCTGCGACGTTCAATTTCCTATGAATACACTTTCAATTGCTAATTCATGGACCCTGAGCACAGTCAAATATAAACGTCACCACGTGTTTCGAGTGTATTTATTTTTGTAAGATTTAATGAAACCGTTCAACCTTACATAACCAATTTAATATGAACAAACAATCATTAAATTATATCTACTCCTTAATTAAAAAGAGTTTTCTCTACAAAGTTTCTGGTACTATATTTTTAGCCGCGGAAGTGTACTAAATAACATGTTAATATGGCTGTTCCATGTATGTTTCATATCCCTGACTGAGAGGGTACATAATGGATTTAAAGCGACGATACACATATATTTCATCCAAAAAAGCATCAGTATGAATATTAATATAAGCATTGAATGCTTATTTTTGGATGTCGATGGTCCTATGACACACCAATGCGGTGCAGACAAATTATTATACCGTGCTAATGCGCAGTATTCAATTTGTCTGCACTGCATTGGTGTGTCATAGGACCATCGACATCCAAAAATAAGCATTCAATGGTTAAATATGTCAGTATAGTACTAAAGAAGAAGGTCATTAATTTTATAATTAAAGATCAAAAGTCAAGGTTTTTTATTTCAATTCAAAAATATAAAATTATGAGATTCAGAAATAAAAATTTGTATATGATACATTTAATTTGTATTATCCCTATTTGAAATTTGATTAACACCATGATGTTAAATGGGTCCCTATATTAAAATTCAAACTGTTTTTAAACTGGCTAATTCTCCAAATATTTCATTTAAGATTTCATTAACTTTGAGAACAGCTAGGGCCGATTTTGCTGTTTACTGTACCCATTCTTTGCCCTAATAGAAAAAACAGTTAAAATAACATATTACAGACACGTACATAACATGTATATAAGCACAGCAAATATTGAATCTGACATAATAGTTTTTTTGCAAAGATAATGATAGTCTCTTACAAACAGATAAATTGTTGTCAGTGATTAAATTGTCATTGGCCCTTGAGATCTACTTCACCCAAGCATGTAGTCATTTACAAGTGTAGTACTGAATATAGGGTTATTTTTGCCCCTCATAATTTTGGCCCTATTACACTTGCAGACAGTTTTACCCCGTCTTGAATTTGTCCAGACACAGTTGTGTTTTAAGATAAAACTGAGACATTAAATTTTGCTCAGTTTTAAATTTGCCCGCTCACAAAGAGGGCTAAAGGGGCAGAAATAAAACAGGGACAAATATTTCCCTGTGTACAGTATTTCAAAGTTGTCTTGTGATATATTTTGATGACTTTTTAGACGAGTTTGCAGTCCTTGTAAACACCAGGCACCCAGGGATCCGAGAAGTACTGACCCACAAATTGTTGGAGATCACTCAGCACATGCAAGAAGGCAAAAAGTTCTGTCTAAAAGTAAGAATCTGTCTGGTCACCTCATCACTGTCAAACCATTGACATTAGCAGTGCTTTTATTCTCTTACAGTTTTGCTGTATTTCTTACAAATTTTTATGTCAATTTGAAAATACAGACATCTCTCATTTCCCAACACTAAGAAAATACAGAAATGCAGATCATGTTTTATCAATTCATGTGTATTTATAAGTTTCAGCAAATGTTTTTACCAGGTAATGTGCTATAGTTTTTAAGCGATTTAACTGTGTATGTGAAGATCGAGTCAAAATTCTATCAATCAAATTATTAATTTATAGCACAATTAAAGGGGAAATAGATCTGGCCAAAAAATAAACTTATTTTCCCAGAGCAGCTAAATACTTTATTCCTGATTGGCAAAGAGGAATAACTCAGTTTTCAATTTTAACTTAAACCAAAAAATTGAGTTATAACTAAAAGGCAGTAGATATTTGCCTATTATTGGCAGACTGACTTTTTATGCTGGCAGCAAGCATATGACCTGATGCGACAGTGCCTGAGAAACAAAACATTAATTTACTTGTAGTACAGTTTTTATCGCACCTTTTTCCTTTTCACAGCTGGACTTCGGCCCAGCAATGAAGCAGTGGTACAGCGGGGCCGTGGATTCGGAACCAGATCTTTGTGACAATAGGCGGAGCAGTGACTCGGGACACATGGAAATCGCGATTCACAACTACTCCACTCCAGTGGACTGCTGCATGAACCCGCTGTGTATTGTGGGTTGCTTCCCTTTCTGGCTTCTTTTCGGGGGACCATGCTATTGTGTAAGTCAAAACTGTCAATATATATAACCCCAATGAAAAGCACTTGAATTTTAGATTCACTGATTTAGGAAATATATTGTTAAAGAAACACTATATCATAATATAATTAATGTGCTTTATGAAAAGATATAAAAAATTTGATTTTCTTTATGTTATTTTTTTAAAGATTCACAGAACGAGGAAATGTATCGACGATTCCCACGATTTTCGGGATCTACCTGTTGTCCTGCTTACAGGGGTGAGTGTGAGGGTTACCGTGCGGCAAAACATGCCACCACCAGGACCACCACAGTACTACAGCCCCCAGGGACCGCCAACCTACCAACCTGGGGTAGGGCCAGGGAACTATGGCCCCACTCCACCCCCACCTTACCCTGGCAACAATTGTTAGATGACTGTACACCAAGAGGGTTAGTGGTTTTGTGCAGCGGTGTTCGATACTTGTACATATTACACTAATATTGTTAGATGACTATTAAACAAGAGGGTCGGAGAGCTGGAAGGTTGTGGCTATTTTTAGATTATTTTAATCTTCTTTTATCGAAGATCTCTGTATTTAATAGAGAGAGGAAAATGTTCAAATTCTAAAGATATTTGAATTTTTTTCTTTACTATAATGATAGCCAAACATGCAATTATCAACAAAGACCTTAAAATCTCAGCAATTTTGAGCATTTGTTTATTTTTAAACAACTTTATACATGTATAATAGAATATGACATACTATTCTGAGACAGTACAATTTGTATGGTAACTTTAAGTCTTTTAAAGATTTTATGCTTGTACATGTATTTACAATTATCATGATTATTAATATTTTTGAATCATCAAATGAAGCTGTACAAATAAAGTGTTCACTTCTCAATGTTCTGATAACTGCCTCATTTTTCACATTCATTAGAGATTTTTTTTTTTAGAAAAGTTTTATCCCATTTGTGACATTTAAGAGGGCTGGATTGCCATGGCCATTTTGTACCTCCTTTAGAAAAAGAGCTCTTTATTAAGATACAGGAAAATTCTCAAAATTAAAAGCTAGAATTTATGGAAATTTTCTTTAATATTATTAAATAATAGTTTAAAGCTTAACAAATCTAAAAACATAACCCACTTTTACATCCAATCAGCAGTCGTTTAAATATTCTATTAAGTGATATGTTTTTAATCGTTAAGAATTTCTCTAAGTTCACAGCGACGTCACATTTCGATTGACAGCTAAGAGAGCCGTAAACAAAAGAGAGATAATGTCTGATTGGCGCAATGAAAAAGTGGTTATGTTCTAAGTAAGATAGATCATATTAAGTAAAATTCAAGTGATTAAGAAGCGGCTCGTTCGCTTCGCTCCCTCCGCCCCTTTCTTAATAGCGTAAATTTTACTTAATATGATCTAAGTATTACATATCTAAAAAAATTAAGGTAGATCTGATAATGCTGGTGGTAAATTATTAATTTCATACAATTATGTTGTAGCTTTCTTAAATTACTTATTGGAATTTGTGGTTAGTGATATATATATATATTCATTGATATCTTCAGGAGTATATATATATATATATATATATATATATATATATATATATATATATATATATATATATATATATATAAACTTTACATACATGTACATGTACATAACATATGTGTTGTTTAAAAGGAAAATGTAAGGTACAGGGGTTTTTGTGTTTTTTTAATGGTAATATTGTGCAACCATCTTGTTATCATGTGTATGAATTACAATTTTGATGTAAATTCAGCACGCCAGTTAGTATTCCATATTTGTCTGTTTAAATTAGCATTTTAAAAGAACTTTGTTGGTAATACACCTGTAAATGGTTTTCTTTTTGCTCTCTGATCAATTGACATGTATGAAACATGTAGAATGACTGAATTTAATTTGATTTTCCATATATATATATATATATGTATAGGTCAAGGCCAAATTTAAATATTGTTGGATTTACTTTTCTTTGGCATTGTTTTGGTTGGTTGTGAACAAATTAAGAATAACTTTTATGGCCGCTATGGATATCTTCAAGAGTTCCATTACTTATTGATTTATTACCGTAATCATTATGTACTGTTATGTACCCATACACATACAATTTTAAGTGAAGTTGTAAATTTGCCCAAATATTGCCTGTAGAATTCATTTATCGGATAATGCCAGTCCACATGCAGAAATTGCAGTGAAGAATTGTCATAATTGCACAGATTTTCTTATAAATCTGTTAATAATATACATGTCATTAAATACCTTTAAAAGGTCATTTTTCACACATTTGCAACGCAGCTCAGCTGAGGTATAGCAGTTATCTGGTTTTGTACATCATAGTTTACAATGCTATGTCATCATGTTACTTAGAAATACCAAAATAATTTAGTTATTAAATCAATGAGATTTTACAACTTTTATACTTACTCATATGGTACAGGTAGTCTACTAAATTGATATTAATAGACTACTACCTGTAGTTTTGTTCTGCCATGTACTATAGTGACTAGTTTTGTTCCGCCATATACTATAGTGACTATATTCATTGCATTTTATCGATATTTTTGCATGCATGTCAATTTGGATAATACAATCATGTTTTTTTTTTTAGAAATAAGCCATTTATAACTAACTTATCATTAAAAAAGTTTGAGCAAATCTTATACCGGTACATGTATTTATCACTGCATAGTGAAAAATATACTTATTAACCATGTTAACTGTTTATTCATTGAGAAGTTGGGGTTTTTGTTTTTGTTTTTGTTTTTTTTTTTAGGAAAGCAGTTCTCCTCCTTAAATTAAATACATTGCTAAATGTCCTGCAGAATCTTTAAATTTATGAATTAGGTATAAAATAGAGAAATGTATGAGCTCTGCATCAAGATTATGCAAACTTGATGTAAAATGCAATTTCTGATAAATACTGTGTGTACTAAAAAGAAACAAGTTAACAGTATTCAGTGCAATACAAAATCAAATATTTCTTAATCTCATATTGTTTGTCAAATTCACAAATTTAAAATACATGTTTGTGTACACTAATTAATATTTTTGGGGTATGTGTATTAAAGTTCATTGCAAGTATATATATGCTATTTTTGTTACACATTTATTGTCAGAAACAGAGAAATTGTTGTGCATTTATATACTGTTATATTAAGTTAAAGGGAGAGGGCGAATAAAGTTTTTATAACTTGTGCCCAATACCATTGTAATATATAATGCAATAAACTATGTTGAAAATCAAAAATCATAAGTTAGAATAGTGCTATTTAACATTCATATTTACATTCAGATATTATTTTTTTTGTTTTTGTTTTTGTTTTTTTTTTTTAATGAAGAAAGTACATGTTTTTGTAAATATGTATTATGCTTGCTTGCTTATTTTTCAAACATTAAAACTTTGAATTTGGTAATATGATTTTTTTCTCTCTGTCATGTGGTGATTACCGGATCTTCCTTGTATTATCAGAAATACCTGACGTTTTCCCTTTTTTAAAATGATTTTTTAATGGTAAAACAAAAATAAAAAAGCAGGAAAACGTCATTTGGACTTCTCTGCATATTTATTGGGACCAATGCAAGTCAGCGCTCTTTGAAAAATATAAATATATATATATATTTTTTAATTTGTCGATGGTCAATATTAACGCACTATCAAAAGAATGTGCACAAATATGATAAATAAATTGTTTTAACCTAGTTTTGCTTGATTGGACATTGAAAAGAGAACCCATGAGATTTGAAAAGAGAACCCATGAGATTTTGAGCTATCCTAAATAGCAAATTTGCAGCAATGAAGAGGCTAGCCGATAAGACCATTTAATTTTAAAAACAACAGTTCAAGAGTTTATTGAGATTTGTGTATCAAAATATCACATGAACTGCACCGATGCATAATAACATGTACAATTTTTATCTATACATAAAATGAATAAAGAGGTATAGCGTCTTTTCCCATTATTTCGCATACAATATTATAGCGCTATTGCAAACATTACAAGCATTTTCAGTATATTATAATATTTAGTTATTAATAAAATATATTCAATGAAACGCTAACCCCACAACTGTCATGTTAAAAGGGTCTTAATTATTTTACTAGACATCATTAATATCTTCAGGTCTCCCCCCTTAAAAAAAATTCTTTGGGATGGGAGTTGGAAAAGTTGATTTGTAAGTACGCATAACTCGCTCATAAAATTGAAACTTGAATACAAATTTTCCAATTTTATTTCGTTCGTTATACTTACCGGTCATTATATACATAAGGATAAATTAGAGTCTAAAGCAATCTGAACAAGATGGAGGAAAAGGAAAAAAAAATACTTTAAAAAACTTTTAAGAACTGTGGTTCTAAGAAATGTCTTCCAATACCATCTAGTCTTCATATATACACTGTATACATATATTTTTTTAAAAATGTCTTGAAAATAACGTGTCATGAAGAAATATTTCTTCATGCAACTCGCCGGAAATGATCTCCTCCTTCAAACACATTGTTTCTATTTACCTACCGTTGCACCCGGAGGCACATAGGGCAATGACTATATAGGGATTTCCATTTTTCTCTGTTCTTGGCTATCCTTTCCGCTTCTCTCCAGGTAAGGTTCATGTCCTTAAGTTCTTTTTCGACAGTTCGCCTCCATTTTGTTCTTGGTCGGCCTTTTCCCTTCTGGTGTCCATCTTAGTGCCTCTCTTGTGATGTCATTTGTTGGCTTTCTTAATACATGACCTATCCATCTTCATCTGTATTTTCTAAGTAATGTCCTCATATCTGTTGTTTTTGTTATTTTGTGTAGATCTTTCTTGGAAAATTTTGCTGGCCAAAATTAATATTGTTTTTATTTACACAGAAAAAACAAAAACAAAACTAGTTTCATTTATTTACATCACATCTGAGAAATGAAGCACAGTCGTTCAGCCCTCAAATAAAATTTACAAAAGGTACATTCCGTAATCCAATCTGCTGCTTCCATAATTGATTTAACTAAGGCACCATTAAATTAAGCCCATGAAGGTCCTAAAGCTCTTTTACTATGTCATTTAACATTTGATTTTTTTCTGATTTTCATAGGCTATAGTCTGAAAATCCATTTTGAAATAGTCTCTGAAAATACTGGTTGATGTGGTTCAAGTAAACTCAAAAATAACTTTAGTTTTTCTCTAAAACCTCAGTTATAAAAAAAAGAAATAAAGACATCTCTTGGGATCCAACAACTTATTTTCTGCAAACGCAGGAACAAATATCTTTGTTCTACAATGATTAGGTCGATCTTGTTTCGCCAAACCTTGTCAAATGAAAGTTATTCCTTTTATCTGAATATTGATCCTTGCACCCTTCTCCAGGTTTGAGAGCTTGTAGATCACTGCATCTCCTGAAAATAGTAATTGCTATTAAAACAACAGGCCAAAGGGCCACATCGCTCACCTAAGCAACAATAGCCATAATGAAATCAGATTTATGGAGTCTAATACGAAATATTTGGACAACGTAGTAGAATAAATTTTGTATAAAAATGGTTTTCAAATTTTTCTTCAGATTTTCTTATGTTAAACATTGAGCCCATTTTTGTAACAGGTTGATTTCAAAGTCATATCACACATTGAGCAAATCCTGGAATTTTCTTGTTCTAAAAATAGATCCCATGCCGACTGATAAAAATAGCTAGGTTACCCTATTTTGAGGCAAAGTTTCTACCTTAATGTGCAAAATTCAACCTTTTTCTCAACAAATGGTTGTAGAGAGGACAACAATTAACCCCTCTGTTACTTTTTCAGATTTTTAAATCCTCAAAATAAGTCTGCATCTGCGCAGTTCTACAGCTTATCTAAGTGATTAAAAAATCATTGTTCTGTTATTAAATGCATAATTTGCATACCAAACAACATGTAGAACCTCATATTTACTGCTTTTTCATCTTTAGACAACAGTTTTGGCCAGTTTTGTGCAGAAACAAGCCAGTTCAAGAAAAGTTTTCATTTCTATTCTCAAATGTACAAGATGGCCGCACATCCCCCTTAATATATTTTCTGCCTCTTTTAACAAAACGTCTATTTGTGCAGTTGCAATTGGAGCTCTTTTCACCCCCATAAACGTAGGTTTTTGGAGAAATTCTAGTTTGTACCCTTCTTTAATTACTGACAATACCCTTTCGTCCTGAGTAATTTGATTCCAATTTCCTGGGAACATTCCAATTTTTCCAGAAAAATTTGAGACGACCTTTAAGCGGTATCTCGGGAAACATTGCTAGTATTGTTTACCTGTTCTAGATTCCTGTCATTTACTTGTCTTACTGGAATTAGAAAGGAATTTATTCTGTCAAAAGATGTGGCCGCTAAAGTGGCTCTAGAATTGCCATCCTTTTGTTTGTAATCATTAGACCGTCTTCTGAAATTTGATTTCTGACTTGTTTGTCCTCTATCATGGACAACATATGTTTTTGGTATCTTAATAGTTCCTGCATTGTCACTTGCAGTTTCTGAAACTTTTCTCTTTTGATTTCGTTCATTCAATTCTGGAATTAAATCTTTGATAGAGTCTTTCAGCGTTCCTAAAGAGCTGTTCTTCTAACTTCTAACAAAAAAAGCAATCGTTTGTAAGCGAAAGACTTATGATTTTAATATGAATGTCTTTGAATGTAACCAAACCAGTGACTTGAGCTGCTGCTTTTCTTCTTTTCAACATTTTGACTATAAACAAAGTTTAACAAGTTCCAAGAGCTTGTTGCATACATGTATTTGCTATGGCAATGATGCCCATACGGGCGACTATCTGTCATTGATAAGGTAACGTTTCAATGCTCTTCAAAGATTGTGTAATTAAATTTTTATCTTTACCCCAACCTTTATTAGCCTTGCTTCCATGCTTTTTCCGAAGCATTGGTTCTAAAATATTTTCTAAGCTTGGAACTAAGCTAAAAACAAAAACCTGATGAATTTTGTTATACAGGAAAACACTGTCTGTAGTCATCCCTCGCTGTAAGCTGTTAATTTCTCTGGGTCAGATGATCTCCACGATTTCTTCTTGTGCCTTGACTAAAACAACAAGTACTACTTTTTTTCCTATATAGAAGAAACATTTCCAAAAATATTATTCAGAGGAAGTCAGAGGAAGTCTTTGTTTGATCACAATTTGTGTTCAGCAGATTCTGAAAACGATTATTATTAGAATCTATTCTTATCTGATTTTGATCAGAGTCAACAAAATATTCAGAATCATCAGAAAAATATTTCTTTCCTGGTCATAAAAAAAAACCACTTTGTTATTTCCCAATAATTCCCGTACTTCTCTATACTAGTACTTGGGGCTTAAGATATCTCATTGTCCAATGTAGGCACACTAATTGTCCTTTCAATATGGGCTTCACCATTTTCAGACCATAACCATGGAGTTGGAACGAATCAACCTGCAACAGATACATACAGAACTTGAGAACAAACATTCACAGCTTCGAAAACATAGTAAATAAAAGGAACCACACAACTCAAGAAGCTAAAAACGATGTAATAAGCAAATTCTTATACACAGTGCTAAATATTGCGGAACCTTTTTGCAAATCAGTAACAAATATAAGACAGGGAGGATCCGGATTCAGATGGAAAAGACGCACCGTGGTTTGACGCAGAGTGCAAAACGGCGAAAAGGACGTGGACCAATGCTATTTACCGATACAACAATGAAAGGTCGACGAATAACTGAATTGAACTGTTTACGGCCAAGAAATGCTACAAATCTCTTATTCGAAGGAAAAGTGCAAGCTACAAACTAAACCATAGAGGTAAATTAAAGCAACTTAAAACCAAAAATCCCAAAGAATTCTGGAAAAGTGAAAGTAGCACCTGACGATTTCTTCAACTATTTTCAGGATTGGTGTTCGCGAACTGAAAAGGATGCATATGTCACCGAGCAGGAAACCCCAAAAACGGACCTGTTCTCCTTCCTAGAGCTAGACGAACCAATATCGAGCAAAGAGATAATCGATCTAGTCAAATCTCTCGAAAATAAAAAAAATCGAGCAGATATGACATTTTCAACGAGATGCTCAGTGGAGATGTGTTTACCCTTGAACCAGTGTTGAATGTGTTATTTATCTCTATATTAATAGTTGATATTATTCTTCAAATTGGAAATTGAGTATAATTGTGCAGATTTTCAAAAAAGGAGATAAAATGGATACACAGAACTACAGGAGCATAACCCTACTAAGCTGACTGGCGAAGATTTTCTCACGTATCCTAAAGAACAGATTACAAAGATGGTCAGAAGACAATAGTGTGATATTTGATGCGCAATATAGGTTAAGAAAGGTTGTATTATTGATGCATTATATGCTTTAAAAAATATCGTTGATTTTAAAATTGCAAATGGTAGTAAGCTCTTTCGTACATTTGTAGATTTTTGGAGAGCGTTTGACACGGTTGATAGAAATGCATTATATTATAAAATGTTTAAGCTAGGTAAAGAAGGTAACATGTTACGCATAACCAAAGCTATGTTTAATGATGTGAAAAGTTGTGTGCGAGTCAATGGTAATCTTGCATATTTTTTTTTGAAAACAAACTAGGGGTGTTGCAAGGGAACATATTGTCACCTATGTTTTTTCTCTATTCCTGGAAGACCTGGAAACAAACTTGCACAAGAACTGGTCAGCGGGCATAGAAATCGAACAAATAAAAATTTTCCTACTTCTATTTGCAGACGATTTAGCTATAATAAGTGAAACGCCAAATGATCTACAAAAACATCTAAACACGCTTCATATTTTTTTGTGAAATATAGGGCCTTACAGTCAATATTGATAAAACTAAGGTGACGATTTTCCAAAAGGGTCGAAGACGAAATGGATACAAATTCTGTTACAACAACAAAAACCCTGGAAATTGTGGACAGTTTTGCGTACCTCGGAACGGTTCTATTCACAAATGGCCTTTTCAATAAACACGCGAAATTTACCGCTAAAAAACACTACAATTATATTATACGTTTATGCACAAAACTCAAAAAATGTCTCTGGATTGCAAGACAGTAATCAAACTACATGTATTTGACGTGGAATGTTCCTCGAAAATGAACTACGGAGCGGGAGTGTGGGGATATACAAACGCGAAAGACCTTGAACGTGTTCATTTGAAATTCTGTAAAAGACTGCTTGGGGTAAATCTTCTACAGGTACCCCTGCAGTCTATTGTGAACTAGGAAGAAAATCATTGTTATTAACTGGAACATTACGCATAATTAATAATTGGTTAAAAGTTTTACGCTTCCAAAATTGTCTTATAAAATCAATTTATGAATATGATCTGAAAAACATGTTATCAAGCTGGATTACTTGTATTTTTGTCAAGAACACACTTTTGTCAAATGGTTTTGGTGATGTGTGGTATTACCCTAAGTCGGTAAATGAAAAAAAATGTTTTATTTATATTTTGAGCAAAGACTGTCAGATTGTTTTTACCAAAATTTACGGATAGAAATTGAAAATGCTCACCCTTAACGTTTATATAAATATCTAAACTTGCCTATGCACCAGACAGACTACCTAAATTACATATTACTAGTAAATGATAAACATAGGAAAGCCTTAAGCTGACTTAGATTATCTTCACATCGTCTACAAATTGAATCTGGTCGATATGATAACAATTTTACTATTAATGTAAGGAAATGTAGGTATTGTATTTCAAACGATGTTGAAGATGAATACCATTTTGTTTTTGTTTGTGATTTTTATACGGATTAAAGAAAATTATATATTAAGAAATACTTCCATGTACGACCAAGTATGGCGACATTTCTTGATTTACTTAATTCTGACTCTATATTTACGCTAAATAAAGGGAAATATGTGTACGAATGTTTCAGTAAGAGGGATACCTTTCCCATCAGACGTAAATAAGCGTAAATTAAGTTTATAAAACTACTGTCTTCTCTGTCTGTTTCATATTTATTCTGTCACTTTATATTTATATAACCTAACTCCCACCTGCACCCACAATTATTGTGTAAATTACTGTAAAATATATGCTATGGCAATGTATGTAATGTATACGCCAATAAACTACTACAACAACCATCGGTATTCTGACCAATGGACACTGAACATTATCGAGCATCGTGACTATCTTGAGCCTCTTGAACATTAGACTCATTTGTAGAAATACATTACTGGATGATAGCTGTATACTTTCTCTAATGAAATTCATCATCGTGTCTTATTTGTCAATAAATTTATTTTCTAAAGATTCAAACTTTTTGTCCGAAGCTTCTTTCTTCGACGAACTTTTTTTCGAAGCTCGTGCACTTTGCGTTTGAGACGCCATTATGTTTTTTTTTTTTTTGGTTAAATTAAATGATTCCACGGTAATTTAATGTGTTCTTAAATGCTATTATCAACGAAAAACTTTCAAATTTTGATAAAATGTAAAAAAGATTCCCATATTAACCATTCTAGACATTAAAAATTAAAGAATAGAATTTGAAATTCCTGAGTTAAAATTGAGTCTAAGCCGAGGAAATCCTAAAAATGACCTACTCGAGGTAGATGTTGAAAACTTCTGGATAAATGCATTTTTTTTCTATTACTGGAAGAAGTTTCTCCTCTCCTGCTATATGTCCCAACACTCTAAACTTTGAAATCCAATAACGCACTTACTTGTCTTCGCAGTTAAGTTTGCAGCTCGCAATCCTTCTAAAAACTCCTGCACAAACTGTAGATGTTCCTGAAATGAATTGGTATAAATACTAACATTATCTGTAAAGTTGTCAATGAACTGCATACTCTCTAATAGTTTTCGCATTAACCGGCTGAAACTGGCTGACGCGTTGACCAAATCAATCTGCATAACCTTGAACTGTTACAGTCCGAGTGGTGTCTGAAAAGCTGTTCTGCATTTTGACGTTTCTTCAAGAGGTACGGTATTGCCAATATCCCTTACAGAGATCAAATTTTGACACGTACTTACTGCCTGCCAACAACTGCATACATTTATCACCCGCTCACGTAATCATTTCTTCATCCAACACGGTTATTCTGTTGATTGCTCTAATATCTATGCAGAATCTATTGTAAACGTCCTTCTTCTTGACTATAACAATTGGCGATGTATATGGACTTGTCAATGGTTCGATGATCCCCGTTTCTAGCATTATCCTGGCCTCTACATCGATAACTGATAATTCTACTATGTCTCTGCTAAAATTTTCATCATCCTGTCTATCAACATATTGTTTCAGCATGTTTCAGCATGGAACGTCTTTGACTTTCCGTTGACATCAATCTTGTAATCTAAACTCCCTACCTTCTGGACTATTCTGTAAGGTCCTCTTCACTTATCAACTACTTGCTGCTACATGTAGCGGTAGGAAGCAAATCAAGAACTTTCTCATCTTTCTCCATGTCTTGCTGCCTCGCCCGTTTATTATAGTAGGTGACTGATGAAAAAATGACAATAACAAACCGTCAACCATCTCAAAAATGCATAAAACGAAATACAAATTCAAAGCAGAGCAACACAGACCTCCAGATTCTTTATGTCTAGTTGAAATGTCGACTGAAGACGATCTTTTTAATCTAAAACATGCTAAGTTGTTTTGATTCCAGGATCCGATACCTTTTTCGTCCATAGCTCACGAAAAATCCGCAATGGACCCCTGACAGTGTGACCCTAAACCAATTCAAAAGTTGAAAATTCGAGAGTATTTTGGCTCGTGTCACGAAAGGCAAATAGCACCGATGACAAATTCCTGTCATAGTCCTTATGGCGCTCTGCACAGAGTCGTCTCACCATCTTCTTGAGCGTGCGGTTAAAACGCTTGACCATTCCGTTGCACAAGGTGTTGTACGGCGTTGTCGTCAGCTGTCGAAAAGAGAATAGACGACTTGTCTCAGCCATCAGCTCCGAAGTAAAGTGTCTGCCCATATCAGTAAGCATCTCAACAGGTCTCCTGAGTCTAAAAACGAGTCTAAAAAGATTTCAATAAGCTCCTATACTTGTTTACGCCACCGACCCCGGGTACCGTGAAGTAAAGTCTACAAGGGTGAAGATGTACCGGTTCACTTGGTCCGTTGCTGGTCAAAAAGAACCAAACAAATCTACTGCAACACGCTTAAAATGTTTAATAGTTTTAGGCATCTTACCCAAAGGTACTTTCATAGTCGTACTTTTGGAATTGTCCTTTGACAAATGTTACATGACTAACAAAATCGCCAGACATATGATTGTACTCCCGGCCAAAAGAACTCTGCTAGGCTCTGCCAATCGTTCTGTTTGTGCCGTAATGTCCTGACGTCAGAGATTAATGTTCGGGTGCTTATTCTTTTGTCCTAACTTCTTATGAACAACAAGTTATGTGAACTTTTTCCATTTTCAACATTAGACGATTTAAAAGTTCAATAAATCATGACTTTCACCTTTATGTAATTAACTTTTAGGGTCTGCTTCTGTATCCTTTCCTATTAAACCATGATTTTTTTCCAGAGCAGCATCTTCTTCTTGTGCTCGTAATGTATCACGCTTAAGTCTATAATATCTGGAACACAAATTGATTTAGTTTTTCTTACCTACTTTGCAAACATGTACGCTAGTTAACACTGCATTTGCGGTACTTTGACTCCAATTCATATCTGGATCTTTTGTGTCTTTTGCGTCTGGAATGTTCCCTATGATTACATTATGCATACGTGCTTCAACATCCCCTATAAAGTAAGATGTGTCAATACTCACGCATGCATGTACTTTTATCTTGGATCTATTTTCAAGAACACACTCTCGACACCTGCCATTCAACTGCGAATCACAAATCAAAACTCTATAAACAATTACCCTTTACAACTCGTGTCTCTAAACACAGTAACCGAGTGAACATTCATTTAGTCTGCCATCACAATTAGGCATGTTCTCTAAAGCACGTGTCACATTGCAAGAAAATGTACTTATTAAATCAGTAGTTTTTGGACTTGAGATTGAGGTTGTGGTAGTTACGGAAGTAAATGCTGAACTGAACATTCACCTTGGCTTCTCTTTTTAATTCAATGCAACTGCAGCTGAAATGCATGTACATGTACGTTGCTGTGGACACTGGAATAAAGCGTGCCTTATTTTGGAACTTCTGTAACAGCTTACCTTCTTTACCGTGTTTGGTGCATCTTTTTTCTGTTCCTTCTGGTTTCTCTCTTTTTCTAACCATGTATTTGAATTGCGTAGTTTGATGTTAATTTACTCATCAAATAAGACACAAATTTTATTCATAAAGATTAAACTGAAAACCGTTTTCATTTAATTGACTGTGTTGACATGTGATGAAGTTAGATTACCAATTAGTATACATGTATTTAATTACTACAATTAAAACAATGGTTTTTGTCTTCAGACTAGACCCTCTCATCTTTTGCGATCAGTTTATCAGGGAACTCACCTTTTTTATGTTCTTCTAACTGATATATTCATCCTCATAGGAATATATATCTGACTGAAATTTTTTCCGATCTTTTTTCGGAATCACGTTATCACTCCATTTCTTTGTCATCTGACATGATGAACTTTAAGTTTTGCCATCTTGGCTAATAACTCTCTTAATGTTCTTATTTTCTCCGAAAGAGAGATAAAAATCGTCTTTTTGATTTGGAAGCCGACAGGAAGAAGGAAGATTTCACGAGATATCGTTCTTTAAATGGGCTTGAATTACCGGGAGCCAGGAAGAATATATATTGATTTCATACCTTACGACAGTTTACGAAATAAAATAGGGTACAATTACTTTAAAATAACAAAACTTCACATCCCAACCCGGATGTTTTTAAAGTACACTACCGTGGTAGTTTCCCATTTTTCACTTTGAACTCCATCAAATTCGAGTTTGTAAGGAAATGGAAGCCACCGCCGAGAACTCTTCGCAATTGCCGGCATACACGGCTCTGGAATGGGGGGAATTTGTCGCTAAACCTCATTTATTGTACAACTTGTGTCCAGGGCCGTCGAATCACAGAGAGGACAATTGGATAAACTTGTCATATTCAAGGTAAACAATCAGCAGATATATATATATATATATATATATATATATATATATATATATATATATATATATATATATATATATATATATACTAGTGGAAAAAAGAAACTGTGCATTATTTAATATATGAAAAAAACATTTAAAAATTACAATGAACAAATTTTATTTTTTGTAATACTGTTAACACATGTATTCGTAACAACATCTCATAACACATTAATGTCAACGTCGAATAACGTCAATTTCAGCACACTCGAAAGTCACTGTTATTTGAAATTGAATTAACAAAATTAATAACGCGTGTGACCACCAATTGCGTTCACGCATGCTTGACAGCGACGCCTTATTGATGCCACTAAAGTGTTCAGAAATGCTTGAGGGATGTTGTTCCAGATGTTGGTTAAAGCCTGGCCTAAATCAGCCAATGTCACTGGCTGATTTGGTAAACGGCGTAAACGTCTTTCCATTTCATCCCAAACGTGCACGATCGGCGACAAATCGGGGGAAACAGCTGGCCAAGGCAAGACATCGACATTCTGTTGAACAAACAAGTCCCTGATTACACATGCAACGTGTGGCCTTGCGTTGTCTAGCTGTAGAGTGATGTGATTTTGATGTCTCTGTATGAAGGGTATCACATGACGCTGAATAATTTCATCTCGATAGCGTACGCCGGTGAGATTTCCATTGACAATTTATAGAGGGATCCTTCCATGTGCTGATATTCCATCCCACACCATAACGCTACCTCCACCAAATTTTCGACGTTGCACAACACATTTTTAGCGTCCTGGTAACGCTCCCCAACGCGACGATACACCCTACAACGGCCATCACTACTATCCAAATGAAATCTGCATTCATCAGTGAACAGAATATTGGCCCAGTCCTGTATTCTGAATCGCAGATGTCGTTTGCACCACGCTAGTCAGACGATACGATGACGATGAAGCAGTACTGGGCGCACCGCTGGACGTCTTGGTCGGATGGTTTGCTCGCGCAGACGATTACGCACAGTTCTTGGACTAATTGGTCAAAGCCCTGGAATGCTACGGGCAGTCAAACTTGCTGTCTGGAAACGATTTTTCAGATGCACAAGTATAATGTGGTTGTCCTGTTGACGTGACGTCACACGAGGTCGCCCAGAGCGCGGTCGATCCTGGGTGTTGCCAGATTGTTGAAAACGTCTCCATAATGACTGGTTGGTGTTCAGATGAACTCCAAAGTGCCTTGCTACAGTATTTTGTGCCATTCCAGCTTGCAGCATCACAACAGCACGATTACGTTGGTTTTCGTTGAGTCGTGGCATGACATAGGGATAAATTTTTTTGAAACTAAAGTGATTTCCTTATCAAAAAAAGTTTAAACAAATCCTTTACAGTTCTTATTCCAAACAGGATTGGCCCGTAAAACTCGTGCGTACAAATTCTTCAATAAACAACAGGTGCTCACTAACCTAGAAAAAGTCCGTGCACCCGGACGGTTACCATCCGATATTGTCAAAAACAATACCATTATCGATTGTTTAAATTTTATAAATACAAACAATAGATATAGAAAAATTATACTAAATTTTATAATGCACAGTTTCTTTTTTCCGCTAGTATATATATATATATATATATATATATATATATATATATATATATATATATATATATATATATATATATTTCGAATGTCACTTTTCTAGTGTCAAAAAAAGCTATACATTAATTTGATTGAACTGTAATTGTTTACAAACAGTTAAATGAACTACTATATTATATAAAAGCTACATTAGTTTACTAAGGTAAACAAAATTTAAGATAATTGCGCATCTCAATCAATTGCAACAATACGATCCTTGCCTTCAGGTCTAAACACACATTGTCACTATAAATAAATGTATAGTTTATAAGCATGATAAGTCATAGTCAAAATGTTCTTGTTTCAAATGTTTGGACCAGGTCCTGTTTCTAAGTCATTACTTGTCCTACATGTATCTTCACCAAACTTGTATGAATGGTGGATCTAGACCTACTTACGAACTTTGAAGACTTGAATGCGGAATCTGGGCCATAAATTGCAGATGCTGGATGAGGTTAGATTTTGGAGCAGGTGTCCTTTGATAGCCGTATCTAAGTTCTTACTGGTCCTATCTTCAACAAACTTTTATGAATTATGCATCTTATGACACATATACATGTACATCTGACAGTCCTGAATGCCGAATCTTAGCCATGGGATTCGGACATGCTTGATAAACGTGATTTTTTTTCGAGCAGGTTTTTTTTTCAAACAGGTGCCCTTTGATAACTATGTCTGAGTTATTACTGGCCCTGACTTTACTAAACTTTGTTCTCTAGACATGGGTGATGCATCTTATCATATATATTCGTGTATACAAGAGAACATGTCTTGAACATGTTGACATTTGAACCTAAGCCATGGGTTTCTGATTCTGGAGGAGGTTAAGGTTTTTTGAGGCAGGCTTAAGTTTTTGGATCGAGCAGTAGTTATCAATTGTCCTATCTTCACCAATCTTGCATGGATGATGCATCTGGTGATACTGATCTGATGCACTTATTAGGCATTGATGCTAGATCTGAACCACAGGTTTTACATGCTGAAGGAGTTTAAAGTTCTTGAGCAGGTTAAAGTTGTTTGAGAAGGTGCCCTATGGTAGCCAAATTTAAGTTATTTTTGGTTCTATCTTTACTAAATTTGATAAATGATGTATCTTGTAATACGATGCACTCTACAGCTTAGATGCTGAGTCTAAGCCATAGGTTTTAAATGCAGGACGAGGTTAAGGTTTTCGAAGCACCGAATTATTATGTAAATCATAGTACTTACTTATTCAAACTTGCATGGTTGATTTAACTATGTTAACGAATGACACAAAGGTAGCTTCATATAAGGAGAGTGATTTAGATTTTAGAACAACTCAAACTGTGTTAGGGTCTCGGAGCTGGTTACATAATGAAGTATATTCTTTTCTTACTTAATCAGACTTGTGGAGTTAATATAACTATTGACGTGAATATAGAGGAAGTTTCAGATAGTGATCTTGATCTTGATTATTAGGATCACGTAGCAGGTGTAAGTATTTTAGCAATTAAATGCAAGTTTGAATTTTGGGTAAATACATTTAATTATGGTTCATGTTAAATGTTGACATTAAAGGCTAGCTTCAGACACTCTAGCATGATTTCCATTATCAAGGATGCTAAGAAAAACTTGTCATTTGCTTGATAAACGTGATTGTTGATATAAAATTCCTATTTCTATGATATTAAATCATATATGATATTCTATCATAAAATATAATAGTGTTCACATACCATATGACAAAATACATCATTTTATTATATAATATTGTATTATATTTATATCATATGGTTTGGTATCTTATGATATAATATTGTAAAATATTATATGATATAGGGTTGTGTCATATGCTTCGATATCATACCATATGTTACTTTTTAGTATATTATCATATGAAATTGCATGATATGATGCTGTAGTATATAATAGGAAATTGTATCATATGATATGATATTGTAGTACATGTATATAATATATGATACAATGGTGTTGATTTTTCATATCATATGATAATGAAATATCATGTATAACATGATACAATACTGTATCATTGTGTATCATATCATAATTTACCATATAATATTACACAATATATGATGTTATGATTTATATCATAAAATACAATATGACACTAAATCATATCATATTATACAATATGACACAATAACATAGCGTATAACACAACATAATTCAATATTTATTGTATTATCATATGATATTATACAATATCAAATTTAATCAAAATATATCCTAGAACGCAATATTTTTATTTTTATTGTATCATATGCAGAAGTGTACTGATAAATATTGATATTTACATTCACTTTCTTTTCCTTATTAATAAATTGCATTGATTGATATGAGTGATATTTATGCATAACACAGAAGACCCAATCACCAAATCTGGTGCGAATGAATACAATTTTTTCACTATTTCTCGAAGAACATGACTGACTCTCTTCGCGACTTCAAACCGGATCACGGCCTGCTATTGTTCTTACGCTGATAAACATTTCATTGATGTAAATATTTTTTAACAGTTCCAAAAAAAATAATTTTTTAATTTATTATTATACCAAAGGTTATATTTTTCAATTAACAGACTGATAAATAAAAGTGTGCAATTAGAATTTATAACGTTGTTCACTATTTTTGTCAGCATAATTCGGCTGTTTCAATAGCTCTTCCGTTAATTGCGCATTAATCGTAGAATAAGGCAGAAGTTTTGAAAAATAAAACATAATTGCGGCAATAGAATAAAGGTAAAATAATGTAAATATAAGCATTGAATCATTATTTTTTGAATGATGTGGTCTCATAACTTCAACGGTGAGTGCAAACAAATGTTCATAACGCGCTATCGCGCGTTATTCAATTTATATGCACACACCGTTACAGTTATTAATTAAATACAGTGCAGTAAGAAATTTTCATATGATATCATTCAATATTGTGTCACGTGATATTATACAATAATATGTCATACAGCACAATACAATATATCAATTAAGATCATTAACTATGATTATCATATAATATGAAAAACGAGGTCTCAGAATTGTTATGCCTATTGTCGGTGAGCTCTGTAATATTCATTACTTATGTTTATCTAAGATTCAATATAAATAACTGTGTCTTTTGATTTTTTGTCATCTAGCTTACCCAAGGTATTTGAAAAAGCCAAATCAAGCTATTATAGCCATTGTGTCCTGAACTGGTAAAATAACTGGGACTGCATGATCAGGGTAAATTAGGTACATTCAATCCGAGTCTTTATTTAGCTTTTTGATATATTTTTCAGGGAAAATTTTTTGTAAGTGAAATGTTTTGATCTTGCACATTTAATTAACATTATTTACTTTGCTTTTAATATCATATTATCATTAACATTGATTACTACCAATTAGCAATTAGGTTCATACATGCATTCAGGGGGTTGTAATTACTATTTCTCGACGCCTGGGGCTACCGATTTTAGAGGTTTTGCTCACACTTAGTCTTAGTGTTAGTCTGACGTGCCCGAGGTCAGACTTATTAAGCACCAATATAACATGGACTAAACTTGTGTACCAGGCACGTAGCATCGTTTTTGAAAGTGTGGGGGGGGGGGCAGACTCATCCAAAAAATCTTGACAAGCAAAAAAAAAACAACAACAAAATGCCAACTTTCCAAAATCATGACAATCCTAATCCGGGGGGGGGGGTTGGGGGTTGGGGCGTGGCGTAGCGTAATATAGTTATAACATATTTCCTTATTTTTATTTCAATTTTTTTTTACATACTCCCAAAAAAGTGTAGGAGCCAACTCCTTGATAATTCAATTTTTTATATGTAAATTTAAGCGCCTGTGTACGACTTAACGTACATTTTTGCAACGTGCATTGTTATCGCCAGTGCATAAAGTTATAATGAAGAGAATATAATGTTGTTGTGTTTATAAAACATCGCTTGATGCCAAAGTTGAAACCATTGTGCCTAAAATAAGAAAAACCACGATGATACCATATAAAAGAACTTATCGAAATTATATATACCACAGGGGGAGAAAATTTCAGCGCGACCGTTCGGGCAAGCACAGCAGGAACTTTTCGCATCATTGCATCATTGTCTACAGTCAGTTATACATCTTATTAGACTTGTCCCATCTTTAAACAGTCCCTTGCTCTTGGAGAGGTGCTCTTTGAGAGAATTTGATCAGTAAAATCTGTAAACAATCAATTGCTTGTCAGTTTTAAGTCTCTTTTGATTCTTGTTGTTATTGATTTGTTTTTTATTCCCCCCCCCCACTAATGGATTGATATAACAGAAAATGCATTGAGCTTGCATGTAGAGCATCCCCTTATGTAAGCCATTAAAGAATTAATAAACAAACACTAATCAGACAAAAGATTGCAGTTTACATGCACTGAAATAACGAATAATTATTACATGCAACACCAGTAGGAATGCATGATCCACCTCTACATTTATTGCGGGATGTAAAGCGTATCTTACATAAAGAAGATGGGTGAATAAGGCGTGTAAGCTGCCTATATGAGGATAGATAAGATACTATAAAACTAAAATATCAACAAATCTTATAATTTCTTTCTAATTTATTGAAAACAATATATATTTACCATAACATCGATTTATAACCCTTAAATATGTTAAATATTTGGAATAGGTTTATTTTAACTGGCGTATGCGTGTCAAAACCTCAAAATAGAGTCATTTTTAGAACTTCAATGCCTTTTCTTTTACAGAGTGGGTCTGAGCTCCATATTTCTGTCATAGTCTATATAAGGTTTAAAGGAACTAAAACCGGTTTCAATCAACGAAAACGTGGAGAGATGACCCACTATACTTTAAAAATGTCATTTTGTATCGCAACAATTGAACGTTTTAGAAAAATAATACAAGTCCGTAAATTCGTGGTTGAAGTCGGATATAGCATTTAACAATGTAGTTTATTGTGACTGAAATGGCTCAGTGGTTAGAGCACCAGACATTAAATAATATTATAGAAGGAAGTAGGGTTTTTATGTTGTGGGTTCGATACCACCAAAACTTTAGATTTTTTTTTCTTATCGTTTGTTAAAATATTCAAAACTGAATATAGTTAGAAATTGTGCTTTTGTAAACTTGTATTATAACATTATCAAGTGTATTTAGTTGGAAAAAAATGAATTTGAAATTGTATTTTACGACTAAACCAAATGGGCACTTGCGCTATCTTGTTCCCCCATCTTCTTTCTTTTGCTACGTAAAAATGTAAACGTATGACTCAATATCTATCTAGAGTTTCACTAAAGCGTGTATAATACTGAAAAATGAGCGGATAAACTTCACGAAACCAAAAGTCCAAATGAAAGGACAGACAGCCATTTTGGCAAAGAATTACGGGAGCTCGAAGGAATGCTGGGATGCTGCCAAAAAAAAATTCTTCACGAATCTGTAGGTTTTGCTCGTTCTTTTTTTCAACACAGTAGTTCTTACAGCTCGCTTCGCTTGCAAGCGCTTCACGCTGGCTAGCCGGGCTCGCTATTAGCAAATTAACCCACCTGGGCAGTCAAACTTGCAGGAACAATAACTTAATGAGTAAAATCCTCAGTGTAAAGAGTTTTTGTCAGATATGTAAACACATTTCCTATTGGCTAGATACGGAAGCATATTAGTACTACGTTGTAAAAAAAAACACTCTTTAAAAATCCAACGTTAAAGTTGGCATTTCCAACTTTAATCTTGGAATTTCCAACTTAAATCTTGGAATCTCCAACTTTAAATTTGATTTTTCTAAATTTAATCTTGGAAGTTTAAATTTTAAGTTGGAATTTCCAACTTTAAAGTTGATGTTTCCAACTTTAAAGTTCGAATTTCCAACTTTACTCTTATGTTGTTATTACGATAAGGTTTTTTTAATTTTAGACGAATGTCGTTAAACAAGTGATCTTTAACAACGCCGTGTAGATAAAGTCACGATCAAAATATACAAATTACAAGGCTTTGTTTTAATCTTAGTTGTCTTTTACGGTGCTTCTTTCTAATCCTGCATTTAATTTAAGTTGGAAATTCCAAAATAAAATTTTGAAATTTCAAGATTAAAGTTGGAAAAATCAACTTTGTAGTTGGAAATTCCAAGATTAAAGTAGCAAATTCCAACTTTAAAGTTGGAATTTTAAAGAAGAAAAATTACACCATGGCACTAATACGCTTCCGTAGCAAGATGATCATAAACAACATGTGAGATAAAAGAAAATGAATGGTGTGAATCCACGTTACGAGGGGGGGGGGGGGCAAAAATTCCCATGTATACAGTATTGACCATGGGTTAGTAACTTTGTTATGCCACTATATATGTAGCTCTTAGGCTAGTAGCTAGTTTTTGTAATTGCACACCCTTGAATGCAAGGTTATGTTTATTCAGGTACTATCATCTTAATCTTTCTTTTTTTTTTTTTGGCCTTACCTCCCAAAATATTAATATAAATAAATTGGATGGGGTAGAGGGGAGAGACTACTCATTAGAATTCGTGGTGGCTCAATTTTCGTGGAATTGTTTAACTTTCATCCACGAATTTACAACCTCCTCAAATTAATAAACTAGGGTTAAAGTCATATTTCCTTTTGTATGTATAAGATAATACACTAAATTACGTCCACATGAACCAATTAAGCAATCCACGAAAATTGCCCCCACCCCCCCCCACCCCCCCGCGCCTCCCACGAATTTTAATGATAAATTAGATGGGGGAGAAGGGAGAGAATCTATATATGTATAATGATTTATTTTGTAAAGTTCTTGCTTTAAAATATCATACTTACTAGCCTATGTGTAAACTACAGGGAGTTTAAAGTGCAGAGTATAGAGGAACTAGAGCGGCTCAGGAATGAACTGTTGACAAAGCCGATCTTGTTTCACGTGAAACTTGAGCATCATAAGACTGAGCCTTACATAGTGGTGGAAGTCCACAAGACTTGGAAAGGTCAGGTCAAAGTTCATCATAATTGCTATGATTGCCATAGCTCCCATTCAGCACTCACTCTATATAAGGCCTAACATCTATTTCTTAAGGAAAATTATTAATAGACAAAATGTGCAATATTTCCTATCTGTGATTTTTCTGAAGTTTTGACCCTGGCCTTTTTCACCTTTTATTATTATTTTTTTTTTAGCTTTTTAGATCTCCCCTAGCTATTAATTCCCTGCACAAAGTTGGCAGTTCATACCGTATACATGTCGAACGCATCTTTAATTACATGTCAGATTACCAATGTGTAGTAATATGTCTCTCATCCACCTACTTTTCGTGTTATTTTACATGACCCGTCTGTAACTTTCAGTTTCACTGCGTGTGTAAAGTTAAGCCTGAAGTTTCGCATCTTCTGATTCTCATGCATATTCAGTACTTAACTGTTACTTAAGGGTTGTACATGTTATTTACCGACTTCAAGAGGAGATAACCCTCTGACCAAAGATAATCATTCAAGATCATTTCATAAAAAGCAACACCCACAAGCCTTAAAATACAGCAATTCTCATTTTTACAATTTAAAATAGTGACGGGTGCTTTATCCAAAACTGTCCCTTGCTACCTCTAACTTACACTGACATTCTATAAAATAACATTTTGTCATAGAACAAGAAAGTCTATAATAGCTGCAATTCTGAGAAAAAGTATACCCATATTATTTGACACTGCCTCTTGCTTAAATACCTAAATGTGTTCATTAAACAAGCTACATGGTTATAGTGAACTTGCTATTTATGAATAAATATTTACATCCACCAAGTATAATTCCTTCTATTTCTTACGGAAATTGATTGTAATTCATAGCTCTGAAAAAAAAACCCTGACAGGACTGATATCTTACTGCCCCGTTTATCGATTGGTTGAAATTTTCAACAACCTTAAAAAAAATCACGAACTGCATGATATACATGTAATAGTAATTGTGATGATGTCAGACTCAAATTACCGTACACAACAACGAATCTTACAGTAGCAATTTATACAAATTACACATAGGCATGTGTCCTTATCCATGTACACAAATGAAGGAAACGGGTCAAATTAACGGACGTATAAGTGTGATCTAGCCATAGATGTGGTACAAAGCAATATTTGAATATATTATGTATTATTTCCCTCTACACGCGATTAGAGAGAGGCTGGGCTCAATTTTCCGGGCACTGCAATCTAACTAAGGCACTCTGCGTAGTAGATGTAGAAAAGAAGAGATAGTCTTGAAATTAATACATTGTCACTATGTGTATTTTTATAATACCCACAGAGATTTAAGATTTGGGTACGAAATCTGATTTTGGAGTGTCTATCTCCTTGCAACTTTTACATTAAATTTTTCTTTAAAAAACTTATAGTCTAGCTATATTCATATTTGGTTAAGTAAAAGGCCAATGTCGATGGAATTATTGAGAGGTTAAATGTCAAATTTGCTTCCCTCAAAAAATGATATAAAAGAAATAAGATTTAAGATAAAAAACTTGAATATGAATTACTGTTATCTCTATTTGAGATTTGGGTGTCATTAATTCAGGAAATGGAAAATCAATAAAAATTCAAAAGACTTGAACCCAGAGAAAAAACATTTACAAAGAAGATACATTACAGAACAAATATTTAAGCTGACATAATCGTTATTTATGCAATTTCATACCATGATTTCTCCCAAAAAATGATAGAAGATAGTATTCATCTCTAATACTTGCACAATCACCGTGGTACTCCAATTCTCATAGTTAAGTGTATATTAATTGCTAAGTTGTCTGTTGATGACTTTTCAGCTGAGTTTGCAGTCCTTGTGAACACCAGGCATCCACGGATCCGAGAAGTGCTGATCAACAAGTTGTTGGAGATCACCCAGCACATGCAAGAGGGCAAAAAGTTCTGTCTAAAGGTAAGAATCTGTCTTAGGTGGTCGGGGAGGTCAGATTTCCCCCTCGGACCCCCCCCCCCTTTCTTTTATGTGCTAGTTTTTTAACCTGTGTGTTGTATGTGTTGAGTCCAAATTCTATCAATTTATTAATAGCGCAAAGTGAATATAGATTGAGCCATGTGCAGTAATTAATCTTTATTTTCTCAAGGGAGATATTGTTGCTAGTTATGCTAAGAAGAAAACTCAATATTTCTATTTTTAACTGATTTCGAAGAGGGCTTAAATGTAATAACATGTTTCATGTTATATTATGAACTTACTATATTCTGTAACTATTATTCTTATATAATCCAAATGTAACTGAAATATCAGTTGTAACTTTGATCCTTGGGGAGAGGACTAAAATAGGCATAGCCTGATGTCCAATCCTATTATGTATTTATTTGCATAATAAAATATTTGTTAAATAAAAAAAAAAAAAAAAAAAAAAAAAAAAGAAGAGGGCTGGATGGTTGTGGCCATTTTTAGACCATAATAGTCTCCATTTTACAAGAGCTTTGTATAAACATATAGGAAAACACTCAATTTGTTCATCTAAAATATTTTGGATTTTTTCTACACTATATGATAGTTTAAGCTAAAAATATATTTTAATTAAGCAAATCTGATGAGTAACTTGTTGACCCCCTCCAGTCTTCTTTTTAAAAATAAAACTGAAAAATTGAGTTATATAAATTCACTTTTTCAATATATCAAAAACTTTAATTGTTTTGCCTATAAACTGGCAGACTGACTTTTTATGCTGCTACATTTCTTCATTTAAAATATACAATGTCAAAATTTTAATTTAATTTTATTTTATTTTATTTCCAAATCGGACCATCCAGCAATATAGCCGTAAATCAATGTGGCATCATGTGACCTGAAGCGGCGGTGCCTGGAAAAAACGAAACATTAATTTACTTGACCTTGAAATACTGTGGTTATTTCACCACTTTTCTTTTCACAGCTAGATTTTGGTCCGTCAATGAGACAGTGGTTCAGCGGGATCGTGGATTCGGAACCAGATCTTTGTGACAATAGGCGGAACAGTGACTCAAAAGACATGCAAATCGCGATTCACAACTACTCGACCCCATGGGACTGCTGCATGAACCCGCTGTATATTGTGTGTTGCTTCCCTCTCTGGCTTCTTTTTGGGGGATCATGCTATTGTGTAAGTCAATAGTCACAACTGTAATTAACTAACCCCCCCCCCCCCCCACACACACACACACACACCCCACCACCACTACGGTGTGCCCCCGTTTTGCACACACATATGATAATTGCATTGGTATAGAACAATAAGTGTAATTTGTGTTGTGATAGTAATTGCAATCTGCTTGAAATCAATCCAAGATTTTACCTGTCTGCATTTTTACCTATGCTTTATTATCGAATTAACGATGAAACAAGAAGAATGCAGATATTTTGTCGTGTTTTAGGATTGATAAGTAAACAATATTCAGTATACAACAGTGTTAATTTATGCAAACTCGTCACTCACACTCGGCTAAATAAATGCTTTGCTTGCTGTTACTTTCTTGCTCTTTCTTGCCCAACAAGTTCAGCGATGTTTGAAATTAAATTTACGAACATGGAACATGTCAATTATTATATAAATGTGCTTTTATGCAACTTATATTGTAAGATAAAATAAATGTAAAAATCAATTGCGAGAAGATCTGTTTTATTTATTTTATTGTCAATTCCTTCAAAGGAAATGTGATACAGACTAAAAAGCACTTGATTTTTAGATTCACAGATTTTAATAAGAAAATGTATTGATGATTGTGATTTTTTTTAAAGAAAGTTACTAAATATCAATGTGGTTTATAAAAAAAATTCAAAATTTTAACTTCAGATTAATTTTGTTTTTAATTTCAGATAAGTAGAAAGAGAAATTGTATCGACGATTCCCACGATTTTCGGGATCTACCTGTTGTCCGAATTACAGGGATAAATGTCAGGATTACCGTGCGGCAAAACATGCCACCACCAGGACCACCACAGTACTACAACCCCCAGGGACCACCAAGCTACCAACCTAGGGAAGGGCCAGGGAACTATGACCCCACTCCACCCCCACATTACCCTGGCAACAACTGTTAGACGAATGTGAAACAAGAGGGTCAAGGGTTTTGTGTAGTGGTGTTCAATAAATTTCTATTATACATTTGTTAGACGACTGTTAAACAAGAGGGTCAGGCTTTTTATAATGATGTTGAAATTAAGGAGCTTGAATGGTCAACAAAATAACCATCAGATCAGCCTTAAACTCTTCAATATGATATTTTTTAAACATAAACTGTAATTTAGTAAAGAAAAATCCAAATATTTTAGCTTTAAAATTTGAAATATTTCCTTTATCTTAATAAGAGCTTTTCATTTAAGGGAGATAATTACACAGTATCCTAAAAATGACCACAGCCATCTAGCCCTCTTAATAGGACTTGATGGTCGTGACCATTTTTTGAATGATTTTGATCTCCTTAAATAATAATTTATATAGTCAAAATTATAATATTTCAATTTTTAAGGTAAATCTGACGGGTAATTTGTTGACCATCTAACCTTCTTAATAAACATGCATATAACAAGGACTTTCAATTGAAATCTCAGCAATTTTGCACATTTAATTTTTTTTCATAATAACTTTATAGAATATGATATTATTCTATTTCGAGACTAATTAACATTTTACATTTGCAGTGCTCTGTTACTTATATTATACCTTAAAGGTATCATTATGATGCTTGTATTTACAATCATCTAAATATATCAATGATATTGGCCCTATCATTAAGCTGTACAAAGTGTTCACTTCTCAATGTTCTGATAATTGCTATTATTTTTCACATTCTAAAGTGATTTTTTGAGACAGACTTAAATTTTTTATATGCTGTTTGGTATTTAAGTTTTTCATACTTTGCTACAGATCTGTATAGTTTCCCTATAGGTCATTAGTAGTTGGATTTTATACTCATTCATTTTTATAAATCGTTTTGGGTATATTTTTTTTAAAATATTGTTAAACCCCTAAAAATGTGCACTACTGTCATTGTAATTTTAAGAGCTCTTTATTTCTTAATGAAATTTGTGGCTAGTAATAAAAGCTAAACAAATGCTAAAGCAAATCAGTCTTTAGGCTATAAGGATTGATTGATCTGAATGTAGTATATTAAAAAAAGTACCGTTCATGTTTGTGTTGCTCAAAAAGAAAGTTAAGGTACAGGGGTCTTTTGTTTTGTTTAACGGTAATACTTATATCCGGTTATTTTCGCATGTCACGAAAATGGGGAAAAAGTGTAAAAAATTTGACTTGCTTCAGTAATTTTTGCGATTAAAAAAGTTTCTTATAGCAGAGATAATAATTTCTGCATATTGAATATTTTGCGATGTAAAAGTGATTGCGAAACAAGCGAAAAATTTATCATCGCAAAAATTTCGGGATATATGATACTGTGCTACAATCTTGTGAATGTGTAGATATTTAAACAATAAAATGCTTTCTTTGGTGATTCATGCGAAATATGAAGGTGGCGACATTGCAGAAAAAAAAGAAAACCTGCGTTAGTGGGTTATGTAATTTTTTTCTGCAATGATCGCTACCTTCATAACCCGCTTATATTTCAGTTCTGTCAGTATCTACAGAGCTATGAATTTGAGTTCAAGTCTAAATAACTGGTAATTTGATGATTTCATTTACGCTTATACATATACTTTATTTGTAGACTCCTATACTACCGGTACTTGTGTTGTGTAGAAGAGGTGAAAGGGGCGGTGTACCCTTGTCATGGTGTTTGATTCCATGTGCTGTATGCTCCAGTGACTCATTACAATCAACTGCTTCAGCACCTAAGATAAATTTATCCAAATGCATTTAACCTGTTTTTGGTAAGATTTTAAAATACACTGCCCTACATATATATTCTGTGGGTGGAGACTACCCTGTATGTATTTGTGTGTTCATTCTGCTTGAAATGTAATTAAACTTGCTGTGAGAGTATACACTACATATGTATATCACAAACATGGATTGTTCAGCATTATCCCTTGATGAGAAAGATTTTTTTTTGGCGGGGGATGGGGGGGGGGGGTTACTTTCTGCCATTGTAAACATTTATACCCAAGTCATCTTGAAGTATTAAGTTGACTCTTGATTTTCTTCAGTACTGGTATATTGGGAACATCTGTTAATTGCCGCAAGGAAATTTGTAAGGTTAATAATGATATATATTTATATTTATATAAAGACATCAAAATTTAGGAAGAAAGAACATAATTAAAATACATGTATATGCAAATGCCCAAGTGGCATTTCCAACCATTTTTCTAGTATGTAATTGTGTATCCATCTTGGCATCTTTTGTGTTCACTATTGTTTACAAGAACTTTGAATAAACATCAGAGGCTAATACTTTGCTCATAGGGTTTTCTTTTATCAAAAAAGATTTCTCAGGGTGAAAATTCATTTTTCGTCATTTGACATTGTTTTGTTTAAATACTGTTGTAAAGTGCATTGTGTTAAAATATATATTGAGTGTGCCTGAAGGTTATTTAAAATTTTGTAGGCGTATGCGTGAGACCATCTGCATCGGTGAATTAGCTGGTTCTACCTCCCCCTGTTCCTCATCTGCCTGTTACCCAGCTTTTCTAATGTGGAGACCGTCGGCATGATTTTGTACGAGAAAAGCAATTATGTGCATTTATAACCTCCAAACAGAAATATCAACATGATTATAATGTATTTATTATAAATGAACAAACCTAATCTTAATATTTATATGTTGAATCTGAGCTAAGGAAATTGCAACTCTTGGTTTTTTTTAATTATTATCAATGATATTTAAAACTTAAAAAGTCAAAATTAATCTTATATGCAAATATTATTTATTCGAACCACTATTTATTTGTTAACAGTTTCCTAGCTATGAGTTATTTCTTCAACATGAATAATAAATGTTTGAAAATCTATATATTTGTTGTTGTGATCAATGCTCAAAATCTAAGAATTTACATTGTTCATGTATTGTTGTTTGAGTATTTATTTATTAGGAAGGGGGTGGGGTCAGAGTTTTTGTGCTTGTACTTTCTTAAAAATAAACAGCAATGTAGAGGAATACTTTCTAAAAAAACAAACAGCCTTGTTGAGGAAGAATGTGTTAAAATATATTTCATTCACCATTGATTGATTTAATTGGCAAAGCAGGTAAAAAATAAATCAAATAAAAAAATGCATGGCTTGTTCATTGTAGCTGAATACATGCACGGATCTATAGGGGTGGGGGTCAGCTAGGGGGTCCGAACCCCCCTCCCCTTCAAAATTCAAATTTATTTAAATTACATTGCAAAATTATGCCTTGGACCCCCCCTTCCTGGCAAACTCAAATAACCGTCGGATTTCCCTGGAAAAATTTTCTGGATCCGCGCATGGAATATAAAGAGAACGCATATCATAGTTAACTCTCATGTTTTTTCTGTTGATGAGTTACTGACCCACGCTGTCACTTGAAATTTATAAATGAATGATATTTATTAATACTTAGGTTTCAATTTTGCCTCCAGCAATACACAACCAAGGGAAAATATCGCAAAATGCTCGTAATGTAATTCAAATCCCGCAACACTAGGGTATCTACAGAGTTATTTCCCTTAGCCGAAATCTAGATCGGCATTGCGTTTGAAAAGGGGTTGAGTTAAGGAAAATACATGTATATCATTTTTAACGCACTTTCGCAAGGGCATAACCTGCATGGTTACTTTTGATATTTTACACAGTGATCAAGAAGGTTTTGAGGTAACTGAAAAATGCTGCTGCTTTGTTTTATTCTTCGGATTTGTCTTATTCGTTGATGCAAATGACATGATACCCCAGTAAATGATGGATTGTCGAGTGTATTTTTGGATATGGCGTTGTAATTAACTCGATTCCAATAAAGCAGCAGTGATTTTTGGGTGAAGAAGATCACATTTAAATTATACATGCAAAAAAAAATAATTGTTCAACGGGGGTATGCCCTTGCGATATTGAAAAATATGTGTGACCTAGTAAAATGTTTATAAATATCGATGTCACGTGATAGACACGTGATGACTCTAAATGCACATATGTGTCGTAACACATGGGTCACAAGAGTTAAAATAATAGTATATTGGAAAAAGTTGTATGCGAGTTTGATCAATACGACCATCACATTTGTAGTTCGTTTTTTATGACATATTTCTTAGTAATTTAAGCATATGCAACCTTAACAGTGCTGCGTTGTCATGAGAACATTTGATCCTTTAAAAGTATTTTAAAATTATGTTTGCATTTTACGTATCAGTAAATAAATAAAAAAAGATTTTGAATTATTTTCTCAAGGAACCCGACATTTATGAAATTGATAAAAGAAAAAGTGTTAAATATAAGTACAGTTTTACGTTTACCAATTTAACAACGAGCTGTGATAATAATTAAATGACAAATAGTGATTTGGAGAAAAAAAAAGAGTTTTTCATTTATTTTAAAGATAACAGAAATAAGCACATTTAGATAGTTATTTAAACAATAAACTACTTTACTTTCTTTGGTGATTCATGCGGGACATTACGGTGACGACATTGCAGAAAAAATACATAACCCGCAACGCGGGTTATGTAATTTTTTTCTGCAATGATCGGTACCTTCAAAACCCACATGAATCGTCAAAGAAAGCATTTTATTGTTTATATCTAAATCTTTCTTTTAACAAATTAATAAATTGATTGTAAACAGTAAGTAAAATTCACTAAATTACTGTTAATATACATCAGTAAGCTAGCTCAAAAAAACGGTCAAATCGTCTCCTATCATAATAATTGTAAGTTAAGTCTGACATCATCACGATTATTTCGTGCAGTCAGTGTTTTTTCTAAGGTCGCTGTAGGTTTTAACCAATCTATAAAACGGGGCGTGTATATTTTAGTTCTGTAAGTTTCAGTTGTTGTAGGTTTCGACCAATTTATAAATGAGGCGTGTTAATGTTTCTATATGAAAATGAATGTTCTGAAGGTTGTGACACATTTAAAACATTTAAAACATTAGCAATCCATTCAAAGCTTTTATGTTGGAAAACGATTGACCAGAATCAATACAGAAAACATTATTAAAATCATTTTTTTTACCTGTGAAATAATATAGAGAGAATCAAGAGTTCTACTCTGGCAAATTGCTTGCATCACAATGTCACATTTAAAAAACACGAGTCACGTTTTTTTTGTTCATATTTTTTCACTCTATCCGGCAAATACTTGTTTAAGAAATAACTATATACTGAGATTTCTAGTTGGAAAATAGCAGTAAATATTGTAAGTGATAAGTGGGCGGGATATGACACCAAACAGTAGAATATGCGAGCACGCACATATGCGAGCACGCACACGTAATTATGTCGTCACTCGTAAAATGACGTCATTTTAAATCGCTTCGTGTGTCTATTAGTTTCATCACTTATGATTCTAAACTGATTAACAGTGTAAAATATTTCATTTTTTAAAGTAGTTGATCATTATTTTATTCAATATACTGCTAGTAGCAAGAACTCGTTCGTATCATAAATCAAATATACATATACCATGGAATCAGTTGTGTCGCAAATGTTATTTTCTTAAAATTATAACGTTACATGTAGGCCTAGTAATATTTTTTTCTATAGTTGATTTATGAAAAGATCATATATAAACCATAGAAAATGCAATCTATAATGTTTAAAATATTCATTAATTTCTGTATTGCTATCTTTAAAACCATAAAATATGTATAAAATATCTAAACTTTAAATCGGCCCAAAATCGGCCCTGTGGCACTCTACGCAACTGTGTGATCGGCCCAAAATCGGCCCCGTGGCACAGAAGTGGTTAATGAGAAAAAAATCGGACTTATTTCTCCATATGGGCCTGGATGTCAAAGTTACAAACTAAATTACTACAAAGGCTTCTGTGAGAATCCCCTAAATACACACACTTGGTCGGTCAAGAGACTTTACTTATGGATACTGGGGATTCAACTATTGTATTCAAACAGCTGATTTACAATCCTTACAATACATGTAACGTTAACGTTATGCGCCCCTATCTGATTTATACCGAGCGCAGCGAGAGGCGGGCGAAGCCCGCCTCGCGAAGCGAGGATTAATGGTAACACGTATATTTAAGAAAATCATCGAAAAATGAGAGTTGAATCAGCGGTACTAAGGGCCAAAAAATTTCCTTCTAGCCATGGGCGCCGCCATATTGGCCGCCATTTTGATCAAAAAATGTTAACTCGATCATTAATTGACTGCCGCTTTTCGATGTTTTTGCCCCGCAACTCGATCAAAAACTTTCCAATGTTTAATTGAAAGTAATTATGATTAAAATAATTGACTGTGCAAACTATAACTGTTACAACTTTTAACAGTGCTTTAATCAAGAAATACGACTAGTTTCACGTATGTCTTATCAAATCATTAGATGGAAAATAAAATCATCAACATCAAGGAATCGATCTTTTAGAGACTGAATAAAGTAAAAAAATACAATTCATTAACTTTGGAAAGTTATAAGCATAGAAAGAAGAAATAAAAAATTTTCGGAGTCAAGAACTTTTCGCCGGCTATTTCCGTAGACAAAACGTTTACGTTTTACTTATGAAACATGACGTCATAATGAAGACTGAGCACGCGACGTTTAGTTTAACTTTGGCTTATGATTTGAGTAGATATATAGGCGGATCCTACTGTGTGCGTTTCAAATAAATTTTGTTCTACAAAAAAATCAAACTGCACTGTGTTAAATCTACGCTCGGTCCAACGGTCACACCGTTTACATATTAGCTTATTAATAATACAAACTTATGCTACACTAGATGATATCCCGCGCAAGCGCGGGGATTAACAATAATTCACATATTATATTATATTCACATATTATATTATAATACAATGCTTAATATGTTGAACCAGTTTTTTTTTTTTTTGTTCATTTTTCTATGTATTGTGTCCGAAATTTTTCTTAATTGCTTTTCTTAAAATACTCTATAAAACTGAAATAAAAAAGCAACTGCGTGGCTGAAAATTTAGAGGAGAGGACAGGGATGAAAATCTAAGCTGAAATGGAGTATATACACATGAACATGTACATGGCCTTAATTCTTTTTGTTGCAGCTGAGTGGAAAAAAAATAAACTATTATCATATTTCAAACCAGAGTGTGGGTGTATAGAGCGTGGTATCTCTTTCTAGAACTTTGCTCTTTATGTCAAATTTCACTTATTATTGCCCAAAATAAGAAATTTAGATAAAACACTGACAACAAATTAATTTATAAGGTTTACTACCAATTTGCCGTGGTATAAAAAATGTATATGTTATTTAAAAACGTGTACGCACTTTTCGCCAGTGTTAATTAGTCAACCCCATTTTTTGGCATCCCGTTCTGTAAAGTTTTTCGATCAAAAATAAAATCGCGTCTATTGGCCCATTTTATTTAATAACTTTTTTGTATTAACCAGATGTCCGATCTGCCCACAAAGCATGGTGACTCATCCTACATTCTCCAACATAACGTTAATTAGCCAAACCGCGTTCTTGGTTACCCCGTTCTGGAAAGTTCTAGCTATTCATCAAAACAAAAATCGCACATTCAAGAAACGAATTGGCTCATTTTATTTATTCAACATTTGTCAAATCTCAATTCTTATGTATACCCGAAATAGGATCCCAGGATATATATTCACTCTTTACATAATCATTCAATATTATTTCATTGTAAGTATATTTTTTGATGCAAACTCCCACTGACTTGGATCCGCCAAAGCGTGTCCACCACCTTACTCACATATTTGCTATTTCGGGCTGGTTTATCAAAAATGAAAGTAGGTTTTTAATTTATCTTACAATAATTACTTATCAGGTAAAATTCAATTATAGCTTACGGACATCAACTCACACATGTTGAAATGCCAAAGGTGTGAGCAGTTACTCGGGTGCAGGCATTTCGAAGTTTATTGGCAAAATGCCTTAATTTATAAGTATAGATGTGCTATAACAACTGTCAGCTGATAGTAATCTACACTTTCAACAATAACAGTGATTTTAAAAACTCTAACACTGTGTTGTTGTTTTTCCTTAATTTGAATTACGTGGAGGTAACCATGTCAACCGTGCACAGGGGTTGAAACTAGTTTCGATTTCACATATATAGCATCTTTCGAATTACCTCACCCTTTCCCGAGATCATTGGAAGAAAATGTCCGAGAGTTACCAAATTAAAATTAATTATATCAAATTATAATCATTCGTCAGCATCTCGAGCCCGATTTTATTTTAAATTATCTTTGGCGAAATGCTAAGAATTTGCCGACTCATGTGTTTGAATAACAAAATGATTTTTATTTATAAAAAAAATAAGTTTTGTGCATTATATTGCAAAAGAATAGCCTTCAAAGTTTACATCCCGAATAGTTATAATTTACATGTACATGTAGGTCGTAGTTGCAATTGGATGGGCGGGTAACATTCTGTGGATATTATGTGCGATAAAATTGAGGATTAGATATATCTTATTACGTATTGTTTCTTTAAAAAAAGTTTTTAAAAACCTTACAATTTTTAATATATAGTTTTTTTTTTTGTTTATGTCTTTAATATGTTTGACACCTACATTCTGTCTAAAATCCATAAACTCCATTGTCAAAGGTTAATTGCCCAACACGTTTGTCCATGATGATCGCTCACTGCACGGTCGACCTCACTGGCCACGTGACCAAGAGCAAGGGCCACGCATTGTTCTGAACAGTCTTTGAGAGAAGCGGACGTGAATTAATCATGCACGATCAACGAGAACAGGTTCCCGCCTGGAAATTTGTCTTCGTTTCAAATCCTAGAAAAATTATAAAGGTACGTTTGATGATTTCTATCTCTTTTTGGGGGTGGGGGTGGGGGTTGTTACTCAAGTGCCTTAATATCCTTGAATTTATGAAATAGATTTGGAAGTGATCGTTACTTCAAAATTTTATTTGAAACAGCTCATGAGCTGATTAAAAAAGTATTTCAAAGGGGTGGGGGACGAGGGATAATTAGTTTAGCGGCAGATCAAATGCTTATATTCGTGAACTTACATGTAAGTATATGTGAATGTAATAAATTTAATTGTCCGTGGTGGGGGGGGGGGGGTATCCGGATCAGTGTCAGTTTCAAACCGGACATCCCCTCTAGATCCGCGCATGTAGCTTTCATGTTATATAAATGCGCTCTTTAAGGTTTTCATGGTTTTTACAAATGTAGAGAAAAAAAATCATTTTTCACAATTGCCTTTCTTTCATATAATATGCAGACCATTTTGCAAACCATTTTTCCGATGTGCTGAAACTGACAATGACGGAACGTAGCTGGGAAATCTGAGCAATTCATTTAAGGAGGACAGTCTTAATGCAACTCGAGCCTTCAACAGTGCATGTAAGTTATATTGCTTTAATTATAATCAGTGCAACGAGGCCTTCAACAGTAAATGCAAGTTATATTGCATTAATTATTATCAGTGCAATTCGGGCCTTCAACAGTACATGCAAGTTACATGTACATGTATATTGCTTTAATCATAATGAGTGCAACTCGGGCCTTCAACAATACATGAAGTTACATTGCTTAAAATTTAATCATAATCAGACACGTAGCATAGGGAGGGATGAGGAGGTGGGTAGGGGGCAATCCCCTAACTTTTTACGAAATAGAAATTTTCTATGGAGGGCTGTATGGTTGTGGCCATTTTTAGACTATATACTGTAAGTCTCACTTAGATTAAGAATCCTGTATGAAGATCAGTAAATATTCTAATTTTAAATCTAAAATATTGGAATTTTTTCTTTACTAAATGATAGCTTAAATGGCCAGAAATATCAAATTCAAAATTTTAAGCCAAATCTGGTGGGTAATTTGTTAACCACCCAGTCTCATTTTAATAAATAGAAAGACGAATTTTGAAAAAAATTGTTACCTCTGCATATAAGGATTTTGATGGTTGGCGAAGTGAGATTTTTTTGTTGGTTAGCTTGTTATTATTCGGGGTATATTTGCCCACCCCTTTCAAAAACGATGCTACGTGCCTGATTGTGTATGTACATGTATGCCCATAATTTATTCATTGAAATTGATTGCATAATACAGCATAGCAAACATGTAGTAAATGTACTTCTATTATATACGCAGCTGACACATGCGCGGATCTGGAGGGGGGTCGTGGGGTGTATGACCCCATCCCCCTCTGAAAAATTAATTTTTTTTTAAATTTACATAGTAAAATTACCAAAAATATGCCTCGGATCCCCCCCCCCGGAACCTGGCATACTAAAATATCCATCAGACACCCCCCCCCCCCGAAAAAAATTCCTGGATCCGAGCATGCGATACCTATGTTCGGGTATATTATAAACGTCAATCGGGAAAAAAAGCCACCAAGAAATTTTGAATTGACAAACTTAAAACAGTGTTATTAAATTATATTTCTGCAAAAAATAGATGTATTGGTCTTCAAATGCAAGTGCATGGGCATAATGTCAACGAAAATATTAATTTGTTTTGTCTTAGTAAGAAATATGTAAAATCTCTTAAATTACTGGAAATAGGCCTTGACCCCCCCTCCCCCGAAAAAAATCTGGATCCGCGTGCAATACCATTTGTAGAATTCTAATTCATTTTATTAAATCCACCCCTACACCAATATTTAAACCAGTTCAAATTTTCAGAGATTCAATTGCAAACAAGTATTCCTTTTAAAGGAATGATCGGCAATAATGATATATTGATAGCTAGAAGCAATCAACATGATCAGTTTGATGTAAAATAATAAAAAAGTACTGTAATGTATCTTCTTCTTCTTCAGAATACTGAGTAGGGCTCTTCAAAGAGCATTAACACGTATACAAAGAAAGAGTTGTATTAAAATAATTTAATGCGACTGAAAAACATTGAATGCCATCATAACTTGCTATTGAGGTCGCATTATAACATAACCTTGTTTATAAATCAAGCCGTCTTCCTAGCTACTATTATGCAACATCAATAGATCGAGGTCAGTTCATGGAGCATCTTCTTATGATTGAGGTCAGTTCATCGAGGTCAACTGCATTACTGAATGAATCTTTCGATCGAAATTCTTACGCGTGAGACAAAATGTGCATTCTTGAATTAACAGGTCGAACAGTATTTTATGTATGTTTGCATCTCTTAAGGTAAATGAATTGAAATAAAACCGAGTAAAATGTAATATAAATACTAAACCAAACTTCAAGTTTTTATAAGAACTACTTATGCAAGCGGAATGTGTGCGCACGTGGAAGCATTTGCCGGATGCCTCATATGGACACAACAGTGATCGGCCGAAGCCGATCACAAAAATCTATCGTAACAACAATTAAACTAGTATGAAATTAAAATCAAATCCAAACACTTCTCATATAGACCCGTTTCCATGTTCTTCTCAATATATATATAATATAAAGGCATGTCCATCCAAATTCGATCACCGATTTCTTGCTAATTTTTAAAACGATCAATAATCAATGGGTTTTTTTTATATTTGTTTTTTTTTCTCAAGAAAAAATAATTACATCTACAAAAAACGTAGAGGGGGGGGGGGGCAGGTTTTGGTACAGCAAAGATACTTCTTAACTTTACATATAAAAATGAATTAACAGGGAGTTGCGCCCCCCCCCCTCCACTTTTTTAAGGACCATGTAAAAATTAATTGAATTGAAAATAAGGATGAAAACAGTGAAATTTAAGTTATTGGTATACCTGCCCCCCCCCCCCCCCCCCCCGGATTAGGATTTTCAGGATTTTGAGAAGTACAATAACATGTAGCCCCTTTTTGTTATATTGCTTGTGTAGATTTTTTTGGATGAGTATGGCCTCTCCCCACTTTCAAGAATGATGCTACGTGCCTGATGAAACCATTGACATTTTCAAATCTGTTCTTCTGACTTTTATTACATATTGATGAACAAATACTCTCATCACTTTTTTGTACTTAATTTGAATCAAAAGTGTCGGCAAATATAGTTCGTTCTAAACTTACTGAAATTAAGAAAAATCAAATAAGATTTATGATATTTTACACTATTATAATTCTTTTTGTTTTGAAACTTTGAGAAAACTGATCGCGAATATTTGATTCTCTACCTTTGCTTCTACATTTGGTGTATGCTTTTTTAACTAATAAGTTGTTATAAACAAAACTTAATGACATTTCCGTATTATTCGAGAGTGAATGCATTACAAATCAAGTTTTAAATATTTTATCCTTATCTTAGTCTAAATCGAAGTACAAAAAAGCTTGAATTGATTGAAAATTATGACAAAGTGTTATTTGGGGTTTTTTTTTTTGTTTTTTTTTTTATTTTTTAAATAAATTATTTAACATAAAATGTCAGATCTCTTTTTTATACCATAATATTTTACATCTACCGAGTATGATTCCCTCTATTTCTTACGGAAACTTATAGTTAATTCATAGCTCTATAGAAACACGCCCCGTTTATCGATTGGTCGAAATCTACAGCGGCTGAAACTGACAGGAAACTGACAGGACTAAAATCGACACGCTCTGTTTATATATCGATCGATCGAAAGCTACAGCGACCTAAAAAAAAATCACGGACTGCACGGACTAATCATGATGATGTAAGACTCAAAGTCTCAAAGGAGACGATTTGGCTGTTTCTTATAGCTAACGTACTTATGTACGTTAACAGTAATTTAGTGAACTTTACTTACTTTTTACAATCAATTTATTAATTAGTTAAAAGAGAGATGTACATGTAAATATAAACAATGGAATGCTTTCTTTGAAGATTCATGCGGGTTATGAAGGTAGCGATTATTGCAGAAAAAAATTACATTATGTATTTTTTCTGCAATGTCGCCACCTTCATATCCCGCATGAATCACCAACGAAAACATTTTATTGTTTAAATGTACTGTGAAATCATTAAGCAGTATATAGAGAGCCCCTCATTCATATATTTTTTTTTTCTAAAATTTTAAAGGTGTGAAAAGGTTGATCTTGTATCTAACACATCTTATTTATCATAGAATCTGAGAATTGATTAAAAAAATTTGGAAGTGATAATCAGATCAAAAAATATTTTCGGTGGGAGGAGGGTGTGTCTCTAAGTTTACAGCATTGGAAATCAAAGGCTTGAAATTTCGTTAACAATTATTTGTGATAGGTATGAGTTTTCCCAGGGGTTCGGGTGGTGGGATTCCTCTGACATATTCCTCTAGATCCGCGCTTCCCAGGAGTTCGAGGGGGGGGATTCCTCTGACACATTCCTCTAGATCCGCGCTTCCCAGGGGTTCGTGGCGGGGGGGGGGGGTTCCTCTGCCACATATATCTAGATCCGCGCATGCAGCTATCATGAATTCATGATCATGACTGAATGCGCTCTTTCCCGTTTTAAAAAACGTATTTTTTCACGTTGCTTTCCTTTCATATTACATGTACATTCTGAGGAAATCTCTAATTCCCCGAGCCTGTGCTGAAACTGGCAAGGACGGAACGTAGCTGAGATATCGGAACAATTCGTTGAGAGAATAGAAGACAGTACAGAATAATTCAAATCGGGTCTTCATTGGTAAGTTTTATTGCTTTACTTAAAATAAGATACGTACATGTAGCTTGGGGAGGGATGGGAGGTGGGAAGGGGGTAATTAATCCCACACTTTTTTCTCTTGACAATTTATAATTAGAAAATAAATTTTGAACGCACTTTCTCCTATACACAAACAAAAAGAAAAAGATCCCGGGTGTTTAATAAGAATTGTCTAATAAGAATTGCAAAACGGGGAATTTTAAAAATAGAATCGTTCCTTTTCGGTCATTCTTTAGATAATTGATTTAAAAAATTTCAGCGGTTAGGAGTTTATTGGCACTTGATTCAAGAATTTGAAGGATCTAATGGAACTTAATTCAAAGAATCTGAATGTAATCAATGTAATATTAACAAATACATGAATTGTACAATTTACAAGTACAGTGTATTTTAGTTACTAGTAATACTTTTTGCATCAAGGAAAAAAAGTATTTTATTTCGCCCTTTTTTTTACACACATGAATTATCATTTAAATGTCTTGAACGTATCGTCGTTTTCCACACATATATAACAACTACTTGAAACCTAAACAACCCTAACTTAGGATATATAGGTCTAACTTTTTCCATGATTTGTCTTAGGAACTTTCTTAAGAAGAATCTTAGGAAGTTTTCGTAAACATGACTGTTGATACCGTAGTTTGGGCATGTTTAAAACGCCAATAGGAAAAAGAAAACATTTGTCAAACTTATGGCCAAGGCCTATTAAATGAAAGAAGTCTACAGATTTCTGAAATTTGTGATATGATGCTTTATTACAATGACTAGGTTTTACAAAGTGTCCCGAGGCTTAATTTAAAGATAAACACTGTGAAAACTCTTGTTTTGACTTGTCATTTTCTATGAAATATGAAGGAAACTAGCAACAAATCTCGGAGATCCGTTTTTTACAAATAAGATATATCTAGAATTCCTCTCTAAATGCGGCACATAGAATGTTCTTGACCTTAATGATATTAAATTGAACATAGGCATCGGGATTACTTTTTAGAGGATTTCAAACTGAATGTCAAGAAAAGGTTGTTGGTTAATAACATAACTCCCTTATAGTCATGCATAAAGTACAGGAAAAAGAGATATCAAATCAATTATGACGTCATATATTTCTGAAAAAATGGATGTATTGTATCGATTCGTAGTGTTATCACATACAAAGACTAGAAAATGTAAACATATGCAAACAACAAACTGTTTTGTTTTTGTTGTTTCATTTAAGGCTAAGCATTAAATGCTTATTTTTGGATGTCGTCGGTCCTATTATACACCAGACCCTGCAGACAAATTGAATACAGAATAATTTAATTTTGGTTGTAACGCGCTTTCTGATTAGTAAAAAAAATATTTTATATCGTATAAAGAATGTTGCCTACGTCATAGTTAGACTTACGTCAAAAACGTATCAATCCGCCTGACGTTACGTTTGAATTTTGTACAATTTGATGTCATTTTAAGGGTCAAATGACCGTTTTTATCTACAGATAATAGCAAACAATTTTATCATAAGCAATGAATTCAAATATTTATTAGTTTTATACGATATATAAAATGGTTTGGAACAGTTTACGTTTTTTTTATAAACCGCTTCGCGGTTTATAAAGCGTAAACTGCCCCAAACCGTTTTATATCGTATAAAACTAATAAATATTGAATTCATTCCTTAAATAGATATGATTTAACGATTTTTTTCATAAGTACATATCAAATTGGTTATATAAGGTTGAACGTTTCATTTAATCTTACAATAATAGGTATTATACTTTACTTTATACTTGTGACAAGGCTAAGTGTGTTTACAGAAATTAAATGCATATATCCAATGCAAACATAAGGGGAAATATGCACTGAATGTAAATATACCGATACGGAGGTACATGAACGAGCTTCCGCATGTTATGAGTATTCTTTATAAAAGATTTTGTGAAAATTAATGTTCTCAATTTGTTTTCTATACAGGAGAACCTAGTTGTTACAGCAAAGACAGATGTTGGAGGAAGGAAGACAACCACCTTCTCTATCATCATCATTACATCATCATCATCAACATCATCATCATCATCATCAGCAGCAGCAGCAGCAGCAGGAATATCATCAGCAGCAACAACAGCAGCAACCACAGCAACAACAGCAGCAACCACAGCACCAGCAGTTTCAACATCGAACTCTTGCAACATGTACTTTTATATATTGTAAGTGTGTATTATATTTTATTTACACATTTATATTATATACTCTGTCCCGTGCTCCTCCTTTCTGTCGATTTTCTTATAAACTCACACGTATGCCAGTAAAGAACAACTGAAATCACGATAATGCTAAAATTCTTAGATTATTTTTTTTTGGCTATGTCATTTTCTACTCAGAGAAATTGACAGAAATGAAAACCATATTCTTACGGGAATTTGATCGGACCCAGATCTCTTGTATGGACCCTTTTTTAACACTTTGCGAAAGTTTTCAACATAATCATCCGGGTACTTTTCTTGTCGTTGGCAATGCAAATTCTTATAGACCAACTATTTTTTAGCCATGTCCTTTATTCTGACTTAATAGAGGCAGTATTTGAAAACAGAAAACATAAATAGGACTTTTTAGCTCACCGAGACTAAGTCGGGGGGAGCTTATGCTATACCCTCGGCGTCGGCGTCGGCGTCCGGACCTGGTTAAAGTTTTTGTTGCAGGTCCTGTATCTAAGTTATTACTTGTCCTATCTTCACCAAACTTGCATGGATGATGCATATGCATCTTGACCTACTTATGGACTTGAAAGACTTGAATGCTGAATCAGGGCCATGAGTTTCAGATGCTGGAGGAGGTTAAGGTTTTTGGACCAGGTTTAAGTTTTTGGTGCAGGTGCCCTTTGAGAGCAATTTCTAAGTTACTACTGGTCCTAACTTTACCAAACTTGCATGGATGGTGCATCCTATGATACTGATGCACCAGACATGCTTTAATGCTGAATCTGAGCTATAGGTTTCAGATGCTGGATGAGGTTAAGGTTTTTAGATCTAGTTAAAGTTTTTGGAGCAGGTGCCCTTTGATGGTTATATCTTAGTTATTACTGGTCCTAACTTCACTAAACTTGCATAGATGGTGTGTCTTATGATACTGATGCACCTGGCAGGCTTGAATGCTGAATCTGAGCCATAGGTTTCAGATGCTGGATGAGGTTAAGGTTTTTAGAGCTGGTTAAAGTTTTTGGAAGAGGTGCCCTTTGATGATTATATCTTGGTTATTACTGGTCCTAACTTCACAAAACTTACATGGATCGTGCGTCGTATAATACTGATGCACCTGACAGGCATGAATGCTGAATCTGAGCCATAGGTTTCGGATGCTGGATGAGGTTAAGGTTTTTAGAGCTGGTTAAAGTTTTGGAGCAGGTGCCCTCTGATGATTATATCTTAGTTATTCCTAACTTCATAAAACTTGCATGGATGATACGTCTTATGATACTGATGCACCTGACAGGCTTGAATGCTGAATCTGAGTCAAAGGATTCGGATGCTGGATTAGGTTTTTTGGAACAGGTCACATGTTTAATGAATATTAGTACTATTTCAAACTTGCATAGTTGATTGAACTATAATATAAATGAATTGCAGAGGTAGCTTCAGATGCAGAGCCTGATCTCCATTATCAAGGATGCAGAAAAATATATCTTAGTTATTACTGGTCCTAACTTTACTAAACTTGCATGGATGGTGCGTCTTATGATACTGATGCACCTGACAGGCATAAATGCTGAATTTGACCCATAGGTTTCGGATGCTGGAGGAGGTTAAGGTTTTAAGAGCTGGTGTTTTTGGAGCAGGTGCTATCTTATGATTATATCTTAGTTGTTACTGGTCCTAACTTCACCAAACTTGCATGGCTGATGCATCTTATGATACTGATGCACCTGGCAGGCTTGAATGCTGAATCTGAGCCGTAGGTTTCCGATGCTAAATGAGATTTGTTTTTTTGGAACAGGTCACATACTTTATAGACAATAGCTTGCATAGTTGATTTAACTATAATATTAATGAACCGCAGAGGTAGCTTCAGATGCAGATCTCCATTATCAAGGATGCTAAAAAAATTCTCCTATCTCAAACCTGCTTGATAGATGTGTTCGTTGTTAAATGATATAATATGATTCCTATGATATAGTATTGTATGATATGATACACCATTGTTTTATATGATACAATATTATATCATATATTATATTGTAAAAAGTTATATGATACGATATGGTATTGTATCAATTTTTTTGTACATTATGATATGATATTGTATCATGATATTGTTATGTATAGTATTGTTTATTATGATATAATATTGTATAATATGATATTGTATAATATACTATTTTATCACATGCTATTGTTTCATATGATATTGCAACAAATAATATTGTATCATATGATACGATATTGTATAATATGATATTGGTTTATATAATATATTATTATATCACATGAAAATGTATTATATGATATTGTATAATGTGATATTGTATCATATAATGCAATATCGTATAATATGATATTGGTTTATATAATATATTATTTTATCGCATTAAAATGTATTATATGATATTGTATAATGTGATATTGTATCATATAATACAATATAGTATAATATGATATTGTATGATATAATATAGTAGTACATCACACGATATTTTATCAATTGATATGATACAATGTTGTATCTAATTTTATTGTATCATATGATACAATATCCTATTATGTATCAAATATGATACAATATCATACAATATCATACTATAATATTATACAATAATATTATGTTACAATATTGTGATGTATTATGTGATATGATATTGTATCATTTATTATTATATTGTATCATATAATACCAATATCATAATATATTATGATATTGTATTATGTGATCAAATACAATAATGTATAACAAAATACAATGTCATATCATATGTTACAATATCATATTTCATCATTATTTATTACAGTATTTTATTGTATTATATGATATATATTGTAGGTATCATAGGATGCAATATCGTATTTTATATTATTGTATTGATAAACATTGTATCATTTAATACCCTATGAAATGAACATATGATTATTATACAATTTTTTAACATATGATATTGTTATACGATATTGTGTAAAAACAGTATCCATGTATATCCAAGATCATTATTAACTATGATTTTTAAAAAATATGATAAAGGTGGTCTCATAAGATTATTCCTCATAAAGGTGATGTCTCGTCTCGGTGAGCTTTGTAATCTGTGATTACCTATGTTTTATTATATTAAATGAATATAGTTTTGACACAAAGATAATTGTAAAACCGAATTATCAATGAAAGTGAGAAAGAAAAGAGAAACAAGGTCAGACCTAACATGTAGTAAACTCAAGTGAGCTTCTCTAATCAAGACTTGATGTCGTTTCCTGCATTAACTGTTTTTGATCTGTCCGTTCGACAGTCCTGTTTTAAAGCTCAAAAAGCTAAGCTGAAAGCTCAAGTGAGCTTTTCTGATCAAGTTTTGTCCGGCGTCCGTCAATATGTCCGTCCGTCTGTGAACTTTTCATTTTTTTATTACCTTTTTCGAAAGAACCACTGGGCTAATTTTAACTATACTGTAAAAGTGATTATTTATACACTATGTAGTTACGCGTTAAGCTTAAAAGTCGCGTAAAATACCCCTGCGCGTATGGTAAAGAAATCAAAACTTGAGTTTAGTAAATCATGAAACCTCGTATTTAATATACACTCAACAAAACTTCTAAGTGTTCACCCTCAGGCTGATAAAATTTGAAAAATACGAAATAAAATGATATGAAATTTTCGATGTTTCTTAATAGATATGTTTTCTCATCAATAACACAGATAAAAAAAAAGAAAACAACGATGGAAATCAAATAACCGTGACGAAACGTCAAAACATTAAATTGATATTGTTCTGCGCATGCTTAACATGATTTACATTTTTTTGTGATTAATATTATAGTCTTTAGTGATAGTTTAAAAAGAAAAAAACCCACTCGATATGGCTAAAATGATCATTGAGAAAACAGCCAAAGCCGTTAAAATGTTGGTGTCTGTATTGTTTTTTGAGACACACTGTACTCTCTTTGAATTTGCTATTTATTTTGTCCTCAACAACGTTTTAAATATTAAGGATTCCGAAGGAACCGTTATTTTGGTATATTTTTTTTCTTTTTCATAAATGTAACGTCATTTCCATTGGCAACTTACAACAATCCAAAAGCTCTGAGCGAAATTCAACCAAACCGGAAGTGTTTGTGATTATTATGCAAAGGTCAAGGTCTCGGGTTGCAACCTGAGGTCAAGGTCATTACATCGTTCTGAACTATTTGAAAGTTAAATGGATATCAGTCACCCCGGCGACAAGACAAATTCATATGCTTATTTCCTAGTCAATACATTATACTGGGTGAGGTGGCACGGGACAGTTTTTTTGATATAATTCATTGTAGTCAGGGGATGTGTGTCTTCGGGACTCTGTATCTAGAATTTCCTCAGTTCCCATTGAGCACAAATACCTTTAATTCACTTGTTATAGGGCCAATCACCAATTTCTGAAGAAAATTACTAGTCAAAACCTGTAAAATTTCAACATACTTATCTTCGCTAGCCAAGGGTTTTCGGTTCACTCTGCTCCCCATAAACCCTTGGCAGATTTCATTACGAAAACTCGGTGACAAGCTCCGTTTAATGATTGGCTGCAGCTGCGAGTAGCTGATCCAATCGCAGCGTTGTAAACACTGAGCGCTTATAAATAAACTTTTAAAAGAAACACACGTGTGATCTTTGGTAAAACATTCGGTGTTTTTCACAAGTTGAGGCAAAAGTGCTCGAGTACAGTACGTACCTCCACAAGGATGGTCTAACCAGATCACTTGAAAAACGATATATTTTACTGGATTCAACAGAGATTTACAAACTTTACAAGGCTCGTGTGATCGTAGTATGGGAAGTAAACATGGCGAATGAAGAAGTTGCCTATCCCGTTAGTATATACGTCCTTGCTTATGGTTAGAGGTTCAAATGTTCAATGAGCTGTATTTAATTAAATTTCTTTTGTCCACAATAATAACGACAACGATACCTGGTTTTATGGCTTGAACGCATTTATATAGCTACTTTTTCACTCCCGGTACAGGTTCCTAAAAACACTAGGCCTTGTTTTTTTCTAGGTTATTATTATATAGTCATTCCCATTGAATAACATTGTTAATTATGTTCCTATTCTCGCTAGTCAACATGTTTTCAAGTTGTATTTATGCCGTAGCGTGTATATTACTCGTTGTTTTATTCGGTTAAAATGTAAATATACAAGGGGCGCAACTCAAGTTGCTCGCTAGATAGCGCCACCGCATCGCCGAGTTTTCGTAATGAAATCTGCCAAGGGTTTATGGGGAGCAAAGTGGACCGAAAACCCTTGGCTAGCGAAGATGCTGCATACTGGATTTTATGAGATTTTGACCCTTTCATATTTTGCTAATTTTTCATGATTTTTCAGCTTTTTAGACCTTCCCCAGCTAATTCCCTGCAAAGGGTTGACCTTCCGTACCGTGTGCATGTTGCACCATCACATGTCAGAAACTTACCGCTGTATAGTCTACAATGTCCCATCCACCTACTTTTCGTGTTATTTTACCTCCCGTCTGTCACTTGCAATTTCACTGTGTAAAGTCAACACAACAGTCATAGCCGCGTTTTCGCATTTTACTTCTGATTCTCATGTACCTAACATATGGGGCCTACATATTGCATGTCAATTTCAACAAGAGACATCCCTCTAACTAATGATAATCATTAAAAATAATTTCATGAATTTTAGCAACACTCATAAGCCTTCGAGTACAGCAACTCTCAATTTTACAAAAATATTGACGGGTACTTTATCCGAAACTGTCCCTTGCTACCTGAACACTTAGAAGTTTTGTTGAGTGTATACCTATGCATATACGTGTAAGTAACCACTTTTACAGTATGCAAGCATTTTGACATACCGGTATTGCTTATTCTTTAAAATTGTTTAGACTTTGGCCCCTGGACGTTTCGTGGGCCTCACAAGGGGTTTAGAGTTTTATGTAGGATTATATCCCATGTATAAACAATTTTAAGGATCTTGAGAACTGCAATGCTCAACATGTGATATGACTATAAAATCTACCTGTTACTAAAGGAACTGGATTATCAACATAAGAATATCCAGGGGGATTTTATCTATACAGGATCTACATGTATTATACTACATTATCTAGATAGTTTGTATTATGACTCCATTAAGCTGATTTCATCATGCCTATTGTTCCCCAGGTGAGCGATGTGGCCCATGGGCCTCTTGTTAGCTTGTTTTGTTGGTACTCATACAGGAGATCAATTGAAGCTCTATGGAAAAATTAAATTCTTTTCCTCTTGAAACAATACTGCAATACTGAGTTGTTGACCTTTCACTCATTTTTTGCTCACCGAGACGAAGTCGGGGGGAGCTTATGCTATACCCTCTGGGTCGGCGTCGGCGTCTGGACCTGGTCAAATGTTTTGAAGCAGGTTCTGTATCTAAGTTATTAATTGTCCTATCTTCACCTAACTAGCATGGATGGTGCATCTTATGGTCTGTATGCACTTGATATACCGGTACTCATATTCTGAATCTGAGTCGTAGGTTTCGGATGGAGGAGGTTAAGGTTTTTTGAGCAGGTTAAAGTTTGGAGCAGATGCCTTTTGATGGCCATATCCAACGAATTAATGGTTCTATGTTCACCAAATTTGGATGGATGATGCATGTTGTAATACTTATGCACTCGGCAGGCTTTGATGCTTGGTCAGGGCCATAGGTTTTGGATGCTGAAGGAAGTTAAGGTTTTTTAGCAGGTTTAAGTATTTGGAGCAGGTGCCCGTTGGTGGCCATATCTAAGTTACTATTGGTTCTATCATTACCAAACTTAGATGGATGATGTATGTTGTGATACTAATGCAATTGACAGGCTTGGATGCTTAATCTGAGCCATAGGTTTCAAATGCTGGAGGAGGTTAAAGTTTTTGGAGCAAGTCACATGTTTAGGTAAATAATGGTCGTAACATATTTAAACTTGCATGGTTGATTTAACCACAGCTAGCTTTAGATACAGAGTGATCTTGGTTATACGGAAGCTTCATCTTCGCTAGCCAATAGTTTCTGATCCGCACCGCTCTTCATGAACCCTTGGCATATCGTGCTATCAAAACTTGGGATTTTATCTCTGGATTTTGATTGGGGTTTACTGAAACCGTTCGACCAATCAAAAACATGCAAAATATATTTGATTTAATCGATAATGTTTTTGTACTGTTTATTCACAAGTGTCTCTAACACGCATAACTTTATTTTTGTAGTCTGTCTGTTTAAGCGTTCTTGATACGTGTAGCATGCAGTGGTGCAATAACAACACTACGAGTACCAGCTGATTGTATATCAATAGAGTCATGCACTCATAAATGCGCTCCCAGTCTTACACCTTTCGAATGAATTCGATCTATATGTAACATTTAACAATATTCATTTTTATTGAATACACTGGGCATTAAAACGTTCTTTCAACTTGTAAATATTAATGTCTATGGAGGCATCAGTGACGTTAAATGTATGGCAGCATTCATCATTTAACTAATTTATAAATAGACTGGGAGATCACGTGACGAAAAAAATGATAGCACGATATGCCAAAGGTTCATGAGGAGCGGTGCGGATCAGAAACCCTTGGCTAGCGAATATTCAGATGCTTAAGCAGGTTCAAGATATAAGAACAGCTCAAATTGTGTAAGGGTCTCGGAGCTGGTTACATAATGAAGTAATCCTGTTCATACTCAATCAGACTTACAGTCAATATCACTATGGATGTGTAATATATACTGTGGAATCATCATTGTTCGTGGGGGACCAATGTTCGTAGCTTTCGAGGGTAACCCATACCCACGAATTTACATCCCCACGAAATTATATACGATCATTTGTTTAATATTTATTAAAATAATATCGATTACACTACGAACGAAATTACGTCCCCACGAACCAGGCAAATTTTGGCTACTTACAAACATTGACCCCACGAATAAAAATGATTCCACAGTTGTAGAGGTAGCTTCAGATACAGAATTTGATCTTGATTATCTGTAGCCCTTTTCACAAATAATCTTACGATTATTTTTTGTGTAAAATTTGTTGTAACTTTACGATAGCACATACCCTTTCGTAAGTATTTCAAAACTGTAATTATTCATCGTATTATGTAAAATATACAAGAAAAACAGTTAATTTAATGTTTTGAGCCGCATTATACCGTTATTTCGCGTTATATAGCAGTTATTGTTAACAAAATACATCACGCAAAACCTTAAGATTTTTTGTGAAAAGGGCTACTGGATGCTGAAGGAGGTGTAAGTAGTTCATAATCTGTAGCCTATTTTACAAAAAAAAAAAACTTTTTAACTTAAGAATATCTTACGCAAAATCTTAAGTGCTTTTCACGAACGCATTCGTAACAAGTTTCACTTAAGATTTTACTCACGACTGACATATTTTCCCTAGCAACGATCTTAATTCAATTAATAATTCATATAAATTAGGAAAAACATATAAATAAACTAAAATTCTCGGATGCAAAACTGAAGTTATACACCACTAACATTGAGTGAAATCAATGTGATGTTGTAGACATCAAAACTTGACGCCACATGCAATCACAATGTGTGTTTAGTGTGACGTAGGAAAATCTTACGAGAAAAATTTGCCGTAAAAATGTTTGGAGAATTTATTTGTGTAAATTTTCGACAATTACTGCTACATAATGCAAAATAACGGTATAATGTGGCTCAAAACGTTAAATTTAGCTATTTGTTTTATATATTTTACATCATATAATGATTTTTTACAGTTTTGAAATACAAACGAGAGGGTATGTGCTATCGTAAAGTTACGACACATTTAACACGTAAGAATCTCATAAGATATTTTGTGAAAATGATCAAAAACTTACGTTTTCACTTACGATAAAATTTGATCGTAAGATTGTTTGTGAAAAGGGCTTCAGGTTTGAATGTTAAAAGAAAATGCTGTCCTGATCAACTTTCGGTCATAATCTATGTAACTTTGGATTTGAAACAAAATGCTAGCTTTAGATACAGAGCCTGGTCTCGATTTTCAAGGATGCTAAAGAACCTGGTCCTACCTCACTCAAACTTGCTTGATGAATGTCATTGTTATAACATATCGTATGATTCCTATTCCTATATTACATCATATTATGTAAAGTATCATATTGTATAATATGATACATATGTATTTGAATCATTTGTACGATACAATATTGTAACATAATATAATACGAGTTTGTATCATAAATAAGCTCTGTAATATTTCATTACCTATGTTTGTATATTAGTTTAAAATTAGCCGTTGTTATGATATTGATATCCGAAAGAAGGCATTACTTTCCTGGCAGGAAAATAAATTTTTTTTATTAATTGAAAGTTTATATCTTTGTAAATAACGCAATCGAATTCAGCATTGTCATTTACAACATGACGGTACCTTTGATAAGTAAATAAAAACATGCATTTTACCCTTCATTCATTGTTAACGAAAATTATAAAGTGTATACATGTAGCTTTTAAATTTTATGTCTGATTTACATTATGTAAAAGCAAAAAACTATTACCAAGTAAAGAAAATGAAAGAAAAATGAGTGAATATTTTTTAATTAGAATTTTTCCCCAAAGTATTTATGCACAGTTTTTCTCAATAAGATTAAATGTCAAAAAACGATGCGACTATCTAGTCCTCTTTAATTCATAGGGACCGGTTTTAAGGAATTGATATATTTTACAGACCCTTTGGGATGCAATTGTTTGTTTGTGTTTTTTTTTTATAATTTTTAGGAATGACATTTGCTTTAAGTATTTTAATTTTTTCATGATAAATAATTTGAAATAATGCATAAACAAGTATATAAAGGTTTGTACCTAGAGTCTTAAACATAGACATAGTCCATGTTTAATTTGCAGAAATCTAAGAAACACTATCTTTTATATATTTTTCGAATTCCAAAAAAAGAAAATGTAAGTTAGGTGAAAGGTAATTCTTTTGAGTTACATGGAATAATGGCCAAATAAAATAAGTAATGGTGACCAAATTAATTTGATTTTTCCATGAGCTAGTATTCAACAAAGAAAGATGTTGAATTATTTCTGTTCATTATAATTGTAGCTACCAAAAAGAACCGGACATGAGAACCTATGGTGGAGCATTCGCATCAAGAATAAGCAGTACAAGGATTCAACATTTTAATTAAGAAGACTCAAGTTATTGTATAAAACTCAAAACGCAACTACTTGTTTTGGAATTCTTCAAGGAATTAAGATGCCGTCTTACTTGCATGCGTTTTTTGAATTATGTAAAACTAACAACCCGCGGTCAAAAAGATATTTGTTTAACTTCTTAAAATGGTCATTTTCATAGCCAATCTGTGCGCATAGGATGTTTCGCTTACATTTAAAGATTGACAATGATAGTTCGTTTTGGACTTTGATATTTACACGTTTGAAGTTATATCAATAAAGGTCTTTGAATTGTTGTTTGTTGTCTTTGAGAGAGGAAGTAATTGAGGTGGAAAGCAAAGGAGAGTGGGTGTTGGCGAGAGTGGAGAGAATGAGATATTACTCTTTCCCTCTCTCATCCCACTCATCTCTTTCTTTCTCTCATCACACTCCCCCTCTCCCTTTCTCTCTCCCCAACCCCCGCCGCTCACTTTCTGTAAATGAGTGAGCGAGAGAGGAGATAGGGAGGGTTGTTAGTGTGGGGTGTGAGAGTTGGGAGTGAGAGTGGCGAGGTAGAGAGTTGGGTGTGAGAGTGGGGAGTGAGAGAATGGGGTGTGAGAGTGGGAAGTGAGAGAGTGTGATGTGAGAGGGTGGGGTGTGAGAGTGTGGCAGGTGAGAGATTGTGGGGATTAAGAGTGGGATGTGAGAGTGTTGGGAGTGAGAGTGGGGAGTAAGAGTGGGGTGTAGAGTGAGAGTGTGGGGTGAGAGAGTGTCGTGTGAGAGTAGAGTGTGGGGAGTGAGAGAGTTGGGTGTGAGAGTGTGGGGAGTGAGAGTGGGTTGTGAGAGAGTGGGGTGTGAGAGTGCGGAGTGAGAGTGGAGTGAGAGAGTGCGGAGTGAGAGTGAGGAGAGATAGTGGGGAGTCAGTGGGGAGTGAGAGTGTGGGGTGTGTGAGTGTGGGGAGTGAGAGTGTGGGGTGTGAGAGTGCGGAGAGAGAGTGAGAGTGAGGAAAGAGAGTGGGATGTGAGAGTGAGGTGAGGATGGGGAGTGAGAGTGGTGAAGGAGAGTAGGGTGTGAGAGTTGGGTGAGAGAGTGCGGGGTTATGCGAGTGAAATGGGGAGTTATAGTGGGGTGTGAGTGGGGAATGAGAGAGTGTGGGGTGTACGAGTGTGGTGTGAGAGTAGAGAGTGTGTGGGGGGGGGTGAGAGTGTGGGGTGTGTGAGAGTGGGGAGTGAGAGAGTGGGGTGGGGAGTGAGAGAGTGGGGAGTGAGAGTGTAATGTGTGAGTGTTGGGAGTGAGAGTGTGGGGTGTGAGTCTTGGGAGTGAGAGTGTGGGGAGTGAGAGAGTGGGGTGTGTGAGTGTGGGGAGTGAGAGAGTGGGGTGTGTGATTGTGGGGTGTGTGTGAGTGTGGGGAGTGAGAGAGTGGGGTGTGTGAGTGTAGGGAATGAGAGAGTGGGGTGGGGAGTGAGAGAGTATTGTGTGAGAGTGGGGAGTGAGAGTGTCGGGTGTGAGAGTGCGGAGTGAGAGTGGGAAGAGAGAGAGTGGGGTGAGAGAGTGCAGAGTGAGAGTGAGGAGAGAGAGTTGGGAGTCATAATGGGGTGTGAGAGTGGGATTGGTTTGAGAGTGCAGAGTGAGAATTGGGAGAAAGAGAGTGGGGTGTGAGAGTGGGGAGTCAAAGTGGGGTGTGAGAGTGGGGTCAGAGAGTGCGGAGTGAGAATGGGGAAAGAGAGTGTGGGGAGTGAGAGTGAGGAAAGAGAGAGTGGGGTGTGAGAGTGAGGTGAGGATGGGGAGTGAGAGTAGTGAAGGAGAGTAGGGTTTGAGAGTGGGGTGAGAGAGTGTGGGGTTATGCGAATGGAGTGGGGAGTGAGAGAGTGGGGCGTGTGAGTGGGGAATGAGATAGTGGGGTGTGAGAGTATGGGGTATGAGAGAGTAGGGTGTGAGTGGGGAGTGAGAGTGGGTAGAGTGAATATATTTGCAAGATATATATGCAGCACATTTTCTTACATTATTCGATATTTATAAATACCTTAGGGTTCAAACGATGTTCATTCAATAGTATGAAAAAATCCTTTTGGCAAAAATGCCCCCTCTAGTTTGTCACATTTCAATACACGGCTAAAAAAAAAAATCTACAGGGATTTTGCATTGAAAGTACCCAGGATGATAACGTTGAAAATCCGGTTTTCGTTTCTCTGATTTTTTACGAGTGAAAAATGATCTTGGTTATTTTCCTTTTCATCAATTTCAGTTGCACTTCTTTCACAGGTGTGAGTATTTTTATTAAAAATCGTTCAAATGTGCTGCATAACTATCTTGAGACAGACTATAATATGTTTCTTAAAAAAATTACAATCATCAATTTCCTTACACTTCCTTAATCTGTGAAATCTAAATATAAAAAAATCTAAGAAAATACACTACTAGTAACTCAAGAATTTCTCTATTAGAAAGTAATGGATGCACCTTTTTTCTTATAGTGATCTTGAACTTGCACAAATTACTAAAGCTTCAAATTACCAAAGGTCAAGGTCAGGATATATTTACAGGTCACAAGCAATCTCTGTGTCAAATTTTAGCCTCTAATCATTTTCCATCGAAAGATATAGCCTACACAGGCATATGCAATTTTTAAAACAATGACCTTGAACTTGCACAGTTGACCCTAGATCAAGTTCATGAAACTTCCTCAGGTCTTACGCAATCTTTATGTGAAGTATGAACTTTCAATGTTTCTCCATAGGAAAGGTATAGAGCAGACACAAATCACTTTTTCTTTCAATGACCTTGAACTTGCCCAAATGACCTTGGGTCAAAATCATGACACACCGTCGAGTCATAAGCAATCTTTGTGTGAAATAAAAACCTCCAATGTTCCTCCATAAGAAAGATATGGACTGGACACGATTGCACAGACACACGGACAGACATACAGACGGAAGGACGACGGACACACGACAGATGGACAAGGTGATTCCTATATATGTCCTCTCTCTGCACTCTCACACCCACCCCACTCTTACACCCGACTTTGACTCCCGACTCTCTCTCCCCACACCACTCTCTCTCTCTCCCCCCACTCTCACACCCCACACTCTCACACTCCACTCTCTTACACCTCACTCTCTCACTCCCCACTCTCTCAATCTCCACTCTCTCAAACTCTACTCTCTCACTCCCCACACTCTCAATCTCACACCCTACTCCCCACTCTCACACCCCACTCTCTCACTCCGCACACTCTTACAACCCACTATCTCACACCCCACTCTCTCACACACCTCACTCTTTCACTCCCCACTCTCTCACTCCCCACACTCTCACACCCCACTCTCTTACACACCTCACTCCCCACTCTCTCACACCCCACACTCTCTCACACCCCACACTCTCACACCCCACTCTCTCACTCCCCACACTCTCTCACACCCCACTCTCTCAAACCCCACTCTCTCACTCCCCACTCTCTCACTCCCCACACCCTCACACCCCACTCTCACTCCCCACACTCTCACACCCCACACTCTCACACCCCACACTCTCACACCCTACTCTCTCACTCCCCACACCCTCACACCCCACTCTCACTCCCCACACTCTCACACCCCACACTCTCACACCCCACACTCTCACACCCCACACTCTCACACCCCACTCTCTCACTCCCCACACTCTCTCACACCCCACTCTCTCAAACCCCACTCTCTCACTCCCCACTCTCTCACACCCCACACCCTCACACCCCACTCTCACTCCCCACACTCTCACACCCCACACTCTCACACCCCACACTCTCACACCCTACTCTCTCATCCCCCCCCCCCCCACTCTCACACCCCACACTCTATCACTCCCCACTCTCTCACACCCCACTCTCTCACTCCCCACTCTCTCACACGCCACACTCTCACTCCCCACACTCTCACTCCCCACTCTCTCACACGCCACACTCTCACTCCCCACACTCTCTCACACCCCACTCTCTCAAACCCCACTCTCTCACTCCCCACTCTCTCACACCCCACACCCTCACACCCCACTCTCACTCCCCACACTCTCACACCCCACTCTCTCACTCCCCACACTCTCACACCCCACACTCTCTCACACCCCACACTCTCACACCCCACTCTCTCACTCCCCACACTCTCTCACACCCCACTCTCTCAAACCCCACTCTCTCACTCCCCACTCTCTCACTCCCCACACCCTCACACCCCACTCTCACTCCCCACACTCTCACACCCCACACTCTCACACCCCACACTCTCACACCCTACTCTCTCACTCCCCACACCCTCACACCCCACTCTCACTCCCCACACTCTCACACCCCCCCTCCCACACCCCACACTCTCACACCCCACTCTCTCACTCCCCACACTCTCTCACACCCCACTCTCTCAAACCCCACTCTCTCACTCCCCACTCTCTCACACCCCACACCCTCACACCCCACTCTCACTCCCCACACTCTCACACCCCACACTCTCACACCCCACACTCTCACACCCTACTCTCTCATCCCCCCCCCCCCACTCTCACACCCCACACTCTATCACTCCCCACTCTCTCACACCCCACTCTCTCACTCCCCACTCTCTCACACGCCACACTCTCACTCCCCACACTCTCACTCCCCACTCTCTCACACGCCACACTCTCACTCCCCACACTCTCTCACACCCCACTCTCTCAAACCCCACTCTCTCACTCCCCACTCTCTCACACCCCACACCCTCACACCCCACTCTCACTCCCCACACTCTCACACCCCACACTCTCACACCCCACACTCTCACACCCCACTCTCTCATCCCCCCCCCCCACTCTCACACCCCACACTCTATCACTCCCCACTCTCTCACACGCCACACTCTCACACCCAACACTCACACACCACACTCTCTCACTCCCCACACCCCACTCTCTCACTCCCAACTCTCTCACACTCCCCTCTCTTTCACTCCCCACACTCTCACACCCCACACTCTCACTTCCCACTCTCTCACACCCCACACTCTCACTCCCCACACTCTCACACACTCCCCACTCTCTCACACCCCACACTCTCACGCCCCACTCTCTCACACACCTCACTTCCCACTCTCTCACTCCCCACACTCTCACTCCCCACACTCTCACACCCCACTCTCTCACTCCCCACACTCTCACACCCCACACTCTCTCACACCCCACACTCTCACACCCCACTCTCTCACTCCCCACACTCTCTCACACCCCACTCTCTCAAACCCCACTCTCTCACTCCCCACTCTCTCACTCCCCACACCCTCACACCCCACTCTCACTCCCCACACTCTCACACCCCACACTCTCACACCCCACACTCTCACACCCTACTCTCTCACTCCCCACACCCTCACACCCCACTCTCACTCCCCACACTCTCACACCCCACACTCTCACACCCCACACTCTCACACCCCACTCTCTCACTCCCCACACTCTCTCACACCCCACTCTCTCAAACCCCACTCTCTCACTCCCCACTCTCTCACACCCCACACCCTCACACCCCACTCTCACTCCCCACACTCTCACACCCCACACTCTCACACCCCACACTCTCACACCCTACTCTCTCATCCCCCCCCCCCCACTCTCACACCCCACACTCTATCACTCCCCACTCTCTCACACCCCACTCTCTCACTCCCCACTCTCTCACACGCCACACTCTCACTCCCCACACTCTCACTCCCCACTCTCTCACACGCCACACTCTCACTCCCCACACTCTCTCACACCCCACTCTCTCAAACCCCACTCTCTCACTCCCCACTCTCTCACACCCCACACCCTCACACCCCACTCTCACTCCCCACACTCTCACACCCCACACTCTCACACCCCACTCTCTCATCCCCCCCCCCACTCTCACACCCCACACTCTATCACTCCCCACACTCTCACACCCCACTCTATCACTCCCCACTCTCTCACACGCCACACTCTCACACCCAACACTCACACACCACACTCTCTCACTCCCCACACCCCACTCTCTCACTCCCAACTCTCTCACACTCCCCTCTCTTTCACTCCCCACACTCTCACACCCCACACTCTCACTTCCCACTCTCTCACACCCCACACTCTCACTCCCCACACTCTCACACACTCCCCACTCTCTCACACCCCACACTCTCACACCCCACTCTCTCACACACCTCACTTCCCACTCTCTCACTCCCCACACTCTCACTCCCCACACTCTCTCACACCCCACACTCTCACACCCCACTCTCTCACACACCCCACTCTCTCACACCCCACTCTCTCATCCCCACTCTCTCACTCCTCACACACCCCACTATCTCACTCTACACACTCACACCCCACTCTCTTACTCCCCACTCTCACTCCCCATTCTCTCACTCCCCACACTCTCACCGCCCACTCTCTCACACCACACTCTCTCACTCCCCACTCTCACACTCTCACTCCTCACACTCTCACTCCCCACTCTCACACCCAATTCTCTACCTCGCCACTCTCACTCCCAACTCTCGCACCCAACTCTCTCACCCCACTTTAACAACCCTCCCTCTCTCCCTTCTCGCTCACTCACTTACAGAAAGTGAGCGGCGGGGGTTTGGGGAGAGAGAGAGAGGATAGAGAGAAAGGGAGAGGGGGAGTGTGTTGAGAGAGAAAGAAAGAGATGTGGGATGAGAGAGGGAGAGAGTAATATCTCATTCTCTCCACTCTTGCCAACACCCACTCTTCCCTGCTTTCCACCTCAATTACTTCCTCTCTCAAAGACAACAAACAACAATTCAAAGACCTTTATTAATATAACTTCAAACGTGTAAATATCGAAGCCCAAAACAAACTATCATTGTCAATCTTTAAATGTAAGCGAAACATCCTATGCGCACAGATTGGCTATGAAAATGACCATTTTAAGAAGTTAAACAAATATCTTTTTGACCGCGGGTTGTTAGTTTTACATAATTCAAACGCATACAAGTAAGACGGCATCTTAATTCCTTGAAGAATTCCAAAACAAGTAGTTGCGTTTTGAGTTTTATAAAATAACTTCTTTATAAAAGTGTTGAATCCTTGTACTGCTTATTTTTGATGCGAATGCTCCACCATAGGTTCTGATGTCCGGTTCCTTTTGGTAGCTACAATTATAATGAACAGAAATAATCCAACATCTTTCTTTGTTGAATACTAACTCATGGAAAAATCAAATTAATTTGGTCACCATTACTTATTTTATTTGGCCATTATTCAATGTAACTCAAAAGAATTACCTTTCACCTAACTTGCATTTTCTTCTTTTGGAATTCGAAAAATATATAAAAGATAGTGTTTCTTAGAATCTTTCTTTCTGCAAATTAAACATGGACTATGTCTATGTTTATGACTCTAGGTACAAACCTTTATATACTTGTTTATGCATTATTTCAAATTATTTATCATGAAAAAATAAAAATACTTAAAACAAATGTCATTCCTAAAAATTATAAAAAAAAAAAAAACTAACAAACAATTCCATCCCAAGGGGTCTGTAAAATATATCAATTCCCCAAAACCGGTCCCTATGAATTAAAGAGAACTAGATAGTCGCATCGTTTTTTGACATTTATTCTCATTGAGAAGAACTGTGCATAAATACTTTGGGTAAAAATCTAATACAAAAAATATTCACTCATTTTTCTTTCATTTTCTTTACTTGGTAATAGTTTTTTGCTTTTACATAATGTAAATCAGACATAAAATTTAAAAGCTACATGTATACACGTTATAATTTTCGTTAACAATGAATGAAGGGTAAAATGCATGTTTTTGTTACCTTATAAAAGTTGCCTTCATGTTGTAAATGACAATGCTGAATTCGATTGCGTTATTTACAAAGATATAAACTTTTAATTAATAAAAAATATTTATTTTCCTGCCAGGAAAGTAATGCCTTCTTTCGGATATCAATATCATAAATCGGCTAATTTAGACTATTTAATATACAAACATAGGTAATGAAAGATTACAGAGCTTATTTATGATATAAAATCGTATTATATCATGATACAATATCATAACATACCAATGATACAAATACATATCTATCATATCATACAATATGATACTTTACATAATCTGATGTAATATAAGAATAGGAATAATACGATATGTATCAACAATGACATGTTTGAGTGAGGTAGGACCAGGTTTTCTTAGCATCCTTGAAAATCGAGATCGGGCTCTGTATATAAAGCTAGCATTTTGTTTCAAATCCAAAGTTACATAAATTATGATCGAAAGTTGATCAGGACAGCATTTTCTTTTAACATTCAAACCTGAAGCCCTTTTCACAAAAAATCTTACGATCAAATTTTATCGTAAGTGAAAACGTAAGTTTTTGTTCATTTTCACAAAATATCTTATGAGATTCTTACGTGTTAAATGTGTCGTAACTTTACGATAGCACATACCCTCTCGTATGTATTTCAAAACTGTAAAAAATCATTATATGATGTAAAATATAGAAGAAAAATAGCTAAATTTAACGTTTTGAGCCACATTATACCGTAATAAATGTCAAATGTTTTTTTGTTGTTTTTGTTTTTTTTGTTTTTTGTTTTTTGTTTTTTTTGGAAAAGAGAGTAGGGAGCGTAGATATAAACAACTTTTAAAAGAACGAGGAAATTAACGGTCTGGAATTTTCTCTCTTTTCTCTCTCTCACTCTCTCTCTCTCTCTATCTCATTATTTCTAGCTTCTATCATGCGTGTTATAATTAATTAAAGTGTTATCATTTTTTTTATTTTACACAAACAAGCATACTTTAAATTAACTGTAAATTACCCGAATTCTCAAGCAAAATATATACATCGATCATACTTAATGTCTTTCCATTAATGTTTCTTGAAGAAATTTTACAATAAAATTTGCATGATGTTTAAAATTTTTTAAAATGAATATGTAATAAATATATTTTTATTGAACAATTTTTTTTTAAAATAATCATTTGTGGAAAGACATTAATATAAGACTTAAGACTATGGGGTCACCGGGACCCACCGTCCTTCCATGTATATATTCGAGCGATAATCAAATATTAAACCAAATAATGCATTTATCTTTACGTATACTTTTAAAAATGTGTCTATGCTCTCGTTGTTTTAATTTGAAATAAATAATAAAGATCAGAAGGTAGGTGATGTTCCGTGGTCAAAATTTCTTTGAAATTTGGAAAATAAAAATCAAATACTAGTAGATGGTTCGGAATGGAAACCCTATACCTTCCGGCAGTAAAATTAAATAAAAAGTGCGGCCTACATGTTTATTAGACAAAGAACACATCTAGATCTCTGCAACTACATGCAGTATGTATGGTCATGTAGGAAGCCAAATATGTGCGTCATAATTTAAAAATATTGCCAATACAAAGCTTAAAAATTTGAAATCTTATCATTTAAGTTTACATCTAATGCCCTTTGACATGCGTTTTAATTACTTACTGCTATTTCTTGATTACTTTCTATATTTCCAAGTAAGATGGCTATTTGCTAACTTTCAGAATATATAGTTGTTTTTTTTTATGTTTAACGGCCTTGATATTTCGAAATTAAAAGAAATGAACCTTTTACAAAATTACTCTAAATTTCAAAGCATTTTTGAAACTTTAGAGAAAAAGCGATTTTTAAAAGCCAATATTTTCCACAGACAGTAGCTGTTCTATGAAAAAAAAACCCAAAAAACAATCGTATAGATAAGCCACAGAATGTAAGATTCGACCCCCCCCCCCCCCACACGCACACACCAACTCCTCTTTGAAATATTTAGTGCCAGGTTAAGATCCAGAATTGGAAGTTAGAGTGGGGCGTCAGTATAAGGCAGAAGGTCTGGGCGCCGCTTTGAGGCCGCCATTAGGTCCAGGGCAAAGCCCTTTTGGTGACCCAGGGGGCAAAGCCGGCCCCGGAAGCTACAAGATTCTACAGATTTTGTAGGGTAAAAATGAAGTCTTCAAATAGACTTTAGTAATATTTCTTCTCGTGATTACCGGTATATTTAAAGTAATAAAATTATAAAAATTACAGTTGTTAAAGGTTTGTAGATTTAGGACCTGCAGTTATCAAATCCCGCTGTCTTGTGGAAATATAAGAAACATATCCTTTTATTATTTTTCTTTCGAATGGCTGTAAAATCAGTTTAAAAATCAAGTTCAATGGGACAATGTAAATTATTGAAGTTTTAAAAAACATAACTATGCCAGCTTATATTATAATAACCATGGAAGAGTCTTTAAAAACACTAGCTAGTATCATAACCAATTACTTAAAGATGGGTATGTGGGTGACTAGTCATATTTGAACACAAGGACAGCGTAACCAAAATGGGTTTTCTATGTACGTTACACTATTGAACCCACGGGATTTCTTCATACTACACCATTGAAATCAGTCTAATGTAGAAAAATCCCATGAGTTTCCAAAAAAAAAAGAAGATAATTAAGACTTGGAAATAGTACCTTTTCTTTGCCAGAAGGAGTATGATTTAACTTTATTTTGACAATTTAAGGGGGGGGGGGGTCGACGGGTGCGCCCTCCTTGAATCCGCCACTGATTTACCGCTTAATCTATAATTATTTTCCCTTTCCAAGGTTTGTGGCATGTAACATGATAAATGATATATAAGTAAGAAATAGAAAGTGTTATGCTTTTATGCATCCCCCATTCTTTGTAATGTTTAGAACTAGTTTCCTACATTCTCACTAAAATCAAAGAAGGGACCCCGCTAGTGCATCTGACTAATATTAATTAATAACGATACATGTACATGGATTTCTTGGTTTTAAATGATGGGGAGTATGGGTCGTATTTGACTTAAAACAGAATTCTTCGAAAGTCGAGCTATTCAATGAAATTATTTTGTACGTACATTAACATGTATATGTATATTAATTAATGAAGCAAAATATATTAATAATCTAGGTTGCAGCTCTCCCTTACTCTTAAATTCACCTCTATTGTATCTAGATATTTCATTGATAAAATGGTAAAACCTTTCCATTTTAATTTATATACATGCAATTATGATTAAATTATAGCGTATAATACAGCAACATTACAATATGTAACAATATAATATGTTTACACTACATTTTATTTAGATTAAATGTTTTGAGTACGACTTTGAGAAAGCTCCATAGCTTACTTAGAAAATCGCCGTTTTATACTCAGCCGGAGTACGAGTATGAGTATGAAAAAGCTTTATAACCTCGATACCTTGAGTACGAGTACGATTTGGAGCACGGAGTACGATTTAGAGTATGAGATCGTACTCAACAAAGTTTTATAACCTCGGGGCCTGGGTCCGAACAAATTTCCGTAAGAAAATTGTTTTTATTTCTGTCAATTTCTCTGTGTAGAAAATGACAAGCAAAAAAAAAAATATCTAAGACTTTTAGCATTACCGTGATTTCAGTTGTTCTTTACTGGCAAACGTGTGAGTTTATAAGAAAATTGACAGAAAGTAGGACCCCGGGACTGGGAATAATATAAATGTTTGTTTACATAAAAATATAATACACACTTACAATATATAAAAGTACATGTTGCAAGAGTTCGATGTTGAAACTGCTGGTGCTGTGGTTGCTGCTGTTGTTGCTGTGGTTGCTGCTGTTGTTGCTGCTGATGATATTCCTGGTGCTGCTGCTGCTGCTGATGATGATGAAGATGATGCTGATGATGATACTGATGATGATAGAGAAGGTGGTTGTCTTCCTTCCTCCAACATCTGTCTTTGCTGTAACAACTAGGTTCTCCTGTATAGAAAACGAATTGAGAACATTTATTTTCACAAAATCTTTTATAAAAAATATAGAAAGTATACTCATAACCTGCGTAGGCTCGTTCATGAACCTCAATACCTGTATATTTACATTCAGTGTATATTTCCCCATATGTTTGCATTGGAAATCTGCGTTCAATTTTCTATATTTACATCTACCGAGTTTGATTCCCGCTATTTCTTACGGAAACTTATAGTTAATTCATAGCTCTATTAGAAACAGCCAGACTGAAAACTACACGCCCCGTTTATCGATTGGTCGAAATCTACAGCGGCTGAAACTGACAGAACTGATATCAACACGCCCCGTTTATCAATTGGTCGAAAGCTACAGCGACCTAAGAAAAATCACGGACTGCACGAAATAATCATGATGATGTCAGACTCAAAGTCCCCTAGGAGACGAGTTGGCTGTTTCTTTTAGCTAACATACTGATGTACATAAATATTAATTTAGTGAATTTTACCTACTTTTTATAATCAATTTATTGATTAGTTAAAAGAAAGATGAAAATATAAACAATAAATTGCTTTCTTTGATGATTCATGTGGGTTATGAAGGTAGCGATCATTGCAGAAAAAATTTACATGACCTGCTAACGCGGGTTATGTATTTTTTCTGCAATGTCGCCACCTTCATATCCCGCATGAATCACCAAAGAAAGCATTTTATTGTTTAAGAAAACACACTTAACCTTGTCACGGCGCATGAGCACAAGTATAAACGTCATCAGGCGTTTTTAATATACATATTATTGTAAGATTAAATGAAACGTTCAAACTGACATCACCAATTTGATATGAACTTATGAAAAATATTCGTTAAATCATATCTATTCGTTAATAAAAAAGATTTTTCTCTACCAAGTTTCTAATACTATATTTTTAGTCGCGGAAGCGAACTGAAAAACATTTTTATCAATATGGCTGATCCATGTATGCTTCATATCCATGTATGTTTCATATTACTGACTTAGAGCGTACATAATGGCTTTAAAGCGACAATACACAAATACTTCATACAAATAAATTAACATCAATATGAATATTAATAAAAGCATTGCAATGTTTATTTTTTGGATATTCAATTTGTCTGCACGGCCTGGTGTATTATAGGACCGACGACATCCAAAAATAAACATTCAATGCTTAAAGACCGAGAAAATAAGCACCGCCTTCAAATTTACCTGGTCAGTGTGCCCCTGTCAATCAACTGAATTGAGGCCCCAGATTGGATGTTACAAAATGATTGACATTCGTTTACTCGTCCTGTGTATACCATGTCTAGCGCTCGCGACGATCGTGCAATTAACTTTGGATGGATACCGTGACGATAAAACGCCATATCTTTTAGCACTATAATCAAAAGAAATTACTGTTGACTGAGATTAAGTTTTCTGCTCTTGACAATTGTGAAAGATATGAATTACACATATACTCGTACTTGGTTTATGTACCACACCAAACGCGCTGTTCACCTGCAGTCTGTCAAAATCACGTGGCGCCCATCATCTATGAAAACTTTCTTTTATTAAAAAGGTGTTTGTGAATAAATGAGAATACATCATTAAATTAAATCAAATATTGCGTCCACGATTTATAACTTAAGTTATCTTTAGTTATTTCTTTGAGAAATTTCACGAGCCGAAACCGGAAAAGAAACAAGTACAGACAACTCTGGTACATGCGCAGCTGGTAGAATCATGTGCACTTTAGCAGCTGATCGGAGAAGTAATACAAACGTATATTGTATAAATGTTGCACTAGTATTTGAGGACGGTACGATGATAACATATTGCATAAAACATCAATTCTCACTAGATCACGTCAGAAACTTGTTTAAACAAACGAAAGATTTTGGCCATGTCGCACGCTGTTTTTTTTTTTTTTCATGCTTTTATATTCATTTCAACGATCGACAATTTCCTTTTCCAAGTACATATATAAATCGAAAAACGCTGTTGAGAGCATTTTAACACCCCGTGTATTTAGACATGTATACACAAGCGAGCGTGTTTCCCTCGGGGCTTCACACATTTATCGATATAGGCTCCACCCCCACCTGAATTTACCTGAGGTAAACCACCCGGTTAAAAACCTCGGCCTTTAAATGAAACAACAAAAGAGCAGTATGTTATTTGTATACTAGTATATTTACATTTTCTAGTCTTTGTCTGTGATACATGTAACACTTCGAATCGATTTTGTATTATATAGTCCAATACATTTCATCAATGACGTACAAATGCTGAAAATTATAATTATGAATATATGTAATAAAAAATCATTCTTTGAATATTATGAGGTCGGGGTGATCAAATCTATCATAAAGCCCTTCGGGCCTTATTGGATGTGGTCACCCCGACCGTATTTGCATTTGAAGACCAATACATCCATTTTTTGCAGAAATATATGACGTCATACATGTAATTGATTTAATATCTCTTTTTCCTGTACTTTATGCATGACTATAAAGGAATTTTGTGATTAAAAACTAACAACCTTTTCTCGACATTCAGTTTGAAATCCTCTAAAAAGTAATCCCGATACCTATGTTCAATTTAATATCATTAATAATGAAGAGGTCAAGAACATTCTATGTGCCGCATTTAGAGAGGCATTCTAAATATATCTTATTTGTAAAAAACGGATCTCCGAGATTTGTTGCTAGTTTCCTTCATATTTCATAGAAAATGACAAGTCAAAACAAGAGTTTTCACAGTGTTTATTTTAAAATTAAGCCCCGGGACACTTTGTAAAACCAAGCCATTGTAATTGAAAGCATCATATCACAAATTTCAGAAATTTGTAGACTTCTTTCATTTAATAGGCCTTGGCCATAAGTTTGACAAATGTTTCCTTTTTCCTATTGGCGTTTTAAACATGCCCAAACTACGGTATCAGCTGTCATGTTTACGAAAACTTCCTAAGATTCTTCTTAAGAAAATTCCTAAGACAAAATTTAATCATGGAAAAAGTCAGACCTATATATCCTAAGTTAGGGTTGTTCATGTTTCAAGTAGTTGATATATATGTGGAAAACGACGATACGTTCAAGACATTTAAATGATAATTCATGTGTGTAAAAAACAGCGAAATAAAATACTTTTTTTCCTTGATGCAAAAAGTATTACTAGTACTAAAATATATCGTCTGTACTTTTTAAAACTAAATTGTACATGTATTTCTTAATATTACATTGATTACATTCAGATTCTTTGAATTTAGTTCCATAAGATCCTTCAAATTCTTGAATCAAGTGCCAATAAACTCCTAACCGCTGAAATTTTCGAAATCAATTATCTAAAGAAATGACGGAAAAGGAACGATTCTATTTTCAAAATTCCCCGTTTTGCAATTCTTATTAAGGTGGATCGACACACCAGTGCATTATTTGATGGATCGATGAAGAATCATTTTTGAGAAATGATTATTCAAAAATGACACTATTTCGGCTTCTGATTTTTTAATATGATTTTTGGGTTTTTTTTATAGAAACCGGAATCACCCTTTTAGTTGCGAACAAGATATATTAGAGCTAAATATTTGGTATCAATAAATGCACAATACATATCAAAGACAGCCACATAAACTTTGTAATATTTTTGTAAAAAAAAATATTTATGAAAATGAAAAACAGGAATAGTGGATATTTTTTTAATCTTTGGATAAAAACTGCAAATTAACTGTTACTCACATTAAACAATTTCTGTACAATCATATTTCAACAAGAAATTGAAACGAAATAGTGAAATTAAAGAAAAAGTGGAAAATCTTAAAATCGAACCCATCCCGATTATAACGATTAAACTGATCCCAAACGAAATCACATAAAGTAAGAATGAATTACAAATTTGCAAAACTAAACTTTCAGGTTGTTTAGCTGTAAAATGGTTTGGTCATTTACTAACTTTATGATTTTTATCAATTACTCAGAATAAACTGCAGTTTATTAGTAAAATTTCAATTTTAAAATAATTCTGATCGGGATCAGTTTTGTTTTTCAATCGGGATCGGTTCAAATTTGATAAATAGCAAATTTTCTTAAATTTCGCATTTTCATTTCAATTTCTTTGTGAAATATCATTGGTAAGTAAATACTTTATGTGACTTTATGTTATTCTTTAAATTTTAACCATAGATTAAAAAGATATAAAAGAATTACAAGTTTGATTTTCAGAAAATATTTTTTTTGTTTAAAAATTAAACACTTTATTAAACGATCTTTGGCATGAATTTATTTACAATTATATTACACATTAATTGACACTAAGTTTTAAGCTCTAAAATACCCTGTTTGTCCGCAAAACAAGTTTTTCCGATTTCACAGAAAAATAAAAAAAATTCATATAAAATAACTGAAAGCCGATATTGATCTCTGTTTTGTGGAATCATATTTCAAAAAAGACTTTCTATCGATCCATCAAATAAAATGTTGGTGTGTCGAGGAACCTTAAACAATTATTATTTAACACCTGGGATTTTTTTTCTTTATGTTTGTGAATAGGAGAAAGTGAGTGCAAAATTTTATTTTCTAATTATAAATTAAGTCAAAAGAAAAAAGTGGGGGGTCACTCCCTACCCACCTCTCATCCTTCCCCATGCTACGTGTCTGATTTTAAATAAAGCAATGTAACTTACCATTGAAGACCCAAGCTCGCATTATTACTGTGTTCGATTCCCTTAATGAATTGTTCCGATTTCTCAGCTACGTTTGTCATTGCCCGTTTAAGCACAGGCTGGGGGGATTATGGATTTCTTCTGCATGCAAATATGAAAGGAATGCAATGTGAAAAATTAACTACAAGTAAGTGATGAGAGTAGTTGTTCATTTATATATAATAAAAGTCAGAAGAACAGATTTGACAATGTTAATGGTTTCATCAGGCATGTAGCATCGTTCTTGAAAGTGGGGGAGGGGCAGACTCATCCCAAATAAAAAAATTACACAAGTAAAAATAATGACAAAAAAAGGGTTACTTTCCAAAATCCTGAAAATCCTAATCCGGTGGGGGAGGGGGGGGGGGGGGGCAGGTTTACCAATAACTTCAATTTCACTGTTTTCATCCTTATTTTCAATTCAATTTATTTACATGGTCCTAAAAAAGTTGGGGGGGGGGGCGCAACTCCCTGCTAATTCATTTTTTATATGTAAATTTAATTAAGAAGTATATTTGCTGTTCCAAAACGTGCGGGGGCAGGCCACACTCCCCCCCCCCCCCGCCTTACTTTTTTGTAGATGTAATGATTTTATTTCTTGAGAAAAAAACCCAAATTTTAAAAAAAGCATTAATTATTGACCGATTTAAAAAATAGCAAGAAATCGGTGATCGAATTTGGATCGATATGCATTCATATTGTATATATTGAGAAGAACATGGAAAAGAGTCTATATGAGAAGTGTTTAGATTTGATTTTAATTTGATACTAGTTAATTGTTGTTACGTTAGATTTCTTGCAATTGAATGCATGAACATTTGAACTGGTTTAAATATTGGTGTAGGGGTGGATTTAATAAAATGAATTAGAATTCTACAATGGTATGCACGCGGATCCGGTTTTTTTTTTCGAAGGGGGGGGGCCTATTTCCGGTAATTTAGAGATTTTGCATATTTCTTACTAAGACAAAACAAATTAATATTTTCGTTGACATTATGCCCATGCACTTGCATTTGAAGACCAATACATCTATTTTTGGCAGAGATATAATTCAATAACACTGTTTTAAGTTTTACAATTCATGTTTTCTTGGTGGTTTTTTTTTTTTACTATTGACGTTTTAAATATACCCGAACATAGGTATCACATGCTCGGATCCAGATATTTTTTCGGGGGGTTGGGTGGGGGGTAGGGGTGTCTGATGGATATTTTAGTATGCCAGGTTCCGGGGAGGGGGGATTCGAGGCATACTTTTGGCAATTTTACTATGTAAATCATTTTTTTCAAGGAGGGGGGGGTCGTACACCCCACAACCCCCTCCAGATCCGCGCATGTGTCAGCTGCGCATATATAGAAGTACATTTACCACAGGTTTGCTATGCTGTACTATGCAATCAATTTCAATGAATAAATTATGGGCAAACATAAACAATCAGGGAAGGAAGCATCGTTTTTGAATGGGGTGGGCAAATATACCCCGAATAATAACAAGCGAACCAACAAAAAATCTCAATAACCAACCTTCAAAATCCTTATATGCTGAGGGGACTGGTTTTTTTTTCAAAATTCGTCTTTCTATACAGTGTACATATTAAATTTAACGAGGCTGGGTGGTCAACAATTTACCCACCAGATTTGGCTTAAAGGGACCTGGACACGATTTCAGATGAAAAATTTACTTTTGATTTTTGTGTATTAAATAGTTTACTTGTGTATTTTGAATGATTTACCAAAATTTGAATGTTAGAAGTCGTGTTACAAGCAAGATACAGAGGAAAGAAGTTGTTGTTATGTAAACAAAGCTCGAGTCTTATATCTGAATACAAATAATGTAAAGTAAAGAAATTACCATTTCTTTGACAAAATAACTTGTGGAAACAAGATAAACTTATTAAATGTGTTCATAAATAAGTTTATCAAGAACAAAATCCAACATTTGATTGAAACTTTTACCATTTTAAGACATATGTAAACAAAAACAGGACTCGAGCTTTGTTTACAAAACAAAGAATTTTAACCTCTGTAACTCGCTTGTAACTCGATATTTGGCTTTCAAATTTTGACAGAGCATTAAAAACATCCATGTTGACCATTCTAGACATTAAAAATGAAAAAATAAATTTTGAAAAATTTGAGCTCAAATCGTGTCCAAGTCCCTTTAAAATTTTGAATGTGATATTTCTGGCCATAAACTATCATTTATTAAATAAAAAAATCCCAATATTTTAGATTTAAAATCAGAAATATTTACTTATCTTCATACAGGAGTCTTATTCTAAGTTAGACTTACAGTATATAGTCTAAAAATGGCTACAACCATACAGCCCTCGAGAGAAAATTTCCATTTCGAAAAAAAATTCAGGGGATTGCCCCCTACCCACCTCCTCATCCCTCCCTATGCTACGTGTCTGATTATAATTAAATTTTAAGCAAATTGAATGTAACTTACATGTATTGTTGAAGGCCCGAGTTGCACTCATTATGATTAAAGCAATATACATGTAACTTGCATGTACTGTTGAAGGCCTCGTTGCACTGATTATAATTAAAGCAATATAACTTACATGCACTGTTGATGGCCCGAGTTGCACTAAGACTGTCCTCCTTAAATAAATTGCTCAGATTTCCCAGCTACGTTCCGTCATTGTCAGTTTCAGCACATCGAGAAAATGGTTTGCAAAATGGTCTGCATATTACATGAAAGAAAGGCAATTGTGAAAAATGATTTTTTTTTTATACATTTGTAAAAACAGTGAAAACCTTAAAGAGTGCATTTATATAACATGAAAGCTACATGCGCGGATCTAGAGGGGATGTCCCATGCGCGGATCTAGAGGGGGGTCGGGGGTCCCGAACCCCTGGAAAAGGAAAATTTATTAAATTTAAAAAGTAAAATTATCGAAAATATGCCTTGGAGCCCCCCCCCCCCATCCTGGCAAACACAATTATCCTTTGGACCCCCCCCCCCCCGGGAAAAAAATTCTGGATCCGCGCATGTGTCCGGTTTGAAACTGACAATGACCCGGATACCCCCCCCCCCACGGACAATTTAAATTTATCACATTCACATATACATGTACTTACATGTAAGTTAACGAATATAAGCCTTTGATCTGCCGCTAAACAATTATCCTTCGTCCCCAACCCCTTTGAAATACTTTTTTTATCAGCTCATGAGCTGTTTCAAATAAAATTTTGGAGTATCGATCACTTCCAAATCTATTTCATAAATTCAAGGATAATGCACTTGAGTTACAACCCCCCCCCCCAAAAAAAAAAAAAAAACCAGATAGAAATCATCAAACGACATCAATATAAAGCGATCATACATGTATTTTATGTACATGTATATATAAAGTACATGCGCATTTGAATTCTACGCACCTTTAGAATTTTTCTAGGATTTAAAACGAAGACGAATTTCCAGGCGGGAACCTGTTCTTGTGGATCGTGCATGATTAATTCACGTCCGCTTCTCTCAAAGAACTGTTCAGAACAATATGCGTGGTCCTTGCTCTTGGTCACGTGGCCAGTGAGGTCGACCGTGCAGTGAGCGATCATCATGGACAAACTTGTTGGGCAATTAACCTTTTTTCACACAGAGATTTTCTCTGATTGTGAATATGATTAAGTTTGGGAAAAATTGTTATGGATAGTTTTAAATTCTCTGAATTTTAAAACTCTTATGTAACACTTTGACGAAAGAGTTTATGGATTTCAGACAGTTTAATTTATGTACGTGTCAAACATATTAAAGACATAAACAAAAAAAACTATATTATAAATTGTAAGGTTTTTAAAAACTTTTTTTTAGAAACAATACGTAATAAGATACATGTATATCTAATCCTCAATTTTATCGCACATAACTGATACATGTATCTACAGAATGTTACCCGCCCATCCAATTGCAACTACGACCTACATGTACATGTAAATTATAACTATTCGGTATGTAAAACTTTGAAGGCTATTCTTTTGCACTATAATGCACAAAACATTTTTTTTTATAAATAAAAATCATTTTGTTATTCAAACACATGAGTCGGCAAATTCTTAGCATTTCGCCAAAGATAATTTAAAATAAAATCGGGATCGAGATGCTGACGAATAATTATATCATTCGGGTAACTCTCGGACATTTTCTTCCAATGATCTCGGGAAAGGGTGAGGTAATTCGAAAGATGCTTTATATGTGAAATCGAAACTATAAAAAATAGTTTTCAACCCCTTGCCCGGTTTACATGGTTTGTTTTCTTAATTCAAATTAAGCAAAAACAACAACACAGTGTTAGAGTTTTTAAAATCACTGTTATTGTTGAAATTCTAGATTTTTCTTCAGCTGACAGTTGTTATAGCACATGTAGCATAAGTTTGTATTTTTAATAAGCTATAAATTAGATAGGGGCGCATAACGTTACATATATTGTAAGGATTGTAAATCAGCTGTTTTGATATTGATAGGAATACAATAGTTGAATCCCCAGTATCCATAAGTAAAGTCTCTTGACCGACCAAGTGTGTATATTTAGGGGATTAATACAATAGCCTTGGTACATGTAGTAATTTGGTTTGTAACTTTGACATTAGACATTTACTCCAGGCCAGGAAATCCATGACCTAAGAACCATATATCGTTAACAACCATGATATCGCTGTAATAGTGTGTTCAATGTTCTAATGATTTCCCATACTTTCAGGAACATAAACTAAAGTGCAAGATAACCGTACAAATATCACATACAACATGGGAATGAAAGTGTACTACATGTAGGTCTAGATCTAGGAAGTGGAAGGGAGGTCTCTTTTACATCACACTCAGAGTCATGCAGTCTGCTGATTATATTAATTAAGGATTAGAGAATTTGTTTCTTGGAGGATGTATAACAGATATAATAGTGCTTCCAACAAAACATTTTTGGATAAAGATTCAAGTGATTCAGACGGAGGCGATCAGGAAAAATGGTGGGCAAAAGAGAGAGCTGAGAATTCACCAGAGAGAAGACAAAGGATCGCAAACAGCAGAGATACTAGAAAGACAAGTGTGGAGGAAGGAGGGGGAGATGAACTGTCCAATGAAGTTAAAGGATTCCAAAGAAAACCAAGCTTTCAGGTGATGGGGGATTTTGGAGGCTTGGATATGGAAGAAAGTAGTGGCATTCCAAACCAAAGAGAATTTTTCAGTGTGGATGATGAGGAGGCTGCAGAGGAAATCAGACTGCTAATAAAAAATAAGACACTTTCCTCAACACAGGGGCAGGAAATGTTGCAGAATCTTCAAAGCAGAAGAAATGTTTGTGCTTCCAATACCCATAGTGACTTCACAAACTCTAGTATAGGGGCTGTAAGAAATTCTAAAAGAAGGAGGAGTTTTCATCAAGATGGCGATGATGATGAAGAGGCCGAGGAAATTCGGGAACTAATGAAAAATAACACATTGTCAGATTCAGCCGGAAAAATGAGACTCCAGGAAATTCAGTCACGGAATGCTGGAAATTGTTCAGCATCAATTCCAATTTCCATTGACAAACCCTGTGATATTGATAGGGACGGTCTTCCAGTTAACTGGAACAGGGATGAGCCCATGTCTCACTCCATGTTCCGGTTGATCCCGCTGAGTAGAGGTGGTCCGGAGTGTGATCAGATTTATTGTGATATGGAGGAAGTTGGACTAGATGTAGTAAAAGTGGAGCGGCTACAGAATCTGGATTCTCTGGAGAAGTTCCAGTCTGAAATCAGGCATATGTCCAAGAGGAGGGATCCTGGTATGGTTTTTGAAATCAAATAAAATATATTACATGTAGGTATTCAAAATACGGAATTTTAAAAAGTTCAGTATGATTGCATATCTTCTTCATATATCGGACATGGCACTACCGGTAACAATTCATAATGTAATGTTGTATCTGATAGGTTTATAATACAGCTTTTTAAGTGTAGGGGAATGAAACTGACTTAGTTGTATTAAAGCATGAATTCATTATATTATTTATTTTCATTGTAAGAGTCTGGTGTTCTATTGTAAATAAGTTAACCTGTATAGATAGGTATTTGATTTGTTGTACTGACACAGGTGAGGACCTGAACATCCGTTACCTGTATCATGGTACCTCGGTGGAAAAGACCTGTATCTGTGAGGAGGGACTGGACCAGAGACTCAGCAGGATGGGGTACTTTGGTAAAGGCATTTACTTCAGGTATGTATATCAATATTAAAGTCAGGTATGTATATTCAATTTCATGTCAAGGTAATGTAAATAAATGTATATTGATGTCAAAGTCAGGTATGTGTATTGATGTCAATGTCAGGGATATGTATATTGATGTCAAGGTCAGGTATGAATATTGATGTCAAGGTGAGATACGTATATTAATGTCAAGGTCAGGTATGAATATTGATGTTAAGGTGAGATAGGTATATTGATATCAAGGTCAGGTATGTATAATTATTGATTTCAAGGTAAAATGATGGATCATATACAGTAATACACAGTTATAGCGAACACGCTTATAATGAATTGAAGCTTACAGCAAAGTGATTTTCATTCCCCGTGACTTTATTACATGTTGTAAACTTGACAGATATAACAAATTACTCTTGTAACGAAGTAAAAATGCCCGTGTCTGGGACTTCATTATGAGCGTGTTTTACTATAATCATAGAAGGAAGTTTTATATAGATTCTAGTATAATTTTACCAAAAAACATATGAATTTAAAATGTGTTAAATGCATACTTTTTCAGTGATACTCCTTTGAAGTGTATGAGTTATGTGGGGAGTTCTGACACCGAAGGAGAGTCGTACCTTCTGAAGTGTAGGGTAATCCTCGGGGATCAAAAGGTAGGGGAATTATGACTGATTGTCAAATCCCTAACAAAGGCCATCTCACAATGAAATGCACTTTTTACAATAAACCTTAGTGACAAAAAAAGTAAGGGACTTACATGTTTGACAAACCCTGTAACATTCCATCACGAATTGAAATAATTTTCTATATCTTTTTATTGAGCTCCTCTTTTCATTCTAAATGAGATCAACCTAGCCTAAAAATGCCCATGATTCTTGTCTATAATTCACTAATTATATTTTTTTTTAAGAATATGAATTATTATTTTATTTTTATCAACCAGAAATACAGGAAAGGAGAATACATAACAACACTGAAGAGAGAACCAGAAAAGGAAAATCCCAAACCTGGTTCCAAGTTTTACGACTCTGTCATGGTAAGCACTGCTGATCTGACAAGCTAGGGTTTCCTTGCTCTGCATCATTTTGATAGTCCTTTTACTACCCCCCCCTGTTTTCCCAAGTTCCAACAAAGTATTGGAGGATATAAGAATCATTTCCCTCTGTCCATTTGTCTTTCGAAATCTTATATCATATATTGTTTAAGTTAAAATATAAGAAGTCTATTCGTGTATTCTAACCTGCAGCTTATACCTATTGAATGCTCATATTATCGAGTGTAAACTGTGCATGATCCTGACATTATTTAACCAAGGGCACGGTCATATTGTCATCAACATTAATATTAAAAAATTTATTAAGAAAAAATTGTCCGGGGGGGGGGGGGGGGTCTCACATATAGGACATAGTCTTCCTTGAGGAGTAAACTTTTATATATTTTATGCATGTATTTTGCATTGATGATTACTTTTAAATCAAGCTGCTAAAATGTCTGAATGTTTGAAAATCATTTGTTAATCTATATGAAATAATAGACTATTATTACTTTTTATTTTTTTTACAGGGTTGTCCAAAAGATTACAACGAATATGTCATTTACGATAACAGACGTGCAATGATTGATTACATCATCACATTTAGGGTCAACCAGCAAGGTCAAGACAGATTACGAGAGAGAGTCCCCAGTCCATTATTTGACAGCCAAGGAAAAGGTAGTTATAGATTTTTCAAACATAATATAATGTCACATTTCAGATTTGTTCTACTTGTAGACACCAAAGTCCCAACGTTATTAGAAATATTAAATATGGCCGCTGTTGTAAATTACTTCGTAATACACATTTCATGTATCTATCATTGAACTCAGGATAGTTAAAAGATCTTGATTAGGTTATTTAAATCAATTTCATAGTAATTGATAAACTTTGTATATACTTTGATAAAAAAAAAAAAGACACATAAATGAAATAATTCAAATGATAAATGAATTTCTTTGAATTTTAAAGAATTTTTTTTTTTACTTTCAAGGATCATGTTAGAGTTTTTCATTCAGCTTGATCCATAAATATTTTCAAAAAAATTTTTAGAACGATGAACTGTGTTTAAAATATGAAAAACCCACTTATTATCTGTAGTAAGAAGCTTAAATACGTTGGCTAAATGGTACTCATAGCAGTAAAAACCAAAGGGTTTTTCTTCTGTTGCACTTTTTTCACGAGTATCTTAAACAATGATGTGTGTGGGTTTTTTTTTTTCTTTCTTTTAATACCTGTAATGCATTTATCACTCTGATTCTTAGAAGCAGGATTTGTTGGGGTAAAATCCTCCGGAAATGAGGACGACCATTTCGACAGACTGAGTCAGGTTAGAGAGGCCATTAGACAGAAAAGATGTGAGGAGAGGGGACAGACCTATATACCTCCTAATGAGGTCAGTGGCACCCAGGAATATGTCATTCAAGTTAGTGCAAAAAGTGCAACCCAGAACCTTGTTTTTTTCTAAAATTGGATCATCTTGACAAAAAATAAATGCAATGGCTAAAATGTCTATTTTATTTAATAACTTCAGGAAAAGATACAACAGGACAAGGCCATATGGGAAAGGCTACAAAAACTCCATAATGTGGATACCAACACGTTACCGAGTCTACAGGAGGTTGGGCTTTATCTACTGTGGAATCATTTTTATTCGTAGAGGTCAATGTTCATGGGTAGCCAAAATTTTCCTGAAAACGTAATTTTGTTGGTAGTGTAATCGAAATAATTTTGAGAAATATAAAACATATGATTGTATATAAGTTCGTGGGGATGTAAATTCGTGGGCAAGGGTTACCAAGGATAGCCACAGACATTTGGTCCCCACAAACATGACTCCACAGTAACCACTAATTTAAGCAAGGAACAGTCAGTTATCTACAGTGACTGTGAAATTGTTATAATGTTAACTTTTGTATAAACATATTATCTTTTGTTTTTGAAAGGAGTTTGCAATGCAGCATAATGCAGCAGCAATGCAGCATAACACTTAACTTTTTTCTTATACTTTGTACTTTTTTTCCTGAATTAGTTTAAGATGAACAGAATTCTTATAAAATTTTCGTAAAACTCAGATTTGTCTTGAAATTTTGATCTTCAATACCAAAATACCGAAGAGCAGTTTTTTTTGTTGTTGGGGGAGTTATACGATGATCTGTGTTTGCTATAATACAAAAAAGTCAGGTACATACATGTAAACACATTGTTTAAATATTATTCCTTTGACAGAAAACTGCCAGAATGCGACACGCTGCTAGTGAGCCTCAGTTTCAAGTTGAGGACCTGGAAGGAGCATTCGACGAGTCTGCCGCCAACACCACTATGTTTCCTCATTCTCAGAGCTTCTCTTTAGGTCTGTCCTTAACTTCTTTAAGAAAAAAAATAATGTATAGATATTTAAGATTTTTTACCAGTATTTTGCAATTTTTGGTCCAGAAGACATTTAAGTTTACAATTATTGGAAAGAAAGTCTTAAGTGAAAGATCACACACACACAAAATAGTCTGTACACATAATTATACTGTATACAGGGTTAATTTTACCTCGTTTTATTCTGAATTCGTCTTTCTCCACTTTCAAACAGTTTTGTTCCGTCTAAAAATTTGCTTAGTCATCTTGAGTTGTGTTTTTAAAGAGATTATTTGAGCCATTTGAATTTGCCCAGTCTTCAATTCGCCCATTGACAATGAAGGTGATAGTGGCAAAAATAAAAGGGGGCAAATATTTCCCAGTATACAGCTGATTACTAACTTCTTACACTCTGGCTTTGTTTTTAAGGTGATGACAACGATGAGGATGTAGAAGCAGTGATGAGTGCACTCATCACTGAGTTTATGGAGGTGACTGGTTCTGATAATTCAGAGACGGCGAGATACTACATTGACAAGTGTCAGATGAACATCGATCAAGCCATTGTCTGCTACTATGATGACATGCCTTAATAGTCTGTTCAGTGGATCATTGGAGGAAATTAGGCCACGAGTCTAGATAGTCTGAAGGAAATTGCATCAATATCTGGATACGTGGAGGAAAATCCTCAAGGTGCCAACCTGGAATTGGGGGAAGTTCCATCAAGTGTCTGCCAGTGGATGATGGGAGGAAATTACACCTGGTGTCTGGATTGTTGAAGGAAATTCCACCAAGCGTCTGCATAGTTGGAGGAAATTCCTCCTGGTGTTTAGATTGTTGGGGAGGAAATTCCTCTAGATATCTGGATAGCTGTAGGAAATTCCACCAAGCATCTGGATTGTGGAGGAAATTCCACCAAGCATCTGGATAGTTGATGGAGATTTTTTCAAGTTTTCTGGAGAGGAAATTTCGCCTTGTGTCTAGATGGTGGGAGAACAAAATTTTATCTGTTGTGTTTTTTAAAATAAACTCTGTAATGAATTGAATTTTTTCAGAGAAGTGTGAATTGTACTTTTTTGTTTTCTAGCTATTTTAATTACTAGTTGATTTATTTTCACAAATTTTAATCCACAGAGCAGTGAGAGATTTTATATTTTTGTTCATTTTTAATTATATAAATTGTGTTTTTATTTAAAACATGCAGTCTTCATTTTGTAACTTTCAAATAAAGGTGCTATAACGAGGCTGTTGTTGTATGGAACACATTATAGTGCATTATCCTTCTGATAAGGGAGATAACTCGTACTAGGTGAAACTTCTTACCGAAAAAGAATTAATTGAGTCAACGGAAATTGTGGGCACCGGTACCTTTAACTAACTTACTTGCAATTTTTTTGCAATGATTGTTTGGATACATGTTAATGTGAATTAATTTAAAAGACATTTTTTTTTTTTAGAGAAAGAGATATGTTGCACCTTATTACTGTCACTGATTTGACTTGTAGCTGTTAGAAAACCCAATTGCATGTGATAGCTACATGTAATTAAACTCTTGGGTTATTGTCTAGTCCAATAATGACTAGTCCAATAAATATGACTATACCTTAAAGTTCTTTTTAATACCGTATGCAGTTTTGAAAAAAAACTTTTTTGTTTGGATACATGTTAATGTGAATTAATTTAAAAGACATTTTTTTTTTTTAGAGAAAGAGATATGTTGCACCTTATTACTGTCACTGATTTGACTTGTAGCTGTTAGAAAACCCAATTGCATGTGATAGCTACATGTAATTAAACTCTTGGGTTATTGTCTAGTCCAATAATGACTAGTCCAATAAATATGACTATACCTTAAAGTTCTTTTTAATACCGTATGCAGTTTTGAATAAAAAAAGTAGGTTGAATATTATGAATTTATTTGTATTACATACATGTATTGTGCTTTATGGATATATTTTATTTACAAACTTTTTTCATGATTGAGGTGACATTCCTGCTTTTGATCGAGTTACATGACCCTGATGGTTTATATACCTGCATCAATCTGTAATTCTCATGATTTTACTTTAAACATTTCAATGTACATTTTAAAAAAAGTTGGATGGTCATGCCATGGCGGTTTTCCTTGACTTGATGATAGTGCATTGCTTGAAAAATTAGTGTATTCTTGGCTTGAAAATTATAATATTTTAAAAATATTTGGATTAATATGAGGGCTAGAGCAATGCAGGACAACCAAGCCTCGTTTTTGGGATCTGTTGGAAGATATTGCGATAAAAATTCAATTTTTTGTATGCTTTATTGCAAATTCCATTGTATATGTATAATGATTGAATGATGTATAATTATGCCCTGTCTTATTGTGAGTTGTGAGAGCAAAAAGAAATAACTTGTTTGATAATTATAAGCTTACTGTGATTTGCCTTGCCAGTTATCAATAATTTTTATTAATCATGTTAATGATAAACTATTTGTTATTTCTAAAAAGTTTAGTGAAACTAAGTTCAATATGTACTATTATGATAAGTATGGTTGCTGTAATAATGTTTTGAAGTAAATAAGGAACTTTTTTGTCAGATGAATACTTGTATATGATAGGCAAACATTCAATAATTTATTCTTGAAGCATTTTAATTCATGTTTATATCATTTGCTGAGTCAGGCTCAATCGGTGCCATATATCTTTTCTCTTAATGAATGATTTTCCGAGTTTGTAAGCAGCAATTCTATATCCAATCATCAATATGCTTTCTTGTTCATCATATATAAGAAAATTTAATTAAGATTGTTCCCGACGTTTTATTGGTTTTAAAAATGAAATAAAGAAAGCTTCCATGAATAAAATTGAAGACATTTTATTCTTTTATTGCTGATTTTAAGAATCAATGAAAAACTCTCTCTCTCTCTCTCTCTCTCTCTCTCTCTCTCTCTCTCTCTGATTTTTAAAAATTGTTTTTTTATACAAGATAGATATTTTTACAAGATAGATAAATGTGATAACCTAAAAATTGATTAGGGTATAAGAAGAGAAGGTCACTAGAATTTTTAACAGGGTGATTTCGAAACTTAATGACAATCAAACGAGGTGCCAATTAAAGATGTAGAAAAATATTCAAACTTTTAAGCTAAAATATATGGAAATGTTCTTTATTAAAAAATGGTAATAGTTTATAGCTAAACAAATCATGTAAAAATTTAAGGTCAGACGCGACCTATCTTCCATTCTTTTCAATTTTTTTCTTATCTACGCAATGATTATTTCCACTACGTAATTTCAAAATTATATTTTCATATCATATGATAATTGTCTATTTGGATACATAGTTTCAATTGAAAATATATACTATGAATTTATCAATAGGCATTCAATTGCATTTAGTATGCAATTAAAAGAAAAATTCCAAATATTTTTAACTCCGAAAATAGCCTGGTAATGCACCCTGAGTTTTTGGGCATTAACAGGTTTTAATGCAAATAAAGAACAAATAATCAAGGAAAATTATCTAAAACTGAGGAACGTCGCGTCTGTCCTTATGGAGATCTGATAGGTAGTTTGTTGCCCACAAGCTTGCTCAACACAATACCAACCGTACCCATCTGAGATTTTTTCAAACCATGCAGTTATTGTATTAGTTGATAGAGAACATTTAGAGCCGTTTTAATTAATAAGAGAGTGGGATGTTACTAATGCAAACAGGGGAAATATTCGCCCCCGTTTTATTTTCGCCCTTTTCACACTCGTTGTCAGTAGGCGAATTTGAGACTGGGCGAATTCCGGTATCTCAATTTATCACTGTGTCTGGGCGAAATCAAGACGGGGTGAAACTGTTTGAAAGTGTAGAAGGGCGAAAAATAAACGGGGCGAAAATAACCCTGTGTGTATACAGTATTATTTCTAACCATTAGTTACGGTAGACCCCGCCTTCATCAAATCGGAGTTTGTCACGTACTGCTCAGAGTCCAAGCTCTGTTAACACAATTCTATCAAAAACAAAGACAGTTAATGGTAATACATTTTAAAATCATAATTTCATCGCAGAGCATTCTCATATGGATTGCTTTACAAAATTTTCAAAATATATACACAAGATCAGCTTTGCGGTGTGCATTTCGACCACGATTTCGAGTTTTATTAGGGAAACGCAAAATATTTTCAAATTGATTCAAATGTAAAGATTAATATCGCATTAAATTGAAATACAGTATTCTAGAGGGTCGATGTTTTCTCACTTCCCACAATTTACATGTATAGGTGTATATTACGTGTTTACCGGTTTATTGATATCACTTTACAATTACAATTGTGTTGTTAATTATCCTCTCCAAAAGTCTTTGTTATCTACATCAATATTTCTTCGTGTGAAATACGTCAATATTCCCATTTGAAATAGACACCAAATCACGCAAAAGTCTTGATCATGGTCTTAAGGTATAGAATTACCCTCCTCAATGCTTTGAGTAAAATATTGTGACGCGGGTTACGAGTCATGCACTTATTATAACCAGCCAGAAACATTAAAAAGAAACTACGCTCATGTAAAAAGTGTTTCCTTTATGTAAATGAAATTATAATTCTTTCAACAACTTTAATTGTTATACCCCTGTAAACCAGTTACTATATAACTCTATACAAAGAAAGGTCCAGCATTTTGACTGTTGGACTAAAACTGTTGGATTGGAACTGTTAAAATCGACTGTTAAAAAAAGACTGTTGACCGGTGACGTCATATTCCGCAAAAACGAGTTAAAAATTAGTATGGGTAGCCTATAACAAGACAGTTGTTTACTGTGTCTCGGGCAACAGTTGAACTGTCGGACCGGCTCGCAAACTGTTGCCCGCGGCCTTCGGCCTTGGGCAACAGTTTGCGAGCCGGTCCGACAGATCAACTGTTGCCCGCGACCCCAGTCAACAACTGTAAACTACCGACTTACGTCAAAGGTGACAATGCTAGTTGTTTCAACGTTAAGGAGTTGGCGAATTCGGGTGACAACGTTGATCAATCATTATTTAATGTTAAGGTCTCGATGTTGAAACTCTAACAATATTTCAATGTTACTTTATTGAAGACACTACTTATTTCAACGTTGAAGGTTTGAACAAAATTTCGACGTTGAAACAACGTTGAAGACCCAGCATATTTTCAATATTTCGAACAGCAACTTCTTTCGTTTTTTTTAGCTATTAGTAAGACCAGTAAAATAGCGACCCGTCATTGCTTTTAACACTGCAGATCTTGGGTATTTGGGTATCATACAATTTACTAAGCTTGCTCTATGTCGGCTTGACCGTCAGATTTAAGATGCTACTGGGTAACGATTGCAAAGAAAGTCAGTTCTCCGATACAGCCCATGCAGTCACTACATTGATTTCATGTTCTGTGAAAGGCCGTTTTTATTTCCCTTTGGATCATTGTGGCTATACTGTATTATACTACATGTATTTTTCATAGAAGTATGTTGTACATGTAGATAATTTTTTTTTAAATTAGACAGTGTGCAGAATGGAATTGGTAATCATAAGTTACAGCTATGGATTCGTCGATTTTGTGTTCATGCGGACATCTTTGTTTTGTTCTATCGTTGGAAAGCAAGCATGGATACCTTTTATAAAGTGAATTGCACATTGTTTTCCTGGGTTTTTCCCTTCATTCTTACATGGTGTCAGAATTCGAACTTAATTTATATTTAAACTGATTCAGATTATGATATTATTTTTCAAATCTAAGTTGCTGGATGGTCGTAAGGACAATATTTAAAGTACGTCATTATCATTCATATCATGTTTAGTATGGTATGATATCATATCATGTACATGAAATATTGTATAGTATTTTATTATATGTATCATATCATATGATGCAGTATTAAAATATTCATACAGTATTTAATCAAATGATACGATACGATATATCATACCATTCATTATGATATTTTAATGTTGATCATTAACTATGCTTTTTATATAATAATAAAAAGGTTACGTTTCATAAATCCATGATGTCTTTGTGAATTCTGGAATCTCTGATTACCCATGTTTTGAGGAAGCGAAAATTGCTACTTCGAATACAAAGAGTGATATTGCTTTGAAATAAAATAAATAATCTAGAGGGTCGATGCTTTCAAGGGAGTACGTGTGTACATGTTTACAATTCATGTTCTCACCTCCCACAATAAATAAATATATATATATATATATATATATATATATATATATATATATATATATATATATATATATATATATATATATATATATATATATATATATATACACTACGTGCTTACTGGTATATTCTCACTTTAATTGAATTTATTTTGGTTACATGTAATTTCCTTACCAAAGTCTGTTGACAACTGCGAGACTGTAGGTGAGAAATACGTCAGTATTCCCGTTTGAAATTGACTCCAAACCCTGGAAAGGCATTAATCCTGTCTCTGATCCCCTAGGAAGATATATATTTATCTTCATCAATGCTTCCAGCAATGTTTTGATGAGTCACTTTTCATATTACCAGCCAGAAACGGAAAAAAAATAAGCTCGAATATGAAAATAAGTCTTTCAAAAATTTCAATTATTGATTCATCTCAACAGAGACAACAGTTGTTTCAACGTTGAGGAATAGTTAAATTCAGGCTGCAACGTTGACCTACAATTGTTGAGCTCTCAATGTTGAAAAAACATTTTAATGTTGATTGAAGGCCCTGCGTATTTTTAACATTGAAGACATACACCATTTTTCTGCGTTAAAACAAAGCTAAATTAAGACCCTACACACCATATAGTAATTTCAACATTGCTAACAGATACTATACATTGTCTTTGTAGCTAGTAATTGTTAGGCCAGTGAATGCTCTAGGACCCATAACTGGTGTTAACATAATATATAAATAGTGCCTGATTGGGAGGGTATCAGTTGAAATTGACACCCTGAGAAAACCATTGTCAACCGACGCGAAGTGGAGGTTGACAATGGTTTTCGAGGGGTGTCAATTTCAACTGGTACCCTCCCAAACAGGCACTATTTATTTTATTATACTGAAGGTCTTAATTTTATAGCAAATTTGAATGTTTTTATATAGAAAAGACGTAAGTTCTACGGCGAACCGTACGCGCATAATCTACGCGCATGTAACAATTCGTTCTATCGGCCCGTTGCCAAGTGTGTTGCTAACGCTGAGGGTATTAGAACGGATTGTCAACTGCGTCTAAACCAATCAGATTTCAGTATTTAACATGAAAGTATAATAATGCATTATATGTGTTATGCAATTTCCAAGACCTTTTGGTCAGCTTAACCGTCAAAAACACGCTATAGTGGGTCATAAATAAATAAAGTCGGTCTTTGATGTACATCATGCATTCAGTACACCATTAAATTCCATAATCTGTTAAAAACAATTTTATTAGTATTTGGATCATTGTGACTTCATCGATGTTTTTTTTTTCATCCGTACACAAGAGGTGATTTTGAACCTTAGTAACAGTTTCTGACATCACATTTTTATTTACACCCGGCGTCAGCAGGAGACACGGAAATTAACACCCGGCTTGTTAACCAATAAGATCTCACGTTATAAGCGACATAGGAAATAAAGTTTATTATCTTAAGGGAATACGCATGTACATGCTTCGCGAAAATTCTCACTCCACTGACTATATTTATTTACTTCGTGCATACCGGTTAATCGTTCTCACTCTAAACCAAAGTTCATTGGCATTATTTCCTAGTTCTTTAATTCTGCATCATACACATGACATTGGGTGCAAAATACGCCAATATACCCTTAAGAAATGCACACAAAATCCAAGAAATCCTTGCTCTAGGTTCTTTATATGTACCGAAGCTTTGAATTTTTCATGGATTTAGTGTTCTAATCTCAGAAGTCAACTTCCGCAGGCAAATGGATGTAGATGAGTATTGTCAGATCTTTTGAAGATTAATGTTAAATGGGAAAATCGGTTGCAATTTATTCTGGTTGTAGTCTGAACAATCTAAAACACACACACAAAACCACCTAAAACAATGCAATGGAGTTACCTAGCATTTTTTATATATTTTTCTTAATTTTAGTTGAAACAAATATTTTTATTTTCTTTATTATAGATCAAATAAGAAGATCTGTAAGAATAGTCAGTAGCACTTTTAGTTTGCATTACACGTATATGTTTACTTGACACAGATATACCTTTGAAGGTTTCAAACTTTTTTAGTTTTTTCCTATTTAAAGGGACCTGGACACGATTTCAGATGAAAATTTTATTTTTGATTTTTATGTATTAAATAGTTAACTTGTGTATTTTGAATGATTTACCAAAATTTGAATGTTAGAAGTCGTGTTACAAGCGAGATACAGAGGAAAGAAGTCGTTGTTATGTAAACAAAGCTCGAGTCTTATATTTGTTTACAAATAATGTAAAGTAAAGAAATTACCATTTCTTTGACAAAATAACTTGTGGAAACAAGATAAACTTATTAAATGTGTTCATAAATAAGTTTATCAACAACAAAATGCAACATTAGATTGAAACTTTTACCAATTTAAGACATATGTAAACAATAACAAGACTCGAGCTTTGTTTACAAAACAAAGAATTTTAACCTCTCTAACTCGCTTGTAACTCGATATTTGACTTTCAAATTTTGATAGAGCATTAAAAATATCCATATTGACCATTCTAGACATTAAAAATGAAAAAATAAATTTTTAAAAAATTGAGCTCAAATCGTGTCCAAGTCCCTTTAAAAATTATGACATATAATTGGCAATATGTTATTTGGGTGTTTTAAGGATTTAAATTTTTTTTGGTTAAATTATACATGTATGTATCAATCAACTTGGTTATCTACATATCGACAAAGCTCAGGGGTTAAACTATTTAAGGGTTTTGAACCGCAGATCACGAGTTCGAATCCGCCTGGGGCTTTTGTTAATATTATATATTACTGAATTAAATTTTTTGAGTTATATTTTACTGAATTAAATTTTTGATAATTATATTATTAATTTATTATCCAAAACTGTGTATTTTCGCCTATTTGACTGATATACCCTTTATGCATCATGATATCTATCATTATGATAATTAAGTAATGTTTTGCCGAGAAACTTTTCAAGGTTAAGTGAGCCACCTTAAGATATTTTTTTATCCGGAAAGGATGTAAGAAAAAAATTGGGACCCAAGTTTTTGTATTAATGGAAAAATTATACAGGATATAAATGTTTTTTTGTAGATAAATTAATAAGTGTGAAAAAGTTAGGGAGGACACATTATCCATCAATTCAATCTTAGAATCTTAGATTTGCTACTTTTAGCAAGTTAGCTCAATGCCTATAGTCTCTCATTTAGTAAAGAAAAATAAAAATATATTTTTTAGCGCTTTGAAATACGATTTCCCCCCTTATCTATATACAAATATCTTTTTAAGTGTTTAATTAAGTCTAATAATGGTCAACATACAAAATTTTAACAGAATGTGTCCGAGCGCCAGGTTAAAACATAGTTTAGTGGTTATATACATAGAATTATTAAATATCATTTATAAATGAAATGGAGGTAAACACAATCATTTTAAGATAAAGAAAATATTCCATTTGATCACGATTACTTTTAAGACCTTTCACGCCGACACTGTTTCGTAGAAATTTCTCCAAATCTCGGGAGTGTATTTTACAAACTCTCGTTTTCTGCGATAACTTCTCCGGGTTTGTCGTTTTATTTTGACCGTGGGAAATCAACAAAATCTCGTCTTTCTTAAAACGTCAATTTACGAGGAGTTGGCGTATATTTTACACAGCTAGCGATTTATTTTTTTCGTCCTGCTGTGCCCGATTGTTCGACGTAGTATCTTCGCAATGAGACACGACGTATTGAAAAAAAAAAAAACAAATTACCCCCGGGAGATTAAAATCTTCACCCTGTGTCACGATGCATTGAGTTTCATTTTTATTCTCGGAAGATTGATATATGATCTCACGTGTATCATTTGTTTGTATCACATCTATAAATCATTAATACATGTACATGTATTTAGTGCATGGGTACGCACCTCGATTAAATCGAGAACTACATACATGTAATTATACATTTTTATATAGGTTCTGTACTTCATATTTTTTTTATTTAAACAATATGTAATTTAATATAGTATATAGAATTGGATTAGACAGCAGGCACAGCCTATTTTAGCCATCTCCCTCTCCCTGTATTTGATTTTAACCCTTCTAAAACTTCTCTGATATATGTAATAAAAAATATTGATTTCATTTCATAAAATACATGACTTTGTATTTCATCAATTTAATTAATGAAAGACACCCCATAAGAACTCTCTGGTCTACCATATAACATAGTGAAGCAATATATACACATTGAATTGAATAAATTTTTTAACTTTTTCTTTTTAATTATTTATTTTCAGTTCTAATTGTGACATGTTCTTTCAAGGACTGTTCTCAAAATAGCAGAATCTATATCCATATTTAAGGGCAAAATTTAACAAAATGATTGGAAAGCGACAGTCGAAAACAAAGTTTGAAAGTCGATTTTGAAAATCTGATGGGGTCCGATTTGATTTTCAATCGATTTTCTGAAAGTAATCATACTGACTATCTATACAATCTGTACATTGTGATAACAAAATGGACTTTTATTTCGTATCTTAACAATCGACTTCATCTGAGCATTTCGATTTAAAATCGTATGAAAAATCGCATCGTATGACCCGTTAACATGGAATTGACCATGACCGCGAAAATCAATTAAAATATGGTAATATAATTGTAAGTTGCAAAAAATTGTGTAAACCGACTTTCAAGATATTTCGAGTTACATGCAATCGAACTAGCAATAAATAAAGAAACGATTTTGGCATTTTAATACCACTTGTAACCTGCCGCTCAACGACAAATTAAAAATAAATATCAGAGTGCCATAGCTTCTCAAAATCAATGTGATATGAATTGGAATGTATCTAAAAATGTTATATACAGGGCTAACCTCATTATATACAAAGTAAAAATAATTATATACATTTCACGATTACAACGTTATCTTGTGACGTGTTATTATATTAAAGGGGCATGGTCACGATTTTGGTCAAAAATTCTTTTTCCGACTCTAATGTTTACAGTGCTTCAGTAAGGCATTTTTAATAGGCAACCAAAATTTGAGTGTCACTTGTTGAGTAAAAAGCGAGTAACAGAGCCAATTCTTTGCTATGTAAACAAATCTTTTGTTTACATTTTGAATGTTGTTCAAAGTAAAAGTTCCAGTTTTAGACCTAAAATGTATGATGTTAAACGTTAGAAACTGTTTCTTAATGCATAAAATGAATAAGAACATAGACAAATCGGCTTGAAAAAGATTATTTAATGGTATATTGAACCTATGTAAACAAAAACAGGACACGAGCCTTGTTTACATGACAAAGAATTGTGAGCCCTGTATCTTGCTTAGTATAACTCTACGACTGACTCTCAAAGTTTATTTGATCATTAGCAATACATTTCTATAGCATTGTAAGTAATAAAAACAGAAAATAGAATTTAACCAAAATCGTGACCACATGACATGACGCAATGACATACCATGCGCGGATGTGGGGGGGGGGGGGGCGGGGGGGTCCCGACCCCCCCCTGGAAAATGAAAATTTATTAAATTTACATAGTAAAATTATCGTAAATATGCCTCGGACCCCCCCCCCCCCCTGGAAAACACAATTACCCTTCGGACCCCCCCTGGAAAAATTTTCTGGATCCGCACATGCATACAGTTATCTAATTTAAATTAATATATATTTTGCAATTTGTAAAACATTTTAAAACATCCGATAAACTGTGCGTCGTACCCGTGGCTTCATACATCTATGTTTACTAAATAAGGCCAAAATAAAATTATTGTTTGTTTGGAATTGCCTCCCGCCTCATTGAAATACCCCCCCCCCCCACTGATAAAATTTTATTAGCCAAAAAAATAAAGACTTTTTTTTTAATATGGAGATTTTTATTTTTTTAACAATCTATAATTAGGTTAACTTCAAGTTTGAAAAATAGAAAAAAAAAATTCCTCCCCCCCTCCTGGGCTTAGAGACCTCCAGACGGCAATTCAAAACAAACATTTTTTAAAGGATGGCCTAATCACTGCAAAAATTATTTTAGTCTTTTTGGTATGCAGTAAAAAAAACAACGTTAAGGACAGTTATTGTAGATGTTATATGCATAGTGTCTGTGTGCCCAAATGCTCTTTGTGAGAATTTCGTTCATCGGAAGCTAGTGACTAAATTTACATAGTTCGGTGATGTTACTTTCCCAATCTTTGCTTTTTTGTAATTGGCAATTAGACTGCCTACAAGCCAGGATTTTGCTACAGCAAAGACTGCGTGGCTAAAAAAGGCTTTAATATTGGTTAACAATGTATCCCCAAAGAATTATACAATTAAACTTTTTTGTATTCATTCGCCTCTTTCGTTTGATGTATGAGTATATGTGTAAGGGGAAAACAATGAAACCTTTCTAATGGTTATACTTTATAAATAATTTATATCGTTTATTGAGGCTGTTACATATCAAATAATGTCAGCTGCTTTATAATGTCAATAAGATGGATTACTAGTCTCGTGTTCGCACTAAAACTCAGACATGACATGAAATTGGCCAAGTCTCTGATGAGAAAAATCCCATTATTCTGGATTAAATGTGATAAAGCCGACCTTCAGTCACGGTTTATGTATTCCCCCCTCTCTCTCTCTCTCTCTCTCTCTCTCTCTCTCTCTCTCTCTCTCTCTCTTTTAGAAAAAGATTTACGACCCCCCCCCCCCCCAAAAAAAAAAAAACCAGCCATCAGTCAGTGTCTAAAGTAAAGAGTCACTGAATAATTTTAAATAGAACCATTTCAACAAGACCTTGGATTTCGGTAGGACGTAACTATTTATTTTTTGCGTCAAAACGAATTAAAAATGACACTGGTTTCACGCGAAATATGCACCGATTTCGTAGTCTCAGCTCAAATTCCAGACAAATCGTGCAGATTTCAAAGAGCCATACGACTAAGCGGCAAGCAATGAAATAGGCAGACCTGCGTCACATTGCTGTTTGACACAACTACTCAAAGCCCAATCTCTTGTTAAAATGGTGCTTATAAATTATACTCTGTCCCGGGTTTTTGCTTCCACCACTTTTTGCTTGATATTTCGATAATCATAAATACCTTTGTGCTCAGACTACGTTCATCCACTAATATGAAAAATGTCCAGATTATCTGTTTTGAAACGCCCCCTCTACCGTTTCAGGTTTCAATACACATCCCAAAATAGAAAGTCTACGGGAATTTTGCATTGTATCAGCCATTATTAAGCCCGGATGATAACGTTGAAAAATTGAGTGAGGTGTCCCGAGAACTTTCGAATGGAGAAAAGATGTAAACATTTCCCATTATAAATCTCCGTAAGAAATTTGTTTTTGTTCCTGTGAACTTTTATGAGTGAAAAATGATAATTTGTCAATGAAGATATCTTGGATATTTTCCCTTTTATCGTTTTCAACAGCATTTCTTTCACAGGTATGTGTATTTTTATTAAAAATCATCAAAAAAGTGATGGAAGCAATAACTTGGGACAGACTATAGATACGAGTTGTTGTGTGTCACAATAATTTTTTTTGCAATTTTGGTGTAATGAAATAAAAATAAAAAAAATCATTGCAGCTGAATTTAAGAATTTAGAATCTAATTTTTATTGAATCATATATTAATTGTATAAATACTCTAAAACTAGAATGAATATGTGAAATACAGTTTTTTAAATAATTAGAATTGTGACATCAAAATGTATTTGAAAAATTATAAACTCACAAATTTATACAAATTGTTTGAATTTTTAAATAGACTACCTCTATTCATCAATAATATTTGTTTAACTCGTGTGTTCTTAATTACCGTGGACCAACTCGCTGAGTTTTTCTTGTTCGTATGAATAATTCATATTCTATTCTGACTGACTCCTTCGCTCTTCTGTAAAGGAAATCTCCCTGTGACTGCTTACGCATGCGCCTATTAACAATACCATATATGGGCAACCATGTTTTCATAACATGATCGTTGTTCTTATACTAGATGTATCTTGAAAATGTAGAGCTTAATTTCGCTATTTCATTGGTGAATTTAGAATAGTATATAAAAATCGAAAATAGTGAAAACGAGAAAAGTTCAGAGACGATCCAGTGTAAGTAACAGTATGTGAAACGTTGGAAGGAACACGTTTTCCATATATGGGCATGGTTCAGACCGTGCAGATGGCCGTCCGGATGAAACTGAAAACTTCGAGAGTGACCTCCTTTATGCTTTGCGGTCTTCTAGATAAACCATGATCATATCTGAATGATGACCGCTTTTTTTTCGGAAACGAAAAGATAAAGTTGTAGTTGCTTTATGATGCTGACCATCTGTGGCCTGTTGAGTCAAGTTTTCCTGAGAGGAGAACGTATCACACATGTACATGTGAGAAACTAACTTGTTTTCTATAAATTTCTTAGGATCTTTAAAATATTTTTTTTTTACATTACTGAAATCCTTTATTCATTCTTTGTAGTTTCGTCATGCACGATTGGTTATGCGCTCAGTATTAAATTGTATTTTCTGGATGTCGGTTTGGTCCTAGGGATTGCTATTATCTCAAAAACATTGTCATTGATAAAACTTGTAATTATTTTAGTTGTTGGAATTTGTTTGTTCGTGGATAAGCAGTAAAACCGTTAAAGGGTACTGCTTATCAGTTTTCCACGGAAAAAAGGATGCAGGCTGAGGAGAAAATCAACTTTACACAGAAAACCATATTGACCTTGCATTTCAGACTAATTTTTATTATTAACCGTATTACTACAGTTACTTTATAACAACTCTGCAATCTTCTTTGTTTAAGGTTTAGAATGTTTTAAACATGGGTAATGTTTCGTAAATTTCAACATTTATAAATATATAAATCCCAGTCTCTAGACTAACGAAAGACGTGGATCATTTGGTGATCGATCGAACTTTCAGCAACTTAGTAAACACACAACGCCCAGAATACATGTATTACCGTTGACTATATTTAAAAGCCCTCAGTGAGTTCCAAAGATGTATATTTACATGTAGATTTAAAACAGAATAGTTTTTTATGGATTATATATTGAGGAGAGAGAGAGAGAGAGAGAGAGAGAGAGAGAGAGAGAGAGAGAGAGAGAGAGAGAGAGAGAGAGAGAGAATAAGTACATGTAACAATTCATATTTTTCAAACGTTTGTTACATTCGTCATAAACTCAGAATTTATAGTCTTATCCAGTAACCCATTTGTAACCAATAATATGTTTAATGAGTATAAATAATTAACCAAACCTAACAAATGGATTCACATTACGTCGTTACCATATAACAGTCGTTCTCAATTCACAAAACATACATGTGTAGCAATACCCTAAAAAAATATTGCAACATTTTTATCTTTTATTAAAATCATCAGATTTGGGATACAGCTTACAAAATTTATCGGACTTTTTGTTTGGTAATGTGTCGTTCAACCCAGGTCGATTTGTATACTCGTGGGAAATATTGTGTTCTTATTATATTGATCAACTGTTCATGTAGAATGTTCGATATATCAATGCAATACTTCATATCTGGTTTACAACAGATGCATAATTTTACACAAAGCCTTTAGTTTTGTTTTTTTTATTTAAAAAAGAAAATATTATAATAGAGATCCATGATTTAAATTTATAATGTCATTTTGCTCATTTTGTTCTAAATGTAATCATTTTTCCTATTTCCGTTTGTAAGAGTAATTCATAACCCCATAAACCATTCTCAAGTATCGGTTAAAATTGGAATTAAACAGAGACAGATCATCAATTTTTGACAAAACACAAATTAAACAAGTTATATGTATATGTACAAGACAACAGAACATTCCATTGATTCGGCTTTATTGCATATGAAGAAATCATCATTTTTCTCTATATTTTATGCTCAGTAATCACCGTTTTTGCTAGGGACTGCTGAAGTATCAAGTTGCTTTAATGGCTGTGATCTCAAATGTGACTCACTTTGATTCTCTGGTGATTACATCTAAGTAAAACCTGATGAATGAATTTGTATACTACATGTAACCAAAGTTATTTTTATTTTTACTATTAGTAAAAGTCGCTTTTGTAGTGTCAAGCGTGTTTCGATAAAATGTTTTTTAACAGTAATATACAAAGAGTAAATTTCAGAACATTCTGAATCAGTACTTTGATTTTAGGGATGATATATATCCATCTCATTGTCAAATACATTGCACCTGCTTAAAGCCTTAGTCACAACTGGTCGTACGTGCTTCTACGGGTGATCTACGGGCGGATTTCAATGAAAATCTTGCGAGACACGTAAGTGCATCTTACAATTTTGGAAGGACGTACGCTTCGCGTTAGCACACACGTTGGCTGTTGAACTTGCACAACAATCACCACGGTTTCCTTGCGAGATCTGAAAACGTACGCTGCACTTGCGCTTCACTTAAGGAACCCGTAAGATGACCGTACGAATTGACTTGCACGAATGACGTAAGGAGATCTCACTTGTCCCTTGCGTTACATGTACGTTGACTGCAATTCGAATGTGCTTACCATCAACATGTAAATTGATCGCACAGTAAACGCACATCACACTTATGTCATTCGTACGCTTGTGGTGCGTGCGAATCGCCCATAAATAAGATTTTTATAAAAAATGATTATCTAATGAAAAAATTCCCCATAAGGATAAGAGAATAGACAGCTTTACCATTCATCAAAATCAAATCAAAGATTCTAATATTAAACCTCCTTCTAAAATACAAAATGAAACAAACAAATACGTTCTTTCTGACAAAAAGATGGAAGGCAAAGAAGAAAAACTGGACAAGAAGGAACTGGATATTGAAGTAGATTGAAGAGAAAAGGCATAAGATTTCTCAATCACTTCGACCTGCAAGCGTGCTAACATAGAATCATATACATTTTCGGAGTAAGGAGAGGAAAAATTATATTTACGCGCAGAGCGATAATTGTAACTAATTAAAAACCAACTACACAAAAAACTTCAAACACATTCTACTAGAGGAAGTTGTTGTTTTCGTGAGTATGATAATTTTCGTTTGTATGCAGAGTACATGTACTTTCTCTATTTTGAAAATATTGATTATCGTCTGATATTAAAACTTTATAAAATTGTTTTCATAATTGTATGAAAAAAAAATCAGAATATCAGGAAAGAATTTGTAGACTTTGATTTTTAAAATGTATGAATTGTAAGTGGTCTCACTCATTTAGTAATAACATTTGTAAAAGCAAAGTAATTCGATATGGGTTTTTACTTTCAAATGCTTTTTTTGAAGATATTGTTAAGTTCAACAAATAGTTAACAAAACTTTAAAATCATTTATAGATATTACAATGGCCAGAAAATTATCAGTTGATAATTAATTCGCTGAAATTAGATTTTTGTGCAGACTTTCCTCTAGATTTCAGAGAAGTTTTCACTATTTTATGGTATTATATACGAAATATAAATTACGTTTTCAAAACATTCTTCATTTGTGTCGACCAGTTTAGCTACTCTAATCACCGAAGCAGCAATTATAGAGTAATAGGTTTTTTCCCAAGTTCTTCTGACGTTTCAATATTTACTAGCTTACAGTAGATATATTTCAGTACAAGAATAAAGAAAAAAATGTTCTTTATTTAACGTCAACACTAATAATTGTCCGTGCAGCTGTCGTGGGTCACAGAAAGACGTCGGTACGATTGACTTGCAGGTGACCTACGTCGCGAATGTTATTACTGCCGTTCGCAAGGCAAACGTACGTCTGGTGCACGACAATCGTAAGACGGAAGTAATGTTCCTAAGGGCATCGCACGTTGCGAGTGGCAACCCGTCTTTAGACAAAATTGTACGTGACACCTACGACTGGCACGTCAAACGTCCGTTTGCCTTACGCTGCACTCTCAATTACTTCAATACGATTTTTAATGCTACGATCAGCCACGGGAGCCACGACTGGCAAAATCCGTAGCACACCCACGATCACCAAACACGTACGGCTAGTTGTGACTGAGGCTTAACTTTGATCTTGCTCGACTAAGGATAAAAGTCTTGCATGACAATATAAAATTGCTGCCAGTCAACTGATTCCGGGAGGCAGAGCAATGCTGTTTATTCATTCTTAGATAATTACAGTCAAACTTTGTTATCTCGAACTACACGGGGATGTTTAAAAACTTAGAGATACCTGAGTATTCGAGATACCGAGAGTAAAATACTTTAAAAATAAGTGATTGTTACTTACAAATCACTTCGACATATCCATTGTATTCGAGATATCAGTGTTCGAGATATCAAAGTTCAACTGTTATAATCTTTTAAACAGTGACTTTTCATTTAAGAGGGTTTGGTGATTGTTGCCTTCTTAGACTAAATAAATCTCCTGGAGAAGAACTCTTTACAAAGATTTAGGAAACTGTTCAAATTTTAAAGCTAAAATATTAATATAGAATTTTTCTTTACTACATGAGAGTTTACAGCCACATGGATTATTTTAAAGAAATAAAGATTTAAAAAAAGGAGATCTGATTGGTAATTTTTATTGACCACCGAGGCTTCATACTAAATAACAATTTAAGCTTTGATTGGAAAATTTGATTGAAAAATCTACAATATTTTGTAAATAATGATATCGTACTAGTATGTTCAAATGGAATTGAATGAGTAAACAATTCAAATGGAACTTTTTTCAATGTAAAATAAATATATCTATATTTCAAACATAAAAACCATCCGAGAAATACTTGTAGTATATGAATCATGCAATGAAACATACATAAACGAAGGATCCATAGTACATGTATTTTCATTAATATTCATATGCATCAATTTTCAAGGATTACGTGAAAATTGCAGTTTCAATGATAAATGTACGTAAATATGCAGCCAATGCTCTTATCATTACAAAAATCGCCCATTAATGAAAAATCAATTTCGTGGATCAACTCAACAAAGAAATCCACGAAAATTGGATTTCAACGAATATTAATGAAATTACATGTACTTACGTGGATAAACACAACAACGAAATTAGTGGAAATTGGAATTAAACAAATATTGATGAAACAGAAGTTCATGTAAATATCAACATAAAATGCCATCGTTCATCAATGAATACAATGATAAATCATATATTTACATACATACAAATCAATATACCTGTCAATGTACAACTGCAATGATCTTGACATTTACATGAATGATTATCATGAATATCGGAATATGTTTTAATAATAATACATGTAATATAAAAATATATAATTATTAATAACATTTCTTGAAAGCCCTTTACCGTACATTTGATTACCAAAATCCAATGCTGAATGTCACCAAAAAATGGATTTTTTGTTGTTGGTTACCATGGTTACCAGTACAAAGACAAAGATTGGTTACTATGATTACCAGTATAAAGACAACGATGTTTTTATTAAGATTCCAAACCATGCTTAGCTACCAAAGGTAAATAAATAATAAAGTGATTAGTTAATTGTACCTTGTGTGTGTATTTTGTTAAGCTCTATAGGCTCAGGATCAATAAAAGAGGATCTAAAACCTCATCAAAATTAAAATTGAAACATAAAAATAAAAATTAAATTAAAACTTGTAAAATTCTATTCTTGTCCCGACACGTGAAACAAATAAGACAAATTTCGCAAAAGTTAAATAAATATATAAATAATAAACTCCACCCTTTTACTTACAAAGATACTTTAACATCTTTTAAATGTCAAAAATATTGTAAACGATAATTACATTTAGCGGTTTATTCTGATTAGCGATTTTGGCGGAATGCGGCTTCAGCTACATCGAGTACATCGCCAAAATGTCAAACATATATTCGATAAATAGGTACATTCAGAATTGCGCTAATTCACGCTAATCTGTTGCAAGCTCATTTTCCGCAAAAGATCGTACACGCTAAATATAATACGTTTACAGTTAATTGTTCTAGAACGAGCACCAAACAACAAATTCACTGTATTTTGTTCACCGTTCGCACAACGGTACATTCGTGGATGACGTATCGCCCATTGGGTGCGATTCATGTTGTTCCATACGACGAATATCAAACAGTTCTAGCTTTTTGAAGATCGGCAACAGTTTCTTGCATTCCTTGTTGAATCTTGAGTCCCTCACGAAGTATATATATGGATTCCATAGCGGGGCACACTTGGCTAGTACCACGGGAACGGCTGATAGGGCAAGATGCATTGTACTATTTTGAGTGATGATGACATACATCGCCAATGCCGCATATGGACTCCAGGAAAACAGGAATGCAACTGTCAAATTTATTTTCATAATTCATAATTATTCTAGACACATACGAATAAGCATCCAGATTTTCAAATAAACAGACTTTGATTGTTAAACATTTAATTAACTTATGAATAAACAGGAACACGTATGGAAGGGCAAGGAAGGGGGCATGTATAGTGTTTGACGAACCAAGAGTCTTTTACAAAGGTCACAGACTGTATATAAGATTGAAAAATTAGTATAAAAAAATTTAATAATTCATGCAATACACGTATTATCACTTCAGAGAGCTCCAATTATAACTTTAGAAATGTATATAAGGTTGCTACCTGCTCGAGTCTTTCGATTCTATGGAATACTGTGGAATCATTAATATTCACAGGGGAACAATCTTTGTGAATATTTTGAGTTCTCACAAATTAATATCACCATGCGACGGATATAGAAACCCAGTCCTAATTAAAATATATACAGTATAAACATGCAAATCAAGGAAATGGCATACTATATAGACTTAAAAAAAAAAATGAAAATTAACAAAAAGTGGCCCTCACAAATATAATTGACGTCACACTATACCGGAAGTAGTATATTACATGGTGCTAAAAACTGTGAACCTTTTATTAAAACCCCGGCCGTACCCTTTTAAACTAGAGGCCTTCCTCTCCACACCCTCTCCCGACCGCGGAACCTCGGGTCTTTTGATTGGGTGAGAATACTGATAGCATGCACGTTCTGTACTAATATCCAATGCAATATACAGGACATACATGTACTTTTTTACTTTCGTGTAGTTGTACAGCACTTTTACTCACCTATCATGAGCAAAATGGTGACCGTCACGTGATATTCATATCTATCATTCTTTTTATGTATTCGTTTTCTTTTCATCTGAAAAATTAAGCAAACTTGATTGGTTCAGGCATAATAATTTTAACAACGCTATAGTTTATGGAATTTTTTTTTTTTAATTAAATTTAGATTTGAACGCATGCCCGCGATTAGATCTACTGAAATGATAAGAAGATAAATAAAAAGATAAGTCAGTGTTATGATCTATATTAGGGAAGGTTTGGTGATCATTACTTGCTTAACATCATCATCATCATCGTCATCATCATCATGGCGATGATATAAAAGGTTTATTCTCAATATATAATTGCTTCACATCATCAACATCATCATTATCATCATAATTATCATCATAATCATGCCGATGATAAAAAAAACTTGGTTTATCGTCAATAATTGCTTCAAATCATCTTCGTCATCATCATCATCATCATACTTGACATATGCATAGTTAACTAACATAATTTACATCTAATATGTCAAATCATGGATTTGCTTTCCCATTGTATGTACATGTAGTAAAAGTATGTTAGACTCTTCTTTCACGGAAGTAGACACAAATGCGATGAAACTGACGTGACCTCATTAAAATCTCTATTGATAACCTTAGAGCATGACTTTTTCTAATCATAAAGCAACATAAGCGACAAAGATCACGTATTATTCAAAACTTTGTCCCATAAAACTTAAAATGACTTTTTGGACGTCTCGTGTAGATCATTATTCTTAAAAGGGTAAGTTCCTGTCAGACTACAAAAGATAAGACTTAGTTCCTGTCAGACTACAAACAAATCAAAGGGCAAAAATCTAAGGTGCCAATTAACACGTGTAACACATGATTACAACATGACATGTCATTATGGTCAAGGCAAAAAAAAAAAAAATTGGGTAAAAGTACTGTCACGTACTCTCTCTCTCTCTCTCTCTCTCTCTCTTTCTCTCTCTCTCTCTCTCTCTCTCTCTCTGCACTTGGTAATTGCAAATTGCAATGAACAATCAATCATCTGCAAAATGTCTTGACAGAGGTAATATATGAGATATTTTAGTATAATCTCTGTTAGGATCGTGTTTCCAGTATAAGAATGAGTGAAGCAAAACTACTTTTGTAAATGATAATTTAACCCTGGGATTAATGTAAAATCGAACGGTTGGTTATGTGAAGAATTCGTCCCCTTCCATTATAAATGACCCTGAAAACTATATATCATTCATTTTCATGTTTTGTGTGTGTTTAGAACCATTTTAATAAGAGATTGGACTGTGAGATTTTGGGTCAACCAGTAATGTACCTCATCCATGGCGCTTTGAAATCGACAAGATCTGTCTGGCTTTTGAGCTAACACTACGCAATCTATGCATATTTACTCGAAACCAGCGTCATTTTTAACTTGTTTTGATGCAAGAAATAGATAGTTATGTCCTACCGAAAGTCAAGTTCTTGTTAAATGGTCCGTTCTATTTTATTACTATAAAAGATAAAAAGATCACTTCTGTCCATTCAGACGCCAGTCGGTGAATAGATTTATATACTCTCTTTAGTACAGGTACATATACATGTAGGCCCTATCTTTTAAAAAAAATAACTAGTGTTTTTTCATTATTTTGCCCAGATCGCGTACGTATAACTTACAGCTAGTTGAAAAAAGTGTATACCATCTCAAATCATGAGAGTTCATATAATCATTAATCTATGATTCGCATGAGATTTTAGGAGAGGCGTAAATACATGTCATATGTTAAAAAAAATTGATACACGCATCGATATCAAAACAGTTACTGAACTTTTTATTTGAATATCCCCTTAGGTTTAAAAGTCAACTACCCAAAAAATAGCTGAATCATTAAAAAAAATAAACAAGGAATGGATGGGGAAGGGTTATAAGGCCAGATAAGTTAATCCGAAAAAATAATGCAAAAAAAGAATGCTATGTTTATTGTAGAATCCTCATCAAACGCGAGGAATTAATATCCGCTTAAATGATATGCGTACACAATATTCATAAATGCGACATTGATTGTTTTTTTTTCATGTCAAATCAGTTTATGTGCACCTAATAAAACAATAAAAAATAAGTTGCTCTCACTCTGTTTCCTAAGTTAAAAGATGCTGCGCATTTATGAATCTATACGAGACATTCTGTGAGGAAAGGCCTAATTATATCGGGTCGCTGCGCAGTTCACAGACAAGATACTAAAATTTTCTTAGAAAACGACTTTGTCGCTAATCCATTGTTGTTACTTACATTTAGGTGTGCAATCATTAACGGACGGCTAACTTTGTCGTAAACCTGATTGCTTTGCTTTAGCATCTACACCATGCTAGCGAAGGCGACAAAATTATAGGTTTCTCCTTCACACTCCGTAAACATCTATCGTCAAAGTCCGTCTGAGAGAGAGAGAGAGAAAGAGAGAGAGAGAGAGAGAGAGAGAGAGAGAGAGAGAGAGAGAGATTGAGAGATGAAATCATGAAAACCAGAAACTAATTTAATTGGAGAAAGGATACTTTTTTTCAAATGCGATTGAAGGAATTTAAGAACGATAGCCCTCTTAAGGAATTATGTGGGTTTTTATTTAATTTACTGCCTTTTGGATAGTTTAGCTTTCAAATCATTCCCAAATCTAGTTATATCGAGATATTGTCAGTAAACCCCTTACAAATAACTCAGAAAAGGAATTAGAAGATGGCAGAATGTAATTTCAGATATTGGGTTATCTGCTGCACAAACAAGATTTACGGAGAGATAGCCAGAAACTTGCCATCAGCTCAAGAAGACGAACGATCTTAAAATTTCCTAATTTTCAGAAAATGTCACGCCCTGGAAAAAAAAACGCGAGTGAAATAATGTACTTTCATGAACAAAAGTCTGATTGCGATTTTAGATTTTTTTCCGTGACGCTTTGTTAAGATGTCAGTTGAATCATAATCCATGATCACTTATATGTATGTATTATAATTGCTTTTTTACTGTAAAAAAAAAATATAAATTAATAAAAATGTGTATTTATTTACAAATAACAATTTATCTCTGTTTTTAACAGAGTTTATTATTCATGTTAAAATTAATATGTTTTCATTTCGATACCAGGTGTGTTTTAACGTAAGTCGGTTAGTTTGGAAGCGACCCAAATTATTCATGCGCTACTCTGACTTCTCTGACCCAGTCTTGCAGCTAAGCAGAAATAACAACGATTTGCACAAACCCTTTTTGCATTCGTCAAAACGTTACGTTCAAATGAACAATCAATCGTTATTTTCTAAATCAGATTGTCCTATTTACTTATTTGATGATTTTGAAAAAAACGTTTAATCCGTGAAACTAGTGAACTTCTCCTTCAGATATTATAGTCATAAAGACTGTTAATGAAACATTTCAAATTATTTTATTTTCGACATGCCAGAAAATAAAATAGCACACATTTCACGAGGTCAGCTCATGTTTTTCAAAGTCTGAGATCTGATTTAATTACTTATAATTCTGACCCATATCACTCTATCAGACGTATCGTGTACTTTGTACTTTGCTTCTAATTTGACTATAAATCATTAGTATGAATACAATGCTCATTACCAATATCTTTGTCTTTGTATGCTGGGAATGTTTCTTTTAATTGCACAGCTCGTTAACGTTAATTTTGATAAAAAGAATTTAATAAAGATTCTAATCACACCAGTGATTAATTGGGAGTGGTAGGGTTGGGAGGGAGGGTCTTTTGGCAAACCGGCGATTGTGTCTCGGCATATTTTTCTCGTAAAACATTGAGGATAGGTACTTAGCATCGGTGGGGGGGGGGGGACTGCCGCCCCCCTTACTTTTTCTCACAGGAGAGATTTATTTTTCTTAATTTACACATAATACCTATAAAAGTTATAGATAGACTACGCTACCCCCCCCCCCCAAAGGATTACGATATTCATTATTTTGGTAAGTTCTTTTTTTTTTTTTTTTTGCTTGTCAATATTTTTGGATGAGTCTGCACCCCCTTCGCCCCCCCCCCCTCCCCACACTTTCAAAAATCAATTTAACGTGCCTGAAGGAAGCTAGGTGGTCAACAAATAACCATAAGATCTTCCTTTAATATTTAGATATAATTTGTTTAGCTATAAACAATCATTTTGTAAAGAAATAATTCGTATATTTTAGATTTGAATTTTGAATAATGTGTTATATCTTTATACAGAGCTCTCCTTTGTACGGAGATTAATATAGTCTAAAAATGGTCATGACCATCCAGCCTTCCTCAACCTTTTTAAAAAGAGTCCATCATTTACGTAAAGCAAAGAGTAAAACACGTTTACATGTAAATTGCTTCGGACAAGAATGATGCTCAGTCATTGGATGAAACGCGTCACGTGATTGCTTTTTAAATCTCTGTGAAGGTGAGCAGCAAAATGAAGATGACATCATGGCAGACACAATTTCTTTTTTTAAAGCATTACGATCTTTCCTATCGGCATCTACAAAAGTTGTAGGTACTTGACATAAGGTTTGTAACTGCCTGTTTTCGAAAATTTTTAAGGTTGTTTAAGTCCACCGAAGGTTCAGCTTCACGTCGCCTTCTTTTGTCTTTGACAACCCGACATGTTTTCTTACAACACATGTAGAAAATCAGTTAAACAGACAAAATAAGTAATATTATTATATAAACAAGGTTTGTGTCATGTTTTTGTCTTTGTAATATATTGTAAAAAGTTAAATTCAAATCACATTTTTTTTCTATTATGGAGGTTCTCGTGTTTGTAACATGTTTATTTATTTTATTTTAGATGGAGGTTCTCATGTTTGCAAAAATTAAGTCAATTAATTTTATTTTATTTTAGATATAGCATTTTCTTGACAATATAAGTGTACATTATTTGTAAACAAAAAGATGACATGAGGTAGATTTATTTACATATCTCTGATTCTCGCTTGTAGCTTAACATTCAAATTTTGGTCAAACATTATTAGGAATGTCCGAATTAGTAAGTAAAAAAGGATTATATAAAACTTTGGATGCGATAAATAGAAATGCAATATACAATAAGATGTATTTAAACAATAAAAACACAATTTGAAGAACCGAGGTTCAGCCGTTCGATTCAATGTTAGCCACCACTCCTTTCTGAACAAAGCGAACCATTATATTTACAATTACTTATCTAACTATAAAATCTTCAATTAGTCTATGAGACGATTGCATGCCTTTCAGAAATAAAGAACTTGAACATGTTGGAGCGCTGATTTTTTTTTAGTTCATTAGCAATGTGTATCATTTTAGCATCATAATCCAAGATTTACGACTTTTGAAATTTTTGAAATGGCATTAGTAAGTACTGTACATAACGAATACACACAACTTACGATGTGTTTTTTCCTATCTGTGACCCAAAACAATATTCGCCTACGAATTGTTTTAGATTTTAAATCCCGATAGACCAATTAAATTGCCTCCTAATGATAAATTTCATACAAGCCGAATCAATATGCGTATCGCTTAGCATTAATTATTAATGCGCCACTACCGGTTTTATACAGCTATAGATTGGGAAAACATGTAACCAGGTGTTATTATCGTGGGTATCAAGCTTCCGCTACATAAAACAATTATTTTATTGAGACACGAGCATAAAAAAACATCCTTAAAATCCTCAGAAATATTGACCAGCTTTCTCCGCTACGAAGGTTAACTGGAAAAATACTACCCATGCTGTACTGTTTGCAGAAAAAATTCTGACAATGTAAAATGTGCTGTGAAATTGTGTCAATCTACGTACGAAACATATTAGATTCGTTTTCTAGGAATTCGAATAAATAATATATCACTGTTTAACCTATTATCTTCTCTGTGTGTATTGGCAACGTATATACAATCGTTCGTATTCATGATGTATTTTCTTTCTAAATCTGCTCACAAGCCGTGAACAAGTGCCTGATAAGTCAACAGAAGGAATGTTTTTTTTTAGAAATAATACATCAATATTTATTGTTGCGACTGCAGGGGATTTCTTTCGGTCTGAATATGTTATCATTTTTTACCCACAGTATCGACCCACGAGTTATCTTTAACTCATATTTCTAACACAACCGCTTGGAAGTTGTGGTTAAAAAAAATAAATGCGCCCTGCTCCCTGACATATTGTTATTTTGGACAGATCATTCAGAGTTCAGTATTGATAATGTAATTATGCCCAGGTATGAATTATGGCGACACGGCGGCTGGCATAAGATGTTAGTGTTCGTTTTCTGAGAGGGGATTATTGAGTGTCATAACAAAAATTAAAGACGTCGTTGACATTACACCAGCGGGATAATGCCATGATAGATGAAACCTTTATTTGAGGTAGATTTTGGATTAAACGAAGTTCATAAAATGCACATACTCGGTCAAAGAAATTGTCAAAAACAAAATTAACAAAAATTATGATGGAAGAAAATGTTAAAATCCCCCCCCCTCAAAAAAAATATTATGGCACACAGTTTCAGGAATAATTTTTTTTTTAATTGGACAATTTATGTGTTTTACGTGTAATTTCTAAACGATATTTAAATTAAATATTGTTGTATAATATACCAGTTAAATTAGAGATTAAATTGCTAGTATTGTTGTCTAACCCTCCCCCTCTCTCTCTGTCTCTCTCTCTCTCTGTCTCTCTCTCTCTCTCTCTCTCTCTCTCTCTCTCTCTCTCTCTCTCTGTATATTTGAGCTCTCTTCTCGTGTCTTGCATCGGGGTCATTTACACGCACCGACCGTATATATATATATACAGGTAGTTACGAGCCCAATTAACCGATATGCTTAACTCATGCATCTTTAATAACCAAACTATTTGAGCTCTTGGGCGGGTTTAACTGTTCAATCAGAGCAACTTGCATTCAGTGGAGCTACTTGAATTTTACATTTTGATATAAAAATTGGTCAAGGCAGTTGCAATCAGATGTATTACAAAATCAAATATCATATCTTCTTACCTTAAGATAAATCATCGAGTACGAAAAAATGATTATGCTTAGCGGCACAAAAAAGCACAAAACGAAAATCGTCAAATTGTAGCTGACATCTCGAGGTGCGGTTCCCGCCCAATTTGGACCACATGACGTTCCAATAGGTTCCACCACGGGTCGACTCCAACCAAAAAGAGGTGCCAGTGAGAAAATGAAAGCGTATAAATAGCACGAGATGACAACGATTTTGGCGACCAGAGTATCGATGGAACAGTTGTTCACGACATAGCGATAGCGGGTAAAGGCGATGCTAGCGAGCAATGTGATTTGCGACAACCCCAAAAAAGTCATCAAGGTCCCGTAAACCGTACAGCCGACCCGTCCCAGAATCCAGCGCGTGGAGAAGCAGGAAGAAATGAACATTGGCATCCCCAAGGTGCTCATTAGGAAATCCCCGAAGCATAGGGCGGAAACCAGAAAATAATTTGGGGTTCGTAGATTCCTGGTCCTTATGAACACGTATAGTACACCCCCGTTTCCCAGGGAGGATATGAGCATTATCAAAACAAACACTGTCCCGATCGCGTAGTGCAACGCATCCGATAACTTCTCATGCTCTATAGCTGTCGCCCAAAACTTTGAAGAATTAGTTCCATTCATTACGACGATGAAAATATTTTTTGTTTAAAATCGAAAACCTGTTCGCCTTTAGTTAACAGGAAACCGAATGAACACAAGTAACGTTAAACATCTTTCCTGTATAGTAATGGAACAAGAAGCTCTATACACAACTTAATATATATGTGAAGGTTTCTAGTCTTCCTGCACTATATAGAGTACCTATCGATCAACAGGAAAGATCTCGCGTGCGCTTGTTTCTCTACAGTTGTTTATTAATCAGTGAAGCTTTATCACGGGTAACTGATCCTTAATTGTAATTATCCCATCCATTGGTGTCATTTTGATTCGCGCGCATACACTGTATATATTGAAATAAATTGCGAGGAGGAAAGAGAATCTTAAATAAGGTTATAATAATTCCTTTATTAAAATTTAAAACCTTGTACAATACCCGCCTCCAGACACTGACCTTTACTTTATCCGCTCATTTACTGTCACGTGCACACGTACATTTCAAGATACTCGATCTTATGTCTCTCTCAAACCCTAATGGCTTCTAATTATGACTTTGAAATTTTTTTTTCGCTGTAGTTTAAAAATGACACACCTTTGGGATGCAGTATTTCTAGCAGAATTTGTCATTCTTAGAATAAGCATGATGGTAAGAATGATTTAGTGTTATAAGGATTAGTCTTAACAATGTTGTGACTGATTTTTAAACAGAAATACTAGTAGAAGGCCGGAATAAAGCTCCTAAAACAAGTTACTAACTGAGAATTTTAACATCCTGAAAATGAATTTATATATGAAATATGCTTAAAATGCACGCACATGCTCTCTCTCTCTCTCTCTCTCTCTCTCTCTCTCTCTCTCACTCTCTCTCTCTCTCTCTCTCTCTCTCTCTCTCTCTCTCTCTCTCTCTCTCTCTCTCTCTCAAATATACATGTAGGTGTCAAATGTCAAATGTCAAATATATAAGTACAAATATCATAAACAAATGAAATTTTAAAAGAAGAAAAAATGTTATTAAACTTTAAAGGGTCATGGTCACGATTTTGATCAAATTCTATTTTTCTGTTTTTATTATTTACAATGCTAAAGAAATACATTTCAAATGATCAGATTAAATTTGAGAGTACATGTAAGTCGTAGAGTAATAAGCAAGATACAGGGCTCTCAATTCTTTGTCATATAAACAAGGCTCGTGCCCTGTTTTTGTTTGCATAGGTTCAATATACCAGTAAAAAATATTTTTTAAGCTAATTTGTCTATCATCTTATTCATTTTAAGAATAAAGAAACAGTTCCTAACGTTTAGCACATTCATTTTAGGTCTAAAACTGGAATTTTCACCTCCAAATGTAAACAAAAGCTTTGTTTACATAGTGAAGAATTGTAAGCTCTGTAACTCGCTTATAACTCAACGAATGACACTCAAATTTTGGTTGCATATTAAAAATGCCTTACTGAAGCATTGTAAACATTAAAATCGGAAAAATAATTTTTGACCAAAATTGTGACCATGCCCCTTTAAACTTTGAAGTAAAATGTTACATGATTTTGAATCCAGGGGAGGTGGATTAATACTAGTATACGCTGTTATTGTGTTTCTTGAACAAATTGAAAATCAGAGTATATTTTAGAAATTGGTTTATAGCGAAATTGTTCAAGCTTCAGGGAGGTTTGCGTTGAACATTTTAAAGGATTTTTTAGTGGTTTTTTTTTGGTTATAAACAGTTGGGGTTTTTTGGGGGGGTTGTTTTGTTATGGGGTTATTTTTGGGGAGTGGGGGGTGGGGGTGGGGTTGGAGTTGGGGGGGGTTTACATGTATTATGTTTCATCAGTAGGTTCTGAAGTCTCAAAGGTTACAGATGTAAAAAAAAACAAAAACAAAAACAAAAACCAACCAAAAACCTGTGTTCCGTGTCCGCTTGAATCATTTATTTTTACCAGTAGAGGGCATTCTAATGTATATATCTAAATCGATCATTGCCTTCGAATTAAAAAAAAATAAATCTTTATTTGTTACCAACACTGACAATATATTAAATTTATCATATGATCGGATCAACTTTATTTAGTTTAAGATGTGTTTTATTCAATATAAAACAATAAATTGAATAAATAGATTAAAGTATCAGATCAACATAGTTTTAATATAAAAAAAAAACAAATTGTTTTCAATTTCAAAATGACACAGCCTTCACACTCGAACAAGAGGCCCGTGGGCCACATCGCTTACCTTAGTATAAATAACCCAATTAAAATCCACTTTATGGAGTCCTGTGTAAAATATCAAGACATTTTAGTATATTTACATCTACCAAGTATTATTCCCTCTATTTCTTACGGAGACTCATAGTTAATTCATAGCTCTATAGAAACAGCCAGACTGAAATCTACACGCCCCGTTTATCGATTGGTCGAAATCTACAGCGGCTGAAACTGACAAAAAATTGACAGGACTGAAATTGACACGCCCAGTTTATTGATTGGTCGAGACCTACAACTACCTAAGAAAAATCACGGACTGCACGAAATAACCATGATGATGTCAGACTCAAAGTCTCACAGGAGACAATTTGGCTGTTTCTTTTAGCTAACGTACTTATGTACATTAACAGTAATTTAGTGAATTTTACTTACTTTTTACGCTCAATTTATTAATTAGTTAAAAGAAAGATGTTAATATAAACAATAAAATGCTTTCTTTGTTGATTCATTCGGGTTTTGAAGGTAGCGATCATTGCAGAAAAAATTTACATAACCCGCTAACGCGGGTTATGCATTTTTTCTGCAATGTCGCTACCTTCATATCCCGAATGAATCACCAAAAAAAGCATTTTATTGTTTAAATAATACATGTATATCGTGTATATTAAAAAGTGTTTTTAGAATTTTCTCCAAATACCCCAACCCCTTTTGTAACTGGATGATTTCATAGTTATATCAGATATTAAGCTTTGCAGTTTTTAGGAAGACCTTAAACATTTGTTCGAATAAATACAAACCTGCGTCAAACTTTGTGCCCATGCGTGGCCCAAGAATTTTCTAGGGGCCAAGTCTAAACAATTAAAAATCAACAAATGGCATGCATAGTTGAGAATAATAATACAAATTTTCTTAATCCCTCCCGGGTTGTGAGAATTGGAAAAAAAATACAAAAAACATAACATTTTCCTTCGATGAACACATGCATGTACTAGTAATTATTTAAACAATAAAATGCGGTTTTTGTTCATTCATGCGGGATATGTAGCGGGTTATGTAAATTTTTTCTGCAATAATCGCTTCCCTTATATCACACATAAACCATCAAAGAAAGCATTTTATTATATTGTTTAAATAAACATCTTTCTATAAACAAATTTATTTAATGAATTGCTTGCGATCGTGAAAAGTAAGTAAAAGTACATGTAACTAAGTTATTGTTATTGTATTATTGTACATTAGTACGTCAGATAAAAGAAATAGCCACATCTTCATATATGGGAATTTGAGTCTGACATCATTATAGTTATTTCGTGCAGTAAAAGTACATGTAACTAAGTTATTGTTATTGTATTATTGTACATTAGTACGTCAGATAAAAGAAATAGCCACATCTTCATATATGGGAATTTGAGTCTGACATCATTATAGTTATTTCGTGCAGTAAAAGTACATGTAACTAAGTTATTGTTATTGTATTATTGTACATTAGTACGTCAGATAAAAGAAATAGCCACATCTTCATATATGGGAATTTGAGTCTGACATCATTATAGTTATTTCGTGCAGCCCGTGTTTTTTCCTACATTATAGTTATTTCGTGCAGCCCGTGTTTTTTCTTGCTGTTGCTGAAGGTTTCGACCAATCGATAAATTAGTTTACCTGGATCGTGTAGATATCAGTCCTTTCCATTTCTATAGAACTGTGAAATACGACCAATTTCCGTAGGAAATGGAAGGAATCATATATCAGTCAAATACTCTCGATTAACTGATGGCTACCTTCTCTCACGAATCCTGGATAGTTATTCATTCGGCCAATCCAACCAAATCGTACCTCATAAAGGATACAAAATCGAGCGAGGTGTGCTGGATTCCTGAACACTGTGGAGGATTATATGGAGGGTAAATGTGTTAAAAAATCCAGACCTGTTAACTTGTTAATCCGAATATGTAATCGTGTCGGTGTGTGAGTCTGAGTATGAATGTGTGTGATTCTGATCGTGTAACCTACAGTGTATAAAAACTCGGGGATAAAGACTTTAAAGGGACCTAGACACGATTTGGGATCAACATTTTATTTTTAATATTTATGCATAAAATGGTTTACTTGTGCATATTAAATGATTCACCAAAATTTGAACGTTAGAAGTCAAGTTATTTTCGAGATACAGAGGTAAGAAGCCAATGTTATGTAAACAAAGCTCGAGTCTTATATTTGTTTTCAAATAATGTGAAGTAAAGAAATGATCATTTCTTTGACAAAATTACTTGTGACAACCAAGATAAACTGATTCAATGTGTTTCTAAATAATTTATGAACAACAAAAAAACATCAATAGATAAAAATTTATACCAATACAACACACATGTAAACAATACAGGACTCGAGCTTTGTTTACAAAACAAAGATTTCTAACCTCTGTATCTTTCTTGTTACTCGATATTTGTCTTTCAAATTTTGAGAAAGCATTAAAAACATCCGAACTGATCATTTTAGACATTAAAAATGGAAGAATAAAATTCGAAAAATTTGATCTCAAATCGTGTCCAAGTCCCTTTAAATTAAGATTTAACTCAGTTCTTCCGTGTGATGCACATTTTGCAGCTAAATTGTTAATGTTAGTTAATTTAACCTTCAACTTTGCACATTTTTAATATTGTGTACCTTCATCCTGGGATATAGCACATGCGCGGATCTAGAGGGGGGGGGGGGGGGTCGGGGGGGGGGGGGTCCCGACCCCCCCTGGAAAATGAAAATTTATTAAATTTACATAGTAAAATTATCGCAAATATGCCTCGGACCCCCCTGGCAAACACAATTATCCTTCGGACCCCCCCTGGAAAAATTTTCTGGATCCGCGCATGTAGCACAGTTGACATGTTAAAAATCGACAAATGCAAAGTCTACAAATTTGTTGAATTTTGACATGACCTTATATGGAAAATGCTCGCTGCGGGAAAAGGCATGCAGTAATCGCCGGAATGGACTAAACTAAACATAAAATTCAGTTAAACTGTTCTAATGAACGATAATATTTTCTTTGGATCAAAAATGTTATTTTTTCAAAAAAGATATTGAGTTATGATTAAAACTGGACGAAAGAAGAAGAGGTGAATGTTTGTAAAAATCGGTGCCGGTGTGACGAATGCGCTAGTATAATTCTGTAATATAATTCCCATGGACACTGGTACATGTATTATACGATAAGGTTAACTTTTATTAAAAAAGAAATGCCTGAAATCTATTCTCATATTGCTAAAATTATTTGACATGTAATTTGAACTGAAAAATTTAAAGCTGAATACGTACTCTTTTCTAAAAATGAGACGGATAAAGACATTTCTTTGGGAGTGAATATATTTTGTGCGGCATGGGATTTGGAGACCGCCGTGAGGCCCATATAGTCATTGCTAACCTAAATGCTAAGAATTAAACGACGTCCAAATAAAAATTGGTAAATTTTCGCGGAAAAATGTTTGTTTCTATATTTTTTTTCAAATATCAAAATGACTTTGTTGTGGTGCAAGTGCATGATAAATAATAAAACAATCTGAAACTGTTATAAATGAAGTTTTATAATCATTAAAGTACAAAATGTTGTCAAATCTTGAAATGTTTTGAAGAAATAAAAAAAGAGATACTGTGGAATCATTTAATTTCGTGGAGGCCAATTTTCGTGGATTGTGTGTTTTTTGCTTGTTTGTGGGGATGTAATTTCGTAGATGAGTCAGTTTTCAGTTTCAGTAGGTAAATCAAATCTTTTATAATTAGTTTTCGTTGAGGATGTAAATTCGTGGGCGGGGGCTTCCCATGAAAACCTCGAAAATCTAGCCACCACGATTTCAAATGATTCCACAGTACTAGTATGTTATGTTTTTATAATTATATATATTTTTTTTCGGAAATCGAATTTCTGAAATTAAGGAACGGTTGGGTAAACAGATTTGATCCTAGTATATGAACTGGTAGCGTTTTAATTATCAAATTATAATTATAAAATCTTATAAATACATATATCGTAATAACAGTAATTTTACAAAACTAGGTACATGTAGCTGCTTTATGTTAATCAGTACATGTTCACAAGTGGCTGGAAAGCTGTAAAGCTTTCCGGAAAATTTCAGTTTTTCTTATCGATAACTAGGTTGTTTAATAGTCAGCAGACCGACCCTGTGAATTTTTTCCTCTTCTTGGGTGGGGGCTCTTGACCCAACATTGTGGTGGTAGCGATAAGGATGCTTTTGGTGTTATTTTCTTTATTCAGACGAACTCTCAGTATTCGTAAACGAATTGCTATATGTACTTTAAGATACATGTAATAGAAATGCGTGTATACATTTAAACAGAACATGATGTGTAAAATTTTCAAGATCTAAGATATCTGATGCCGATCGAATTCTTCACTCGCATCTTTTCTGGATTCTCTTAATATTATGGACACAGAGCTCATAATTTATTGTTCGAAAAATCGTACTTACTAAAAAAAATGTTGTTATCCAGAGATAATATGATGATATGTAAATATTTTTTGGTTATAATTCTGTGCCCATTCCGGCGATTACGGCTGGCCTTTTCCTACAGCTATGTATGACGTCACTGTTTCCATATATGGTCATGTCAAAATTCTACAAACATGTAGACTTTACATTATGTCAATTGTGCTGTTTAAGAAAACGGAGATATAAATGCAGATACTACCGATGGAATGGTAAAGCAAATGTGAATCTGTAGGAAGAATTACATTGAAGGTCTGCGGAGTCAACTTTATGTGTTTTTTAGTGTTTATGTCCGAGTTTTATAGTTTACACGATCAGAATTACACACATTCATACTCAGGCTCACACACCATCACGATTTCATATTTCGAATGACTGGATTTGTGAACACGATTACCCTCCATACGATAATTCTTCCGGGACATCTCGGGCCTTTCACGAAGTTTTTTTTCTGTGTGTGAAAGGTCCGAGATGTTCCGGATGCCGAATGATTATGCCAGTGCCATTTTTGCACCCATCTTAGGTGCAATTTACAACAAAACCACATATATATATATATATATATATATATATATATATATATATATATATATATATATATATATATATATATATTATATATATATATATATATATATATATATATATATATATATATATATATATATATATATATATATATATATATATTATATATATATATATTTGCTACATGATGAAATGTGAGCCATTGTCTATAGAGTATTTTTTTTGTTTAAAAACTTCTGTTTTTAGAGTATTTTACCTGTTAGGTAAGATACTAGCCTACATACAAGTGGGCAAGGCGATAGACGCGTGGTCATTCATCAATTATATAAATACCGGTAAATTGTATTTTAACATATTTCACAAATAAACTAGGATTAAAGATAATAAACATATTTATTAACTGCTATCTACGTAATAAGGTCCCGCGATCAACAACTTTTCTTAAGTTAATACCTAAGTATTGGTCTGAAATTTATGCAAATTTCTATAAAAGAACGATTTGATTTGAGAATCAAGTCGAATGATTTAAAATTGTTGATGATGATTGGACCGGTAAGGTCTATAGTATTGGAATCAAAGAAACATGACGTTGCAGGGAAGGACGCAAATGAAATTAACACGTTACAGTACATGTGCGAATCAATTTTTTTTTCACAGGGAGAGATGGTCCTAAGGATAATTGTGTTTGTCAAGGAGTACTAGTGGAGGCGAGACGAGTTTCAAATTGGTAAATTTATCATGTGAATTAAATACGTTTGAATTTTTATGGGATAGGGTGGGGTCCCAGATCTGCAATGAGATATAGTAAATCTCTCCAGTTAGGAACTAGGAAAAGCATGCAATGGGTATTGCTTATCCGCATTCCTGAAGCATTGATTTTATCGTTATTTCTGCATTTGACCCTAACTGTCTTTAGGTTAAATATCAGGTTAATGGAAAATGAACGTGTTTGGTGATAAAGAAAATTGATTTTCTGGAACAAGACCCCACACCTTTATGAGAAACAATTATTCTTATTACGAAGACTTAATTTTGCAATTTGGGATGTAACGCAATGAACCTATATCAAATTGTACGATATTCGAAGCTATACCTGACAATCCATAGTTGCGTTTCGTTATTGAGAATGGTCCATAGTCAAAGACTCCAAGCCAAGAGGCATCATCCCGGAAAAACGAATGCAAACAATTTCTTCGTCATCAACATATTGTATTGTGCACAGACATACATATAAATGACGCTTGTTTGTACAAATGTAATTATAGATTTTGAACATGATACATGTATGTCTTTTTTTTTTAAGTATTTTTAAAAGACTCACAGACATCTGGCGACATGTCAGTCTAAGTGAAAGAATCTGGATGTGACAGTATACAGTACACAATCAATCAGCTGATACCATATATCCGGGTTTTTTCGCGTGTCACAAAATTTGCGAATGGGGGGGGGGGGAGTGTAGCATTTTTAATTTGAGTCAGTCATTTTTGTGATTTAAGGACGGCGGACCCAATTCATTTCTACAATAGATTTTTTTATTCAAATTTTTACATAATGGCGAGTGAAAATCCATGATCATCGACTTCCTTATTTTACTGGGGGCGTTTCAAAATTTGGGTACGAAAATCCAGATATATAATCATAGAAATTAATGGGAATTTTCTAAAGTATGGTATGGAAAATGATATTTCAAAAACTCTGCAATAGATTTTTTACTCTAATTAAATTCATTTGTAATATTAAGAAGTCAATTAGCTTACCGATAAACAGAAAAAATATATTGGTCATCGACCTAAATTTTTTGAGAGGTTGTGTCAAAATTCACTGCATGGTTCATTTTCCCTCAGAAATATAATTGAAAAAAGGAAATAATTAAGGCCTGACGTTACATTAACTGCTGTATGTATAAATATTGTTATATTAAGGTATAAATTTTATATCTACCAGATTATATGACTATAAGCTGCCTTTGGGGGTTTTAGGATTTATTAACCGTGGAAATGTAACTGACTTGTCGCAAACAGAGGACATTCAAACTAATTATTTTACTTAATTTTTTCCACTTAAAATATTTGGGCATCACAAATTATGTTTAATAGAATAAAAATTTTATTATTTCTCTTATTCTGATGTATGTCATTACGACAGTCATATTTATAGCTAATGCGCGGATTTCTGCGCAGAGGTGCGAAAACTTGAATTGGGTCCGTCGTCCTTAAAATGTTTCTTATTGAAAATGAAACAGGATATCATTTCTGCGTATTCAATAATTCGCGATTTAAAAGAGACCGCGAAAAGGCGAAAAATAGATCATCGCAAAAATTACCGAATACGGTAGTTATTATACCAGTATTGACAACTCTGGACGGTAATATGTGTTAATAATTCCCACTTTCAGAGTTTGTAATGATGACGCTCTATAAACTTTGTCGACGTGTTTCAAATCTTATCACGATATTTTAATGCACTTAAAACCTGATTAGGGAAAATCCGATTACTGGGGTGTTTGAGCTGTACGTTGTTGCAAGCGTTTATAAATTTCATAGGGTGTTAATGAGGACTGAATGGTTGTGGCTATTTTTAGACTGTATTAATGCTCACTACGACATGGCACCTGATCCTACCTCATCTCATTTTAAAGAGGTCCGTGTTCGCTCTACTCCTGTTTTGTAATTTTCCTTTGGACTTTTAAGTTAGAACACTGTTCGTTATCACCACAGGTCATCATTAATTTCTTTCAGAAGAAAAGCTTTGAATAAAGCTATAGAAACTATTCAAGTTTAAAATCTTCATTTACAGATTATTTTTCTGTACTAAATAATACTTATAGGTATAACAAATCAAAACTAGAAAATTGAGGTAGTCTAAGATCTGATGGCCATACAGCCTCTCAGGGATTATTTTGAGAAACACTTTAATTAAGAAGACGTCTTGACAATAATCTTGACAATAATGACCATTTAAAAAAAATTTCTCAGACTATTTAGACACGTAGACTAGGCAATACCCGTAACTGACTTAGATTTTAATGATTGGTGTAATTGGTGTTTCAGACATGAATTCATAAATTATTTTCCTTATATCTCGGACTACCGTGATATTAGTTGTCGATTTATATTGTTCTGCTCATCGCTATACTCCCCCTATATAAGGCAGAGAGCACTATTCATGCTTCACCGCTTTCAGGTATTTCATTCACCCGAAAACGATACATTGGACGAAAAGACTAGTAGAAACGCGTTTTGAACAAAACTATTATGACAACCACTGCACTGGTAAGGAATATCCAAATAACTACGAAACAAGGCAAACTGAAATCCTAGGAAAACAAACTTCAAAATCCTCGATAAATGTAGAACGTTTTCCTGTGCAAGATATAACATCGCACATGCGCAAACTATACACTGTGGCCGATCGATCAATGTCAATGTTCGCAGGGATTTTAGAAACGGGGTGTTTTTGTAGAAACCTATGGAAACGATGTTACGTTGTTACTTTCTTGGATTTACTATCACTTATCCACTGTGTTGGATGTAGTCCCGCTGTGGTCTTCAAAAAGAAGCAGACGTTATGAACACGTGTTCGATGTGCATGCGAAGTAAGGCATGCAGCACTATCTGTGCAAAATGATATGGATACCTTGGAAATTCTTTCAAAGAATAAATATATTTTGTGTTTTATTGATTGTAGTTTCCTTTATTCTTTTTTACAAACATTTTACTACAATGTGTAGTTCATGCATTTTGAAGTCCGTGCAACCTGAATGCCTCGATCGGAAAGCAACTGACCGTAACTTTCTCGACCGGTATATATACCCCAGTGGCAGTAGAGGAGCGATCGAAACTAATATGGCGACCAAATGCTTTTATGAATTCATGTCAGCTTTAAGCTTGGTTGTCCAGATGTCGTGCAAGAGGTAGGTCTGCCCTTTCCCCGAAAAAGAGATATTACGCAATTAGACTTATTCTGCCATAAAATAAATAAAATGTATTCATAAAATATTAAACAAACATTTATTTATCAAAACACTGATACATGAATCCATTTAATAATACACATGTATAATATCAAAAGTAACCAGCCGTAATAAAAATATATTTTGATCATGTAACCTGCAGCATAATGTTTTTATTGTATACATTGAACAAGTATTTCAACATTATCACACGTCTTTGGTCATACTCAATACATTAGGAAAAAAGAATTGTGGATTTTCAGTTATGTACAGTACATACTTGTAGCAATTTTTACAAAAGCTCATTTATTGCCTTAATAACATACATATACCCTTGCTTAAAGGATTGGTATACTTTGGTCCTGAGCTTTCATTGTACAACTATTTCTTGACACTATAACCTTGATAATGCACAATCCACGACCGGCATACGACCAGCATACGATCGTTACATTTATCGTAACTTTTTGGGTCTTTCAGGTGCAGATTTCACCGAATGTTAGTTATTAAAAATTGAGTATATTACAATGAACTCAAGGAAGAAGTAGCTACCCTACATTGTGTCTCGGTTGTATTCTAGAAAAAATAGAGGGGGAAATCGAAAGTTTCGATGATTTCACCATAGGCAAATTGCACAGAAACTATTTCATGGGAAACGTTGAAACATGTTTTTATATAGATAGATCATATTAAGTAAAAAATTACGCGATTAAGAAGGGGGCGGAGGGAGCGAAGCGACTGGGCCCCTTCTTAATCGCGTACATTTTACTTAATATGATCTAACTTACTTAGAACATAACTAACCTTTTCATTGGCTGATCAAAAGTTCTACGCCAATCAGACATTATCTCTTTTTTGTTTACGGCTCTTTTAGCTGTCAATCGAAATGTGACGTCGCATTGTCGTTATTTTACAGTAAAAACTCACAGAATAATTTAAGCATTGAATGTTTATTTTTGGATGTCGTCGGTCCTATAACAAATTGAATATCGCGTTTTAACGCGGTATGATAATTTGTCTGCACCGCATTGGTGTGCCATAGGACCGACGACATCCAAAAATAAGCATCCAATGCTTATAAATTACTACATTCATATTGATGTTAATTTGTATGAAGTATTTGTGTATCGTCGCTTTAAAGCCTTCATATACGCTCTTAGTCAGGGATATGAAACATACATGGAACAGCCATATTAATATGTTATTTAGTTCGCTTTCGCGACTAAAAGTGTAGAGCTAGAAACTTTGTACAGAAAAATCTTTTTTTTATTAACGAGTAGATATGATTTAATGATAATTTTTTCATATTAAATATTAAGTACATATGAAATTAATAATGTAAGTTTAAATGTTTCATTTAATCTTACAATAAGAAATGCGTGACGACTTTTATATGAGTGCTCACGGCGCATGGATAGGCTTAGTGTATTCACAGGAAATTGAACGTCGCAGATTTAATTCCAATGCAAACATAAGAGGAAATATACACTGAATTTAAATATATGATTATGCCATTCAGTACTGCCACCTGAGGGATCGTAAAAGAAAGGATCGTGCTTTGGGACTTTAGCACGATTCAAGATCGCAACTAAAAGCGTTCTAGTAAGCAAACACATTATACGTAAGTGGACGTTTTTCTAGAGATAGTTTCGTTAAGATGCATCACGTGATCGTCTTGACTTCCGGGATTGACTCGCCAGAGTCCGAGTCGAGACAGGATAGGCAGCATCTTCCGACATTCGTGGTTGAACTTGGTGTCCCTCATGAAGTAGATGTAGGGGTTCCAGATCGGCGCACATTTTGCGAGGACAAGGGGAATCGTTGCGAGCAGTGGGTGGATCTGTTTATTCTTTGTGATCACGATGTATAGCGCCATGAAGGCGTACGGCGTCCATGATCCCAAAAATGCAACTTTGTAAATAAAGAACAAAAAAAATTAGCCAGAAAACAAACAAAAACAAAAAAAATGTTCAAAAGACAGTTGTTTGTATATGGAATAAGTAATAAAAAAAACTTTTTTCCTTTTTTTTCTATTTTAAGCCATTTGTTCAAAATGATAAATGATAGAGGGATTTTTATAAAACTTTGAAAACATATTGTCCTTTACAAAGATTTAGATTATCGGGAATCAAAATTTGTACATGAGAATTAATAGTCATGTACATATTTGATTCACGAAAATCAAAAATTTTGTAAAGGACAGTATTGCAAAGGACGGGGATGTTTGATACATTTTGAATACAATCAAGTACTTTTAAGTCGAAAAGTTCAAATTCGTGGGGGTCAATTTTCTTTAAACGGTTATTTTTGGGTGCTATTTGGTAAAATAATAAACAAAAAAACCGTGTTTTATTATTCGTTAATACTTGGACGAGGAATACCACGGAAGTCACAAAAATTAAGTCCCCACGAATTAAATGTATCCACAGAATGTACATGCATCAATAAACTAACGGTAACGCTTGTACTAACACGTACTTACCTATCATAATAAGTATGGTGGTGGACACGTGAATCTCATAAGTTTCGTTCTTTTTCTGAATTCTTTTTTTCTTTATCTATTAAAAAAAAAATCGATTGTTTGATTGATATTTGTAAATTTGTGAGTTGACCATCTATAAATTTTAGTTACATAAATTTCAAGTTCAATAACGTACAGGTACAATTCTTTGAATTCATTTATTAAACAAGTATTCCTTTTAAAGGAATGATCGGCATGTAGGCTAATATCATTGGTAAGCTCTGTTAATGTACATGCAATAAACTGTATATAGCACCGTCTTGTTGATTTAATTTCCGATATAAGTAACATTTTTCAAAGATAAGATTGCATGTAAACGAATTTACAGGCACGTAGCAGGGGGGCCAGGGTTTTTTTTTTTTTTTTTTTTTTTTTTTGCTTGTCAAGATTTTTGGATGACTCTAGCCCCCTACTTTCAAAAACGATGCTACGTGCCTGCAATAGTTGTCTACCAAATGTTGATATAGGAAACTCTGGCAAATTTAAAGAAGATGACATTAAACTTTGTTTGAAGATAACCAACATTCAACATTCAATTATCTTGTAATTTCTAAATTGTAATTAATTCAAAACCTAACCTTAACAGCATATCTTTTTATTTTACAATCCAAATATCATGTTTATCTCCGGACAAATGGATTATGATTCTGTTTGGGTACGACTCATTTTGGGTACGACTTTACTTTACTCCGTTCCGAAATAGCAAGGCATGAATATGCTATACTTTTAGTAGGCGAATTACACTTCCGATAAATATTCTTACGCATATGTGAAGACAAACGTGATTAGAATAACTTTGTATGTAACTGTATAAACGTTTTAATTTCAAGGCAAACGGATAAGAGTAACATTTATTTAGTATTCTACGTGTTATTAAAGATTTAAATGAGGTTGTCATTGCAAAGTAAATAAAGTAGTGCAAGGCGTAATGCGTGCGCAAATAGTAAAATTTGCCGGATGCCTCATACGGACACAACTGTGATCGGCCAAAGCCGATCACAAAAAAACCCGCTTAGAGCTCTTCTTTTCATGGAGGCTAAATTGGTCTACAATCTGTGGCGTCGGAAGCAAATTGAAAGTGGGGGGGGGGGGGGGCTAGACTTATCAAAAATCTTGACAAGCAAAAAAAAGGTCTTTTGTATGTATAAATTTGCAAAAAAAAAGTGGGGGGGGGGGGGGGCTAAGCCTAAGTATTATTGAGTATCCAGTCTCTTTAAAACTAACTGTTTCAAAGGTTCTTAACTTCACTTGAACATCGAATCGCCTACTTATCAACACACGTAATTAGCTTAAGTTAATAGCACGCCTCTCTGCAGTAACTATCTTTGAACACTTTCATTTGTAAACTTAAGGTTAACTTGTCTTTTAGGTTAGCTAATATTTGTCTCTTGTCAGTGAAATCGGGGTCTGGTATACGGCTATATTATAGTTATATAATATATAATAACAATATGAATTTAAGGGAAAAAACTCTTTAAAAAAATATCACATCGTTTAACAATATTCTTATTTCAAACATGTAGATGTGTAAACTGAATTAGCCAGGATCACATACAGCCAGCCGTAGAACCATACGAAGTTTCTCATTGACAGCTAACTTTAATACATGTTATTATATCAATTTAAAAAAAAACCCTCTGCCAAGGTTTTTTTAAACTGATACCCCTAAACCGTTTTTTTTTTTTGGTAAACAACTCTTGATCCATTCATAGGACGCCAACCTTGCATTGATTTTCCGCGTATATTCAGTCAATTAAAATAACCAAATACATGCGACGATCATTCGAGAGCAAAATGAGATCGATGAGAAATCGAAAACGAGGTTTAGAGGAGCTTGACCCGAAATCACTTGTCCACTGTCTTGACTGGTGAATGCTGATATGCAATAATTTGCTGTTGTAGTCCTTTGATTTATGATAAGTGATTTGTTTGTTTCATCGACCATCTGGCTAGTTATTCCGGAACTGCCCTGGTCTTACTTAGCCGGGTCAGCATTTCCGTTGAGTTGATCTATTCCGGGGAATCATTTTATATAAGTGAACATACATGTACAGTGTCAAAGTGTGTTTTTAATAACAATATTCCATTGTTATAGACCTTTACATAATTGTGTAAAATGAAGAAAAATGAGAACTTAAGACAGTCGAGTGTTGGGTTGGACTAGCTCAGATTACCTCAGTTTTTTTTATAACGTTAAGCTCTACAGCTTAACACATTCTAAGAGGATTGAATCTATAATCCATTTTACGAATATCTTACATGCACATATTTATTGTTAAATAATGTGTTTTTTTTTTTAATCTTAATGCACAATAACCAATATTTGGTTAAATTATATAGCTAATGCTATCATAATGATTAATGTCTCTAAGCTTAATATTTTTTTTCTTTTAATACGCTCAAAATAATAAAATAAATATCAAGAGAGAAAATAATAACGGACTCTTTATACTAGTACTAGTAATCATAAAATACTAATAATATATCAGTAGAAGAAAAAAAGATTATGCAACTTGGCTGGTGAATCAGGTGATACAGCTTTATAAAACGTTAACATTTGACTTCGTGTAATATTTGTCAAATATTCTTGATTGATTGATAACGATATTTACCCCCCCCCCCCAAAAAAAAAATCCACAAAAACCCTTTGTTTTTATCAACCGCTAATGATACAAAACGTGTAATACCAACATTCCCCCCCCCCCCCCCCACTGTCACATCAATTGACCAAAACAAGAGCGATAACTCTAACGTATTATGTGTAGTACCACTACCTTAGTACGTTCGTTACATGTAATACCGTCATACAGAACTTTGCATTAATATCAATTTTCACATTACAATGAATATCTCATACAAAATACATTTAAAGAACTCGAAGCACATAAAAATTGTCAGATTTACAGGATGAATGAAACTGAGAAGTGACTGAATGACGAAGCTATGCCATTCAGTCACCTGTCAAGACATTCAAGTTGACTGAAAGGCAAAGATTCATTCTGTGATTTTTTTTCCATTTCACATCAGACGTGTTAGCCTCACTTCACATTTATTCCCTGAATTCCTGCAGTTAATGCACAATCCCACTTCAAAATGTCGCATTATAAACGCAACGGGTTTTTTAACTGCAACTTTTGAAAGAGAGAAGACATTTTTTTTTCACACAAGTGTGATTTGTAACAAATAAATCGTTTTAAGTTTAGATTAAGTTTAGATCGATGAAACATAAAGGAGGTTTAATGTTTACTTCGTGACACTAATCGGAACAATTTTGCCAAGCACAACATTTGAATTTATTTACCGTGTTTTGTATTTTAGACATTAAACAACTTGCTTTGAAAAACTGCTTAGGATTATTACCCTGTGAAACATTAAAAGAACTATGTATAGAAGCATCCATTATTCGATTTCAATACAATGGTTCCAGTGTATGGTGTCTTTCTGACATCTAATATAAGATTTATTTTTTAAAAAAAAGATGAGTTTTTTAAGCTTAATATACTTGCACAATGGTCATTTATTGATAACACCACCTCTCTCTCTCTCTCTCTCTCTCTCTCTAGAAAAATGGAAAAAAGGATAATTATTTGAAAAAAAAAATTGAAATGAACCAGATTCTGGATCCATGAAGTTAAAAAACTTTCCTAACTTATGTAAAAAGTACTGTAACGGTTATACAACGAATAAAGATTAGAAATATTGACAAGGAAAAACCAAAAATACGTGTCAAAGATTACCGTTAACCAATGCATCTTATCCACAGTGGAAAGTTTATTATTGATTTGTTGTAACGTTAGCCGCAAGATTCGGAATAAGTGGGAATATACGCCTTGATCATATGGTAAATTAAATGACATCTTCGCTAGCCAAGGGTAGGGTTTATGGGGAGCGGAGTGGACCGAAAACCCTTGACTAGCGAAGATGATTAAATGGAAAACGCATTGACAACGTGGGATAGTTAAGGCTAATTCGTACAGACGATCTCGTGTGTAAATGAGCTAATTAAAATAAACAAGAGAATTCAACTTAATAAGTGTGTTTAACTACATGTATGTTTTCCCGTATGCAATGATAAGGTGATACGTTATAGCGTATTATGACGTTTATTTACAACTCGTTGAAGTAAAAGACCTTAAATGAACAGCTTTAAAGCAAGGGAATACCACACATAGTTTTAAAACAATCTGGCCAATAAAACTACAGAATTCGGCCCCGCCAGGGTGGGGGGTCCATGGAATCCTGGCAGGGTTTTTCTTTCTAAAAGGTTAATAGGAGGGGGTATTTATAAAGTCTGATTTTTTAAAGGTTGGACCCCCCCCCACACACACACAAACACACCCTAGATTCGAGTAGCTTGTTCTAATTGTCATTTTGAAGAACAAGTGCGCTAAACGGACAGCAAACGCACAATATGAATAAGACACATTAATTAATCTCACGGAATGTTGACAATTGAACGGTTCTCGCACATTTATCACATAATTATAATTCCGAGAAAGATATTGATGTGTGATTGCACGGTGTTAGAACAATTTTACGCACAAACATCGAACGTCCATTATAGAATATTTTCATTAAGTGTATTTTCCCCCTTATGTTTGCGTTGGAAATCTGCGACGTTCAATTTCCTTTGAATACACTTTGCTAATTCATGCGCCATGAGCACAAATATAAACGTCACCACGTGTTTTGAGTATATTTATTTTTGTAAGATTAAATGAAACGTTCAACCTAACATAACCAATTTGATATGTATTTTTGAAAAATAATCATTAAATTATATCTACTTAGATTTTTCTCTACAAAATTTCTGGCACTATATTTTTAGCTGCTGAAGCGTACTAAATAACATGTTAATATGGCTGTTCCATGTATGTTTCATATCCCTGACTGAGAGCGTAAAAATGGCTTTACAGCGACGATACATACATATATTTCATACAAAAAACATCAGTATGAATATAAATATAAGAATTGAATGCTTATTTTTGGATGTCGTCGGTCCTATGACACACCAATGCGGTGCAGACAAATTATCATACCGCGCTAACGCGCGGTATTCACTTTGTCTGCAGTGCATTGGTGTGTCATAGGACCGACGACATCCAAAAATAGCGAATCAGTTAGATACCAATATTCATGTTTGATAAACTCTAGAACAAATAAAAAATCGAATCATCGTTCGGACACTCAATTACTTTGGTTGACTGTTAGTAAAATAAAAAATGACTGGGCAGTGCTTCAATAATACATATTAAGAGGACTAGATGGTCGTTGCTATTTTTAAACTATATTTATTTCCGTTTGATGGAGAGCTATGTGTGAAAAATATAGGAAATATTCAAGTTTTATATCTAACATTTTTGGAATTTTTCCTCACTAAATGGTAGTTTACGGCCAAAAATATCATATTGTTAAAAATTATCATACGGTAACTGTGTTTTTGAAGCTTCATTACTAGATTGATTATTCTATGGATATTATGAAACCTCTGAACGAAATGGCCTGTCCTCAAATTGGATCTAAGCTGATGATGCGCAGAGATTAACCGTGAAAACTGACTAGTTTCGTAACGTACTAATTGTCGAAATTCAAATAAGTCAAGCACACTTACGTAAATTGTAAGCTCACGTGGGCAGTGCAATTAACGCTCTACCCTGCAACTTCTTTAAAATGCATAAAAATAAAAAGGAATCAAAATGGTTTCTTCTATGAATGTTACAGAAATGCCAGTCATTATACAATCGCCATTTTGTTGGACTCTCCTTTAAAGAATTATCACATTAACAATTCAAAACCATGTTTTCCTTTCAAGTCACATTTCTTCTAACGTGACTGCACGTTGTCATTAACATACAAAATTAAGAGGGATCAAACTAGACAAAGCACGCAGTGCCAGAAACAAATCACGGTGGTCATATGCCTTAAATCTTCAATACATGTAGAAACATCTATAATTGTTCACGAAATCCAAGAACTTCGGCGGTTAACATTAAATAGTGATTAACACCATTTCGTAATCAATATTTCAAAACTAAAGAAAGATGGAAATAAATATCGCGTACACCGTCCAAAACAAAGTTGTATGTATATACATGCATATGTCATACAAGTACAATTTTATTAGCACTTTTCATGGTGCTTAAAGCTAATTGGTACCCAATAACCAGCAATGCAATATTCTTCACTGTTTATCCCGATTTTATTATCATGATTGTGGTTAAAGAAGTCAATTTTCTTTATTTTCTACTGAATGTTTTCTACAAACAACCCAATAAATCTTTAAGGTTGATGACATCCCGGCGAAAAAGTCACGGACTGGCTTGATAAATAGCTTTTAGTTATGAAATGCTGCGTTCAGCCATACAAAGATCTTTGTCTGTTACACACAGAATGTCCCTGAAATCTGAAATTCATCAGAACTAAAATGCGATATATAGGAAAAATACAAGATTTATTAGGGAATATTTATATTTGAAGACAAAAGAGTTGCAGTTCAATTTAACCAATACCCATCCAAGATTAAAATTGGATTTTGTAGAATAAAATTGTTCTTAAAGGCGTTTTTCCTCTTATTTAAGAGTTTTGGACAACAGAAAATGGTGTTCTTGCCGACTATACTTGATTAACTAGAATACTATTCGAAGAAAAATATTAGCAATAAATAATGATTTTTGATTTTTTTTTCATGAAAGAATAGCAATCGCAACTTCTCGGGTCTTTCCGTCAAGCGGGAAACAGCCTCGAATGTATTATGTATATAAGCGTCCATGACTTTTTTATCATATTAATTGTATTGTTTGTTTAAATCTTTCCTAAATTCATTTAACACAATCCTAAATCCGAAAATTCATGTATACATGTATTAAACAAGAGACACTCGATGCTGTCTAGCAAATAGAATTAATAGTATTTGTTGATAGGAAGCGATATTTTATTGTATAACATTTCAACATTCGGTGATGATGTAATACTTTAAGTGTCTCTCCAATCTCCGCCGAAAAGGTCCGAGAAGTGTTGCGTTGGTAAAGAATAGCTTTAAACATGGTGTTCCGTGTTCTGATCTTTGCTTTTTTGACCGCAACAATATTAATTTGAAAAAAAAAAACAACATTCTGCGCTGTCTACTAGTATGCATTGCACTCTTGGCATTAATTTAAAGGGATGTGGGTAGTTTCGAAACTATGGGAATACAGGCAAGGTTATACATGTTTTGTAAAGCATGTACTGTTTTTACTGCCATCTATTGAATATATACATGATGATATAATCCATCGACCCTTTTTCCGCCCCCAACAGTTTCGTGCATCTCAACAATAGGACAAACGTCTGCGTTTGACATACACCATGCTGTGATGGTGTCCAGTGAAGTTAATTAACGTCACAGGCACACATTGGATAGGTTTGTTGGCTGTTATGTCAAGTTTTGAGCAATATCAGCGTATTTTTGCATGTTTCGTTTCAAACAGAAGTTCATAGCATTGGTCAGCGGTGTGTGATAACACTCCAAATTGACACGTTTCTAGCTTTTCGACGGTCAAGCAGTGAAGGTCGAACCCATCCCGAGAGTCTGTCTAACGCAGCTCTCATACACATGCTATATGAAGGTTTTAGCCCGTCGTGATAAACAGTCTAGTACTGCATGGTCAATTTCAAAACCAATCTGCCGTAAAGGGGGAAGAGCTGTTTTAGAGCAGGCCCAGCTGTCAATAAAATTTTCAAATTCTAAACTATGTTTTTAAAAGAACAGTACATAAATTGCAAGCCAACACTAAGACTTGAGGCTGACTGAGTGTTGACTTTAAGAAGGTTGGTGACGGTAGGGTCTGCTGACCCCTTACAATCATGATAAATATAACTAAGAACAAAGTTAAAGATAAATTTAATTTACTTCTCCGTATTTCTTTGAATAGCTCGTCTTCACAAAATAGTTAACTAACTATAGTCTAAAATTGGCATGACCATCCAACATCTTAATTTTTTTTATTCAATCTATTAGTTCGGATCCTTCACTTTTTTATTCTGTCTTCAGATTTATTTTAGGGTGTCTGGATAGTATCATGACTTACCCAAAGGCTTTAATATAATGTACTTCAGTGAAGTCAACAAAATACCTTTCTTCGAAACGAAGTGTTACATTATATAAGCCATATAAGTATGGGAGACAAATCGAGTGACATAACTAAAGGTATAACTCTAAGGAAACATTTGTAATTGAACATCTTGAAGAACTGAAACATTGTACATCAACATTTCATAGTTTTAGCAACAACATTTATGCGCGGATCTAGAGGAGGAACCCTCCCCCTAGAAAATTTAAATTTATAAAATTAAATAGTAAAATTATTGCAAATATGCCTCTCCCCCCCCCCCCAACGCAAACTTAATTATCCCTCGGACCCCCACCCAATCGGAAAAAATTTCTGGAGCCGCGCATGACATTAAATGACAATGCAACTTATTATCATTAATTGTCAGGTTCTATCATTGCGATGTTGCCAAAATTACATACGTTTACACCTTTCGGCAAAAGTGATAATGTCCCCATATAATTTCTGGTGACTTCATTGTACCCACCAACAATACAAAGTGGATGACAATGAATGCCATCGATGTGCTTTTTCTGACAGAAATTGCCAGCTACCAGACCGGTTAAAGGATAAGGCCATTTCCGTCGTGGAAGCACTTGTCCTTGGTTTTAAAGAGCTTTCTGAGAAGCCATAAATGACTATTTTTTGTTCAAGTTTCCCTCTCTACAGGTCAACAATGGTTCATCAAGTGTTGAAACCAGAAAATTAGAAATTATTAAAAAAGGACCAACTGGGAGGATTAAAAAAAAAGAGTATGCTTAAGAACACACCAACACAGACAAATAATGCATTGAAAATCGAAAAACCAAAATAACCAATACGGATCTTCAAACAATCTAATAAAACATAGCATCACTCCAGTATGTCAATAAAAATGCACTTCAGAACTTTATCAACCAATTAAAAAAAAGATAATTATAAGTTTTATTGAGAAAAATAAAATAAACCGAGTACTTACCTTCCAGAAGATCATGATGTATGAAAACAATATGAAGGACAGCGGCGCAAGGAAGCAGAGAAAAAACAACGTCATGTTAAAACTGACGTCACTCCACTCTATCCCGACCCAGTTAGGACCGCATGACGTTCCAATGGGCTCCAGCACGAACTTACTCCAGCCTAAAAGGGGCGCAATGGAGAAGCCAAGGGCATACAATGAGCACAGCATCGTGATGACTTTAGCACTCCAAGGTCCTATATTGTTACTGTGTACTACAAATATATAACGCGTAACTGCTATCACAGTCAGAAGGGTGATTTGCAAGAGTCCCAAAAACGTCATCAGTGTACCGTACGCTATACAGCCCCACTCGCCAAAAATCCAGTATGTGGCGAAACTGGCGATGCTTAAGACCGTTAAACCAACAGAACTCATTAGTAGGTCCCCGAGACAGAGGGCGGAAATCATGAAATATATGGCTGAATTGAGCTTCTTACTTCTGAAGGATACGTACAGTACAACCACGTTTCCCGTGGTGGCTACACCATTGAACAGCATGTAGACGACGCCAAAAATATAATGCACACTGTCGGGAATTTCCTTCGACATGCCATCGACTTTTTCTGTCAAGTTCGACGAATTCATAACTATTCTTCTTTAAAAGTTCTCTTTTTCCTATCTGAAAAATCACGATTTTTAATGGCGTTCTTTGTTTCAATAAAACTGGAGAAATCAAAGAAAAGAATTTGCTAGTAAACTCTTCCGGATGTTTATCGTCTGAAGTCCGAAATCAAAGAACGAGCAACATGCTTTATACAAGAAGGCATGAATATAAGCATAGCCTTGTCAAAGCGAATATTGATCAGGAGAAAAAAAAGCTGTGGCCCGCCTTTCTACGCAGGCATACACTAAACGCGATGGAATCTATATGTCGCTCATTTATTAAAGATGACAACAGACTCTTACTGCATTTGACACTTTATTCATCAATAGAGCAGTTATATAAGTAAACACATGTTTATCATAGTTATGGATTACGTTTACTCAGGGAGGAAAAAATTCCACCATCAGGAACGAAAAACTACTTATTGTACATTGTAGGCCTACTATTTTGGTGCTATTTTTCACTTTCAAATAACTAGGTCAATAGCCAACTTTTTATGCTAGTGACCTCTGAATGTTTAATGAAAAAACTGTCAAAATTGTCCACCCTGTCCAAGGTTTTCTTTATTTTGTAATTGTTATAAATAATAAAACAATTTGTTGGTTTGAAAATGATAAAAACGAATAGCTTTACTAATTACATATTTCAATGAATAAATTTAAGCTCATATTTAAAGTTTAATTTAGTCCGAATTTCCTCTATCAATTTTCAAAATTCCTCCCATTTTTGATCGAGTTTTACAAAAAACTGACTGATAGGAGCTCCAAACCATTGATTGCCTAAAACTTTTTTTATTGTCTGTATTTTGTTGATATTTACATTATATAAGGTAAATGATCAAATTTTTGAGATATTCAATCCAGAATTCATTTATGTATTTTATAGATTTTTCTCATCGCGTGCCAGCCAGTAATTTATATTCATACACGAGATAATACAACCATAAAATATGCAAATTGATATAAAATCACATAGAAACTCAACGTTTGAAATTACATTGCTACAGAAAGTTTGTAAGAGAAAAAATAAAAATAAAAAAATAGTCCGAATGTACTCTATTTTCAATATTAATCTACCTTTGTCGTAGCATATCTCCCTCAAATAAACTAAACATGGATATTAATGTTCATTTTTGTTAATAACATTATTATTTTGTGTTTTCAAACAATTTTTAACTTCAGGTGTTGAATTTTGTAAAAATATTTTTTTTAAATCTCAAATCCTGAGTAAACGTAATCCTTAAGTAATATGCTTATAAACTTGTAAGTAATGAGTCTGCAAACATAGTTAGGCAATACCCTATATACTTATTTTGCAAGTATTGCGGAATCTACAAAATAGTAGCCACCCCTTGATTCCAAATAAACAATCAACTGATTCATCGGATCCATCGGATCGTTTTTCTTTCTTTTTTTTCCTTTCCTCACAATTTCAAAACGTATATTGTTAGAAGATTGAAACAGGTTTTTTTAAATAGCATTGCAATATTTTAAATGCTGTACATGTATGACGTACAACCATCCAAATAAATTTAACAAAAATATGAATTTAGTTACATAATTTATCATTTTAGTTACCACATACTAGTATAGTTTAATTAGTGTTTGATACATGTTATGTAAATACTAACCGAGGCACGTGATGGTTTAGAATGAAAATCAAGCACAGGTACAGCATAGCATGAAAAGGAGATTTATATTTATATATATATTTCTTACATTCAAGATAGAAATAAATAGGAAAACAACTTTAAAAACTCAATCTAAATTGAATATATCTCCAGAAGGTTAACATTAATTTATGCCTTGACCATATATAAATACTAACCGACATGATGATTTAGAATGAAAATCAGGGACAGGTACAGCATGGCATTTAAAGAGGTTTAACTTTATACATTTCTTGAACATTGATCACATTCAAACAAAATTCATTCCACCGTAAAAAAAAACACATTTTTTTGCAAGCATTTCACGCTCATAATCTTGATCTATTATTCTCTGCAATATTTAAGGATAATGATTCCAATGTGTATCCATTTTTTCATCTCGAACAAACAAAAAAACCACATATTTCTCTGAAAGCAGCACGTTTTATTGCTTTCCTTGAAAATCTACTTCAAAGATTTTAACTAAATGTTGAAGTACTGGCAGACAATAGGACGGATAACGACAGAGCATGAGCCCGACCTTGGGGCTTACAGAAATAATTTAGACTGTTGTTGTCCGGTCTCTGACAACCTTTTTACTAATACCTGACTATTTCCAATATCTTTCTAATCAATATCCTTTGATTCTACAGACGATAATTTATATAAACATGTTATTCTGATAAACAACGTCTTCGTCACGACCATTAACACTTCATTGATGAAAGGATGCGTTTATTTATCGCGTGCTTCGACTAATACAGTGACGGTACGCGTTAACGTTATCCAACACGGAAAATTAACCACAGCCCCAGTGTATTAATTTGGTCACCATTTTGTCTATTTGTTCGACTTAGGAATACTAATACAATGATCATAAGCACAATGAGGTGATCTGTTTTGTTCTTTAGCAAATTTGTCTTGCTCCTAATCTGTTGGATACAGATATAGCTTCAATGTGAAGGGAAATACTAGTAATAGAAAGCGGGTGGTCATGAATAGTCAAAATAATTGACATATTATCTTACAGTTAAAAGAAGAAAATAAACCAAAAAATTACTTAAACAACCCTCCTCCCTTTAAAAACAAAACCTTATTTATTAAGTAGTGATTTCATAGTTGAATCCAGAATTTACATAAGTTACGTTCCTTGGTAGCCCAAAAAAATCTTTGTTTGTTGGCTTTGTAACTTTTTAAATTTCAGAATCACACGAAAAAAAAATTGCATTTCGATTGACCCATGATTGGTTATACATATATATTGAAGGAATAAATGAAATCCAAAAAAATCAGTAACATGAAGGCCGAATGGCAGCATAAAGATGGGAAATTTGTTTGAGCTTTTGAAAGAGCCCGGGAAATACACGTTACTTTGGTCAAGACCACTTTTTTGCGAAGTGTGGATTGCTTGTTTTCACATCAATTGGTCAAGTAAAATAAAAGTCCTCAGTCAACCCTATGGTGTTTTGGCAGAGACCCACAGTGGTGAGCAAGGGCGTGCATCTAAAATCAACTGCTCTAATGGTATATTGGGTTGTAGAGCATGTCTCTTGACCCCTATCCTTTCTAGTGACTGTTAGAGTGATTATATTTATAAAACTTAGGCGTCTATAAAATCGTTATTCTCTCTGACAGCAATACAATTTGTTATGCGAGAGCTACATGTATGAGGTCTTATTGTTTGTCAAACTCCATGCGCTGTAAATCAAATGAATGGTTTTTACTCGAATTTGTGTATTATTAAGGAATGCTGCAGTTTTTCCTGCATGGGAACAACTCAAGAAATGTCATAAACTTAAGGTTGCTGGTTTAGCAGTGCACTTTGTTAAAAAAAATTACGGACTTTCGAAATAAATATTCAAAGAAGGGCAATGGTCTTTTAAATATCTTAGTTTCCTTCATTAACATATCATAATGTATTTACACATGCAACTTAATTGACGTTTAAATGAATTTGAGATGACGTAAAATATATGCGAAATGATAAGCCTTCCTGTAAGCAAATCAAACTATCGTACTTAAAACCTTTTGATGTATATTTGATAACAGAATTCATAATCTACATCCGGGTTTTTTTTATTGTCATCCGTATTTAATTGTTTTACTAATTTGAAAAGTATTAGACGGAAAAATGAAAAAGTTTCAGCCCTTTTAGGTCAATTTTCTAGATTTACGAAGATCGTGTTTATAACAGATTTGGTAAAACTGAGAAAAGCGAAATTTGCCTAATTGCAATATTCCCCCCAAATTCAGTTTAGAAAGAGTCGATACTGATATAGTTAAAACAAAATACTGAAGAACTGACGGGAGTTGATTTTATTGATTATTTTTTATGCTAAAATCAACGATATGTTAATTTGTTTGGCAATGCTGTAAATGAATATATTGCGCACATTTTTTTAGGCTTTTCCAAGAAGAATTCCGAGCTACATGTAAAGACGAAAAAACCCAGAAAACCCCATATGAATCATCTTGTGTAATATTTAAAGATATAATTAACGCCATCAAACTCTACAATATGCATTTGTATCAATTATTGAGATATTTCTAACTCTGGCGTAGGAATACATACGACCACAAAAATATCTAATTCTTCGTACCATTTAAAATCTGACTATTTTTAAGGTATTTAGCAAGTTTCCTTGAAAAAACAATGCTTCTGAATACATTGCATCAAAACTATGGTGGCATATCTCTGCCCCTTGTGTGCAAGTTATTTTTCTATAAATTATGTCGACATGCAAGATAAATATGTTGACATGCAAGATAGTTATGTCAACATGCAACATAACTATGTTGACATGCACGAAAATTGCAATCAAATAAGAATTATAAAAAATCTCAAATATCGCCCACATGTGACATCCAAGATGCTAGATGCTACCTATTTATGTCGACATGCAACTTATTTATGTTAACATGCAAGATAAATATGCTGACATGCAACTTATTTATGTCAACATGCAACTTATTTATGTTAACATGCAACTTGTTTATTTCAACATGCAACTTATTTATGTTGACATGCGAGATAAATATGTTGACATGCAACTTAGTTATGTTCACATGCAACTAATAAGTTGTATGTCAACATAACTAAGTTGCATGACGACATAAATATGTTGCATGTCAACATATTTATCTTGCATGTTAACATAACTAAGTTGCATGTCGACATAAATAAGTTGCATGTCGACATAAAGAAGTTGCATGTTAACATAAATAAGTTGCATGTTGACATAAAGAAGTTGCATGTTAACATAAATAAGTTGCATGTCGACATAAAGGAGTTGCATGTCGACATAACGAAATAGTTAGCATCTAGCATCTTGTATGTCACATGTTAGCGATATTTGAGATTTTTTATCATTCTTATTTGATAGCAATTTTCTTGCATGTTAACATAGTTATGTTGCATGTTGACATAACTATCTTGCATGTCAACATATTTATCTTGCACGTTGACATAATTTATAGAAAAATAACTTGCACACAGGGGGCAGAGATATGCCACCATACAAAACAGCGGGACTATTCCCTAATGTGGAAAGGACCTTTAAATATCCGTATCGCTTAAGAGCCATATCTAAATACAGACACATTACGTAGACGACTATATTTAAATAGGTCATATGTAGGCAAAATAAACAAATATTTTACGCGCATTTCTATCGAACACGGCAACCACCAATTACAATTAGAAAGATAATCATATATTCTGTATTCGGATGTTTACATAAATGAATTTGATTTCTACTGTCCAGCGTGTTTAAATATCATTCTTGAGATGCATGAATAAATCTGATTCTGGCTCTTCAAAACCGTCTGAGTTGTAATTATAATCATCCTATGTTTCTATAGTATCTAAATAAACGCTAAGTCTAGATAAAAATGTAGAACAAATTTATCCGTACATATTTTCATTAACCTATTGCTTCATCACCGATTTAATTAAATGATTTTGTTTGCTTATAACAACCTCTACTTGTATCTTTGAAATCAGCATACCCGGTTATTAAAAAAAATGGTGAAAACCAACTTTTTACATTGATGCATATTTAGTACATTGTTTTAAAATCTCTTGTTCCGAAGAAAATGTTTATCAAGTTCATAACTGAGACTTCACACAGTAATGTTGAAAAAAAAATAAGGATGCATAAAAATAAGAGTTTAAATAACTTTATTCTGACATTCTTAAATTATCTATATACATTATCTTTCCATGCAGTTAAAAGAAATAAAATGTGTAAAAAAAAAACTTTTTCGGGATTTGAACCCAGCTAAAAATGTAAGACACGGTAATCATCTGTTCTAACTGCGTTACCACTCGACCACTCCAGAAATGAATTAAGGATGGGAAATTTAAAACATCGTTTTTAGATTTCAAAGGTATCAATGATTTTTTCCAAGTCAGATTTATTAAAAATGTGCCTCTTTGAAACAAAAATCGAAAATGGCAGTTTTTGAAAACATGTCTTACTATAAACGTTAAGATTAAATTAATTTTGTTTCAAGGAGGCAGTTTTTCACAATGACGAGGATTTCCCTTTTATAGAGCGTGAATTCTGCCACATTTGTCTGTGTAACCATTTTCAAATTTATTTCATGGTCTTGAGTAAGTTAGTACAAACTTTCCAAATAAAATTCTACACTTCTTTATGTACATCGTTGCATGAAAAAAGATTAACATAGAATTCAGTAACTATGATTTTTCCATTTTATCTGTAACTCCTTTAGCGAAATTTAGCATAGGAACTGCAACACTTTCTTTATATACATGTATCATTTTAAAGTACCAATTCTTGCCAGCGTTGGTGATATGTGTTGAGGTCCAAACACTGTTTCACTTCCAGTTTGCCAGAGTAACTGCATAGGAGAGTTGATTAAAATCAACTCCCAAAAACCATTATAATTGTAATGTGTGCGATATACATTAGTGTAACAAACGGGTGATCTCGCCCTTAAAAAAAAATAGTTCCGATGTTAAAAGACTCGCATAAGCTACACTGTTAAAGGAATTGTCTTGCATGATTTGAAAAAAAAAAATTTAATGGCATATACTATGAACCTAGCTGCTTTGCAAATCTAACAAAATACGAAAATATGTAGATTTACTACGTTTAACAACCACACAAGATCGAATTGATAAAAAAACTTTGAAATATGCGTTCATCCAGTTTAAAACTGGTAATAGATGGACATGATTTTGCAAGTCTTCCAAAAAAGACGCCATTAGCTCCCATACGACGGCAATTTAGATTGTGACGTCTGAATAATCTGATGAAGACTCACCAATGCCACAGGAAACCTTACAAATGAAGGCAACACCCTGCTGGGAACAACAAAAACGCCGGAACATTCAAAGATGAGGGCATATTTCGGTGTTTATCGTTGCAATGCAATTTCTGACGTCTACGAAGCAAGGACGTAAGGTTTAATGATTTAATGTTTTATAGAAAATGATTTGCCATTCGGTAACACATTTGGTTAAACATAGAGGTTTGTGGTGTGTTGCGACTTTCAAGTTTTGATTCAACTTTTAGTAAATCTTTCTGTGCCTAAGATTATATGAAGCATTAAAAGCTGACAATGATATATTGTCGGAAACTCTTACGCTTATTGATCGTTGGCCAACTCAATAAACTTTGCTTCTTTTACGATTTTTAATAAATTATTCTTGATTAGCCAATGAAAAAGCGAAGCGACAAAAAAGCGGAAAATTTCTGCCATTAAACAAGTTAAAAGTTAACCAATAGGTTTAGATAGGTGACTGAATGGAAAAGATAATCCTTTCAGTCACATTTTGGTTGCAATTTATTTGACAACTTCATTCTTTGAAAGATTTTTAAGGTCTGCAAATGACGACCAAGTAATAATGTTGTTCAAAGACGCTTAAGTCACCATTTACATGATATTTAAATTTCCAACACGAAAGTGTGAAGAAGGCTAACAAAATAGAGCATACATTTTTCAAGATAACAATAAAAAATCAATGAGTTGACCCGCAGTCAGTAAGCCTATGTGAGATGGTCCGTGGATGACCATTACACAATAACATATTGCGAAATGGACAAATGATATAGATAATTCACCCATGGGTCAAATATATGAAATTTATAGAAAAAATTTGGGAAATTAGTTACTGTGGTTTCATTAATATTCAAGAGTATCAATTTTCGTGGATAAAGTGAAAATCACAGTTTCATGGATACGTAAATTCCTGGCCAATGACCCTATCAATACAAAATGTTAATAGAAATTGCACTTCAATGAACATTTAATTTCGTGGATCAACTTATTTAACGAAATCCACGAAAATTGGTATTCCACGAATATTGATGAAACCACAGTATGTAAAACGAGTGGTTTAAAATTAATTTTTTCACGGTAAAAGTTTTTTTAAAAGGACAAACAAATTTAGTAATGTATAACGTTTCTTTTAAAATTAATTTCTTCATTTTTATGTCTAATTGAGGTTGTTTTCAATTGGCCCCGGTTAATACGCGCACAAGCGTAGCACTGAATACAACCGATTTTTTTTAAAATTATAAATTTAAAGCCAGTGGATAACAGGTCGAACTAACTGCTGTTTTGGATGTAATAGCACAGTAGGATCTGCACAATTAAATCCCGTCCCCTCTTTTCTCAACTTCATATATTGGAACGCTAATCTAACCTGATCGTATATAAGATTCACATTTTAAAATAATTATGTTTAATACCTGATGATTAAAGGTAAGACTATTTATCTGTATGAAATCATATGAAGATACATTGAAATCAATTCGCCAAACCATAGCGAAAACAAGTATGGGAAACATAGAGGGGACAAAATGACTGACAAACTGCAATAAAGACTGAAGTATATTTGGTTTCACCGTTATAGGAATAATAAACTTTTTTTTTTAAATATTAAAACTTACAATTAATAAAACTTGCGTTTTCAAACATTGTTTGATAACCAAAAACAAATTATTGAAAAAGGACACCATTTTTATTTTAAATACTCATTACGTATTAAGTAACGAATGCTAACGCTGGTTTTGGAATAATATTAAAACAAACAACTTGTTTGATCAAGCGTGTAAATTGTGTTTTATAATTTGTTTACTTAGATTTTCACTTAATATATTTGCTTTTCAATGGTTATTTTTACAAAATGCATTTATGCGTAATTCTTAATGATAAGCTGTTTATATTTTGATGCAATAATTATAAATATTTCATATCTCATTGCATATTATTTTTGGAAAAATATGACTACATTGTAAAAGTCGATCTTTGTGCACTTGTTTCAATATTTCAGGGAACTGTATTGACGTTTTACTTTACCAAATATAGTACAACTGCAAAAAACCAACGAGACAAAGCTGATAATATTTTTTGTTTTGTATTTTGTCTACCACACGCACAAATCTTTATCAGAAAACTGTGAGTTGCATTGACGTTCATTTGATTTACATGTACAAAAGTTATTTTATATCTTGTGTATATAAGATCAGTTGACAAATTGAACAAGCATTCTGAGAGTATTGCATAAGCAATACACGTCCCCTACCGGTTTGTAATATTCTATGAAAGCTTCGAAGCATTCATCTATTTCAAAACTATTACCGGGTATAAACGAGATGTTATGCTTCAGAGATAAAAGAACAGAGGAAATTCAAACTATATAGTTGATATTGAAATTAAATAAAAAATGGTTAAAACTATAGTCGTTATTTTATCTCCGCAATTTAATTTTAATTTCGCAAGTCCATTAAGTATTCGCTGGTAGAAATTTGTAAAAACAATGCACTGTTATGCACAATATCATTTCTTACCGTCTGTACCCCGAATTAACAGACCAACCCGATTGTAATAATACAAAAAAAAAGTGCCGATTAAATCTACAACACAATGCTTGACACTATTTACAGAACTTATTTGTTTGTTAGAAATGATAAAAGAAATGGTACAAGTAACGCACGATATTATTTCTGACTAAATACTGGCCTCGTTTATTCAATACACACCGAACCCGATAACGAACCCGAACATTAAAAAATTGGAATATAAAAAATTAATTTTCTCAAAAATATGTCAACCAGACACTACAAAAGTGTAAACTTGATCTGTAGTTTGACATTTTAAAGCTATTCAGTAAGTTTCATATTATTCCTCAAACGCATAAAGAAAAAAAGTGTGGAAAACTGACGTGGGAAAGACAGACGGACTGACGGACAGACGGACTGACGGACACAAAGGAAAGCTATAGTCCCCTCCGGTGAAACCGGTAGGGGACTAATAATAAGCAACATAGTTTTTTATAATTACGGAATAAGGAATCATTCTTTGAGTATTATGAGATGGGCTTTATGATAGATTTGACCACGCTCCGACTGAAATTATCACCTCATTATATTCAAAGATTTTCCTTATTACTTATATTTATATTATTTCAAATTTATACACTTTAAAACAACATTATTTTAAAACCACTATTTTTATGTAGCACATGCTCTGTATTACTACGCGGCGCAGTCAATACCGTTTTTTGGGGGGTTATGCTATTAGATACCCCCATTTTGTGTCACTCATATTTTATGAAGTAATTGGGTTTTAGTGTACAAAATTGATTCGTAATGTTATCACAGACAAAGACAAATGAAAATGTAAATATATGGAAATATCCAACTTGACTGCCAGTCTGTAAGAAAGAATAACTTGGCACAATGCCATTTTCATGTTACAATTTACATGAATTGTGTAAAAAAGGAATGGTTGTCATATTGACTATTAAAGAGGTTTTGGGTAGCCATTTTGGGTCACCTCTAGTCTGAAAATTCTGCATCACATATTAATTCTAGTAGTATATTCATATTTTACAATGCCAAATGAACTTTATTGAATAAAATTGTTTTACCAAAATTACATTTTTACAGAGTTTAGTAAGGGATTATATTTTGTGGCGGAAGGTTTTCAAGAAGGAAATGAACAATTTTCATAACTCATTAGTTTTAGAGTACTGTTACTTTAGCTTCCTAATTTTCAGCGCAGACCAAACTTCTAGATAGTTTGTGTATTACGATATATTCATAATGTTCTAAAAAACATATTTAAACAATATTTTGATATTTCTATCGATATATTTTGGCATATTTAGCTTATATTTCATAGAAGTTAAGAAAATATTAACTCTAATTTTGGCCTAAAATTAGCTTATTTCATGCTTTATCTCAAATTTTTGAGATGTGACCCCTACTTGTTTTACTTTTAAATGAGATATCAAATGTAGATCTATGTGTATGCGAAGTTTTGGAAAGATGACATTACTATAATTTTTTTTATTTGCGTAATAATTTGATTACTCCAAAATTTTGTAGCATCTGTTGTGTTCATTATATGTACTGGGCTTTGAAACAACCAGTAAAGCAAAAATTTTTAAACTTTGACTTAGATTTAACTTTTATAGTCACTACATGTGTTCAACTTCATACTGAATTTAAATCATAGCTAAATAATATTTTAAACTATAAATATTTGTTTGATTTCTTCAAATTATCAATTTCCATGTCAAATTTTAACAAAAATTTCAGGAAAATTATCATTTCTGTTTGGGACCCTATATTTCCAAAAAATGGCATGTGACATGGGTCACAAATAAAATAAACGAACATTTTAGGTCCCCATCTTTATATCCAAGTGGTTTTCGGATGATTGACATTACTATTATTTCAGGTGCCAACCTCCTTAACATAATAGAAATACTCACTGTACACGTGCTTATTTTTTTTTGATAAAGAATTTGATTATTTTCAAGGATGCTGGGGCATGTTCATTAAGCTAATTTAAGAATAAGATATATCAGATTTATCTTGGGACACATCTTAGTCATAAGAGAGTTTTTAGAGGCCGTCCTTCATAGCTCTGTCTCCAATGGAGTGAGGCAGGGCTGCATCGTCGCCCCGACGCACTTCAGCTTCATGTTCTTCGCCATGCTGACTGATGCCTTCGATGACACGGACACCGGAATCGGCATAAAATGGCGGTTTGATGATTCCGTCTTCAACCTCAGACGGCTGCAAGCTTTTAAGGGAAGATCAAGGTTCAATCGGACACCATCATCGACGTCCTGATTGCTGATGATTTTGCACTCAACGCTACCTCCGAGGCAAATATGCAGCATAGCGTTGATAAGTTCTCTGATGCCTGCGACAACTTTGGCCCTACTATCAGCACAAAGAAGACCGCAGTCATGCATCAGCCAGCACCAGACAAAAAGTATATTGAGCCCAACATCACCACCAGAAACCAACTCCAAATGTAGTGGACAAGTTCCCGTACCTCGGTAGCACTCTCTACAGGAGCGTTGTGATCGATGACTAGGTGAATGCTTGACTGCCCAAGGCGAGCGTTGCCTTCGGCAGACTGTACAAGAACGTGTGGGACAGAAAAGGCATCCAAAAAGGGACAAAGAGATTAAGGTCTACCCTGCTGTGGAGATGCACGACAGAAAGCTGAATCACTTCCACACGACCAGCCTCCGTAAGCTTCTCAGTATCAAGTGGCAAGAAAAGATACCCGACACAGAAGTCCTCACCTGAGCTGGCCTGCCCAGCATCTACACCATGCTCATGCAGTCACAACTCCGCTTGGCGAAACACGTACTACGTATGCAAGACCATCGACTTCCCAAGAAACTACTCTTTGGCGAACTACAGAAAGGAAAGCGTGCCCGTAATGCCCCAAAGAAGCGATTCAATGACAGCCGAAAGGCCTCCCTCAATGCATTCAGTATCAACCATGACTCATGGGAAGTTGCAGCACAAGACAGGTGTGGGTGGAGAGGTGCAGTCCTCGAGGACGCCAAGGGCTGTGAAGCCAACAGGACATCTGCAGCAGAACAACGCAGGCAGGCCAGGAAAGACAGCGCCAAGTACCCGGCAGCTGCTACCATTCCCTGCACTCACTGTCCGAGACTATACCGTGCGAAGATCCGCATGACCAGTCAACTTCGCACCCACCGTCCAGTTCAACCACCTTCCCACGAAGATGAGACAGTGTTCTTCGTCGCCACCGACGGACGAACAACACAACAGAGGCCGTCCTAACTTACGACACCTCTTAAAGCAATATGAGCTGTATTTTTTTGAATTTTATTTTGCTGCAAAAACCTGCTAGTATGATAAGTCTGCATGTAACTTAAACTTTTATGATAAATCAGATTTGAAAAAATCTTTAATTTTTGTCAGAGGAAAGATTTCTCTTATAAGGAATATATACCAAATCAATTTTTGTATAGGACGACAATAATTCAATTTTGCTCCAATTAAGGCTTTTTAACGGCCTTTTCCACAAAAATATGGCTTACAGAAATTTACAAACCATGATAGTTTTTGTCATTGTAGAAGAAAATAACATTTTCGTAAAAAAAATTCAACAGCTGTCTTATTTTCAATAAAATCAACATTGTGAACCATCACTTCTTAAAATAAGAGGAACTTATATATACACCATGTCATAGTACTTTGGGATATAGATAAGAACAAAAATAATAGATCTAGATGTACATGTATGTGAATGTTATCGGAAGATACAGCACTTATGAATTCACTGAATACATCCACCTATACATTTTTTTCTGTAGAGTCTAAAATATAATACAAACAATTATTGAATAAATTATTTGACGAAAAATTTACAGAGAAGGGGTTTACGAGAGATAATATATGATAATTGTTTTTAAATTGATTGTTGGAAGGGGAGTTCCGTGGCTTATTTTCAGTAAGTTACTATGTGATTCTATGCGATTTTATTTAGTTTGAATTCAAACTCAACTCCCCCAAATTCACGAATGAGTAAGTGTTACATTGAGTACAAAATCCGTTTTCAAAATTTTCAAAAAATTTTGTAATTTGCATTTTAGTAAGAAAATTATTTGCGACGAATTATATCTGACCGGAATCTAATGGCAAAATGATAAATGAAATAAAAAAAATATATGTTTAAACAATTCAACATGTTTTGTGTTCATGTTAATAAAAATATTTCCAATTGAATTGAAACGTATTCGTTTTGTTTTTTTAAATTATTGGATTTTGATGCATGAAAAGAAATTTACTCAGTCTTCGAGGGTAGAAAACAAATACGACTATCTTGCTAAAGATATAAGCTACTCAAACAATATTTTTTAAAAATTAAAATGAAATAAAATTGAATCGTCTGTATACATCTACAATTAACTGTGTATAATATCAGACGATTTCATAATAAAAATTCTCCGACATTGTTATGATAACATCTTCTAAAAATAAAAGGTGAGAAAACTGTAATAAATTAACTGGTTTAAACTCACATGGTGTTGCATGTGTTGAAATGTAAGTATATATATATATATATATATATATATATATATATATATATATATATATATATATATATATAACACGTAATTTCAACAATTTAGTTACATTTTTATAATTTATCGTATAACGGGGAACATGTAATAAATTCGGATTTTCTATTTTAAAACAAATCCCGTAAATGTTTGTGTTTCGTTGGTGACATTGAATTCTTACGTATATAACATGAAATTTAATGCATGAAATAATCAGTATATAAAACATAATTAAGTAAATTGTTTTAATTATTTCTTATGTGCGTGGTAAAAAATCACATCTATCGTTCTATATATTTTCAATATTGATGATATTTTGTTTTGTTCTCCAACCCCTCCACCCCCCCCCCCAAAAAAAAAAAATTGGCTTTTTTTAAATTAATACATTTCCTCAATTATTCCTAAACTTTATTGAGATTTTTTTCTTTTCTTTTTTTTCATAAACATCGGTAACACCAATTTTGTACGAGTTTACAGAACTTATTTACGCAGACAAAACATTTTCAGTAAATAACCGTAAATAATACCAAGTAGTGTCCGAGGACAATAGCAAATGATTTTGGATTGCAGACAGACGTTTTATCTATGCTATAATTTAAGCTTAAATGTTTCGACCCCTCCCATTATTAATAAATTAATCTAAATTAGGCTGAATAATTGAAGTTGTTTTAAGGTATCTCACTACACATAGACTTATACGTTTTATGACAACACGTAACAAGATGGCGATTTTAAATGTTTTGTTGAACTGTTTGTTGAACATTCTTCCAAACAATTACGGTATTCGTATTTTTAATTATTGTGATAATAAAATTTGACAAATTATTATACATGTATCAAGCTCTTTGTATGCATTATCAACTTTCACATTTTATTTGCATATATAATGGATTTACAGATAGCAAAAATCATTATATTTACCCAAGACCAGCAAATATTATATAATAACAAAAAGCAATTATCTAAAAAGACAAAAGTGGACGACATTTTAATGTACATGAAAAAAAATGACAATAACAAACCGTCCACCATCTCAAAATATGCATATGTACTACAGTTAATCTTTCGGTAATTGATAATTCACGTGGTTTTACATGTGTCTGGAAGAACTGTATTTAACTAATTAACACCTTTAGACATGTATCTTCTTATTACGTTAATGTTTATTATTTATGTCAAGACTTCCTATTGTTTTGATATTTAAAAACATTTTCGTTTTATTATTTTTGAATGACAAAATACATATGAACCTTAGTGGCTAATTGAGAAAAGTGAAAATGAGTGTGTATGGACATGCATTTAAAGGACATATTGTTGCTTTCATAAAAGAAGTGTTGGTGTCTGTATATCATTTGTTCAATGTTGTTATGGAAAACAAGAGGCCCAGGGGCCACATCTCTCATCTGAGGAACAATAATTAAAAACTCTTATCAATGCTTTATGGCATGAAATTCATTATATCTGGACAATTTAGTAAAGTATTTTTTGTTTTAAACAGTCTTCAAGTTTTTCTTAACATATTCTTTTGTTAAACATCAAGTCTCTTTTGATGTTTCTGTGGGGTTTTTTTAAAGAGTTTCAAAGATTTTTATTGCTATGCAAACCTCAACCCCCATTCTGGCCAAACTTTACCCTCGGGTATTATGATTTAAAAACATCGAAATTTAGAACATAATAAGAACATTCCATAATGCTGGTATTTGGATTAATATTAAAACAAACAACTTGTTTGATCAAGCGTGTAAATTGTGTTATATAATTTGTTTACTTAGATTTTCTATTAATATATATCCTTTTAAATGGTTATTTTTACAAAATGCATTTATGTGAAATCTTAATAATTAGTTGTTGATAGTTTGATAAATTAATTATAAATATTCCATGTATGATTGTGTATTATCCTGGAGAAAATATGACTACATTGTAAAATTCGATCTTTGTGCACTTGTTTCAATATTTCAGTGAACTGTATTGACGTTTTACTTTTACAAATATAGTACAACTGCAAAATTCAAAGAGACAAATTTGATAATATTTTTTGTTTTGTATTTTGTCTACCACAAGCACAGGGTTGCTGAAAATCTTTATCAGAAAACTGAGTTGCACTGACGTTCATTTGATTTAAATGTACAGAAGTTTTTTTTATATCTTGTATACATAAGATCAGTTGACAAATTGAATAATAAGCAACACAGTTTTTTAAATTAAGAAATAAGGAATCATTCTTTGAGTATTATGAGATGATAATTTTGGTCGGGACGTGGTCAAATCCAATAAAGCCCGAAGGGCTTTATGATAGATTTGACCACGCTCCGACCGAAATTATCACCTAATTATATTCAAAGAATGATTCCTTATTACTTATATTTATATTATTTCAAATTTGTACACTTTAAAACAACATTTTTTTAAAACCACTTTTTTATGTAGCACATGCTGTGTATTACTACGCAGTGCAGCCAATATGTTTTTGGTTATGTTATAAGACACGCTCATTTTGTGCCACTCATGTTTTATGAAGTTATTGGGTTTTAGGGTTCAAAATTATTTCGTAATGTTATCACAGACAAAGACAATTGAAAATGTAAATATATGGAAATATCCAGTTTGACTGCCAGTCTGTAAGAAAGAATAACTTGGCACAATGCCATTTTCACGACCATTTTGCACTTTACCTGAATTGTGTAAAAAAGGAATGACTGTCATATTGACTACATACATAAGACCGCGGAACATTAACTGGCAAGATTGGAAATATACAGCTTACGTCAATTTCACCTGTTACAGTCAAAACATTTGATATGGGCGGGGACAAATTGACTCGGACGTCTGATAAAACATATGATTGAAACTGTATTTTTATGAAGTGTATTTTCAATCCACCTCAGCGGTTCTAACTTGCTACATGTATATAAGTTAATTAATGCGATCGAAAAACGTGTGCAATGTTGGTGAAATTTTTGAAAACTTTCTTTAAGAATAATTATATTTCACATATAATTATAATATAATATATTTATTATTAATAAAGTTGAGTGAAGATAACGTTAAAAACTACATTGTAGAATGTTTTAATATCAGTCTAAATATCAGTAACGGAATTTTAATAAAAATTTACGTACCTCAGAAATCTTCAACAATGTCGATAGAAGTGGGTTTTTTTTTGTTAGTGTATGGCTAGATAAACAATGAACGCGGATATTTATTCGAATACATTCACTTAGCGGGAAAAAAAAGTTCTATCTAGTATAATTTTAATTTGTAAAAATCGGAACTTAAATTATTCTCAAGTGGCATCAAATGGCGGTTTGATGATTCAGTCCTCAACCTCAGACGGCTGCAAGCGAAGATCAAGGTTCAATCGGACACCATCAAGGACGTCCTGTTTGCTGATGATTCTGACCTCAACGCTACCTCCGAGGCAAATACGCAGCATAGCGTTGACAAGTTCTCTGATGCCTGCAACAACTTTGGCCTTACTATCAGCACAAAGAAGACCGCAGTCATCAAAAACCAACTGCTAAATGTAGTGGACAAGTTCCCGTACCTCGGTAGCACTCTCTCCAGGAGCGTTGTGATCGATGACTAGGTGAATGCTTGACTTCTCAGTATCAAGTGGCAGGAAAAGATACCCGACACAGAAGACCTCACCCAAACTGGCCTGCCCAGCATCTACACCATGCTCATGCAGTCACAACTCCGCTTGGCGAAACACGTACTACGTATGCCAGACTATCGACTTCCCAAGAAACTACTCTTTGGCGAACTACAGAAAGGAAAGCGTGCCCGTAATGCCCTAAAGAAGCGATTCAATGACAGTCTGAAGGCCTCCCTTAAGGCATTCAGTATCAACCCTGACTCATGGGAAGTTGCAGCACAAGACAGGTGTGGGTGGAGAGGTGCAGTCCTCGAGGACGCCAAGAGCCGTGAAGCCAACAAGACGTCTGCAGCAGAACAACGCAGGCAGGCCAGGAAAGACAGCGCCAAGGACCCGGCAGCTGACACCATTCCCTGCCCTCACTGTCCGAGACTATTCCGTGCGAGGATCGGCCTGACCAGTCACCTCCGCACCCACCGTCCAGGTCAACCAACCCCCCCCCCCCCCCCCCCACCGACGGACGAACAACACAACAGAGGCCGTCCTAACTTATGTTATCTCTTAAAAATCATCCTAACTTTAAAATATCCTAACAGTTGTCTTATTTTCAATAAAATCAACAATAAACATGTAGATTGTGAACCATTACTTCTTAAAATAAGAGGAACTGATGTATACATCATGTCATAGTACTTTGGGTAATAAATAAGAACACAAATAATAGATTTAGATGCACATTTATGTGAATGTTATCGGAAGATACAACACATATGAATTCACTGAATATATTCACCTATACATTTTTTCGGTAGAGTCTAAAATATAATACAAACGATTAATGATTAAATTATTTGAGAAAATATTTACAGGGGAGGGGTTTACAAGAGATAATAAATGATAATTGTTTTTAATTTGCTTGTCGGAAGGGGGTTCAGTGGATTAATCATTATTTTCAGTAATTTAACTATGTGATTCTATGCGATTTGATTAAGTTTGAATTCAAACTCAACAACCACAAATCCACGAATGAGTTAAGTGTAATATTGAGCACAAAATCCGTTTTCAAAATTTTCAGAAAATTTTGTAATTTGCATTTTAGTAAGAAAATTGTTTGCGACGAATTATATCTGACCGGAATCTAATGGCAAAATGATAAAAAAAATGAAATAAAAAAAATATATGTTTAAACAATTCAACATGTTTTGTGTACACGTAATTAAAAATATTTCCAATTGAATTGAAACGTATTCGTTTTGTTTTTATGAATTATTGCATTTTGATGCATGTAAAGAAATTTACTCAGTCTTCGAGGATAGAAAACAAATATCTTGCTGAAGATATAAGCTACTTGAGGAATTTTTTTAAAAAATTAGAATAAAATAAAATTAAATCGTCTGTATACATCTATAAATGACCGTATATAATATCAGATTTCATAATAAAATTTCTCCGACATTGTTATGATAACATCTTCTTACAAAAAGAAAACTGTGATAAATTTAGATGTTTAAACTCACATGGTTTTGCATGTGTTGAAATGTAAGTTAAAATATTTATATAAATATATATATATATATATATATATATATATATATATATATATATATATATATATATATATATATATGGGTGTTACGTAAACCGAAATAACATATCGAAAGTAAAGCAAGTGGCTAGCATATGCTGAAAAAAAACATCTCCCAACTAAAGAAATACTTGTACTTAGGAATTGAAAAACATAATTACAGATAAACATAACGCACAAACTTTGCAAAAAGGATATAAAAATGCTGAAAAAAATAATTTATTATAATTTATTGTATTTCGGGAAACATGTAATAAATTTGGATTTTCTATTTAAAAACAAATCGCGTAATTGTTTGTTTTTCGTTAGTGACATTGTATTTTTACGTATAAAATATGAAATTTAATGCAGGAAATAATCAGTACATGAAACATGATTAAGTAAAATGTTTTAATTACTTCTTATGTGCGTGGAAAAAAATCCAACTATCAATTCTTTCTATTTTCAATATTAATGCTATTTTTGTTCTCCTAAGCTTTCCAACCCATCAACCCCCCACCCACCCACCCCCCCCCCCTCAAAAAAAAAATCGGCTTTTTTTAAATAATAAATTTCCTCAATTTTTCTTAAACTTTATTGAGTTTTTAGCTCACCTGAGCTGAAAGTTCAAGTGAGCTTTTCTGATCACATTTTGTCCGTTGTCCGTCCGTCTGTCTGTCTGTCCGTCCGTCTGTAATCTTTTCATATTTTGAACTTCTTCTCTAAAACCACTTGGCCAATTTCAACCAAATTTGGCACAAAGCATCATTATTGTATGATGAATATAAATTGCAGAAATGAAAGACCGCTCTTAATTCCTCGAAACTGTAGAAAAAAGGGGGTGCATTTTTAATCAAATTACTGAAGTACTGACGGGAGTTGATTTTATCGATTATTATTTATTTTAGAATCAACGATATGTTATTTAGCATGACAAGTAATTTCTCATCTTTATTTAAATTACACACCTTTTTATAATATGAATTCTCGGACTTTTCCGACAAGAATTTCGAGAAAACCCCATATGAATCATGTTGTGTAACATTTAAAGATATAATTAATTCCATCAAACTATGTATCAGTAATCGAAATATTTCTAAAAATTGTATACATGTCTGGATTCAAGCAATATTGAGCTCTGGTATCGTTCAACCAGACGCTCGGCTGTCTCCGTTAATCTCCGACTACCGAGAGAGACTCTCTGCTTGTCGGAGATTTACGGAGACAGCCGAGCGTCTGGTTGACTGCTCTGGCGTAGGAATACATACGATTACAAAAAATATCTAAATTATTCGTACTATTTAAAATCTGACTATTTTCAAGGTATTTATAAATACGTTTTCTTGAAAAACAATGGTTCAGCATACATTACAACGCATTTATCTATTATTTCCAGAACTAACTCTTGTCAGCGGTGATGATTTGTGCTTAGGTCCAAACACTGTTTCACTTTCGGTTTGCCAGAGTAACTGCATAGGAGAGTTGATTAAAATCAACTCCCAAAAATCGTCTTCTCAAAAACTACTGAGTCAAATTCAACGTAATTTAGCATAGATAATCCTTATGGTAAGGAAAATATAAATGCAAAAATTATTGGCTAATTCTGTTTCAAATTTGAGTAATTTACGAAAATAAAAATAAGACAGAGAGAATTGTGGCTCGATATTTCATATATCGAAAACGAAAGTTCTGTTTGGAGCATCCATGTTTGACGCGTGATAAACGAGTCATACTGACAAATATGAATTTGGTTGTTGTGCAACAGTTTACGTTCGAAGGGAATATTTGAAACATCCGTTTTATATTTGTGCAGTTTTAATGAAGTAAATAGAGGTTAGATATTTCAATGCGTTGACATTTTCACTTGTGACGGTAGTTTTTAGCTTGTTTTGATTTTCGTTTCCTTGCTTTTTAAGTTGAGGGGAACTATAGCATCTATTTTGGAATTTTTGCGTATCGAATCAGATGTAGACTTCGGTAAATCAGACAGCCGATTGTTTACATGTACCTGCGCCAAATGGGAAAAATCGGATGCACTAATTACATGTAACATATTATAAAATACTATTCATTCTATTGGTCAGCAGATGCTCAGCATTTTCAGTCCAATCGGAGTTTATTTTCGCTGCTAGAAATATATACATGTACTAAGTGTTTATATGATGAAAAAAAATTGTGTTCTTTCTTTGTTTTAGTGCATTTTTCTTTTGTTTTAATTATTTACAATTTTCTATTTACTAACCGTATCTGAGAGTCAAGCTTCGAATTATAAGCAAGATGCAGAGCTTTGCGCACAACGCTATGTTTTTTACACAGAGCTAGGGACATGCTTTAGTTAGTTTACATTTCAAATGCAGCTATGCTGAATAGGAAATAACAAGTTTAAAAATCTTAAGTTGAATGTAATAAACTCATTTAAACAAAAACATGACTCAAACCAAGCTATGTATCTTGCCTATAATTCTACGATTGGCGCTGAAATTTTGGTTGATCATTAGAAAGGTCTTGCTAAAAAGATGATGTGCTGTATTGTAACTACTTTCTGGTGCCCCTTCTTAAACGATGAATTGCATAAAATCTACACAATTTTTTGATAGTTTTTCAAACAAAAGTAAATAAAAACGTCTTTTAAACAGTTACCATAGTTCTGACAAGTTATTATTATGAGGATTAAAGCATTATATCGTAACGTTGTTCTTAAAAAATTATTGCAGCGGAAAATCGTCATTGTTTGTAGACATTTGTTGTTTTTTAAGTCGTCGAGACAGCTTTCTAGCGATCGTTTGGATTGGCAATCGTCCAAAAATTCATGCTCTGCACCGCCTTTTAAATGCGCATAGGAAATAAGTTCCTTCAAGTATTAAACGTATTACAAGATTTTTATTCCATTTATTCAACTAAATTGTGTACAGAAAACCCAACTTTGCCTCCCTGGTTATTGACAACTCATTGCATAAGTAAAAATTTGCTTACATAAGAAATGGCGGATGAATACAATAAGGTATAAAAATTCACTAAATATCATTTAAGTTTATCGCTTACATTTTAATTGGAAACCGTGCCGATAGAAATAAAATTTGATGTGTAAATTTATTTTGTTATCGGGCACGGTCTCCAAAATAAATGCAAGCGATAAACATATCTAGTGATTTTGTTGCAATTAATAAACACGATAATGCAGTTGGTTTGGTCGAGCATTTTAGATAACACGTGTTGTGGATTTGTTTGTAAACAGCCATACCATAGGTAGTCTTGTTTCAAACGTGAATTGAAATAAATAAAAGTATGTTTTAGTATTATAATTAGGGACACACTGTTGATGTATTCAAGTTATGAACCTGTGAAAATTGTTCAAAGACTATTTAAAGCAGAAAGAAAATAATTTATTTTTGAACTTTGAAATGTCTTCGACTTTTGTAACCATGATGAGTTATTGTTTTATAAACACATCACTACTTATTTGATAAGGAAACTGATTTTTGTTTTAAAGCAACACAAAACATAATTCTTTTAATTTTCTATTCTTAAATTATTTGATATACGACTATTAGTACAGAAATTCAAATTATTGATATCATTCTATATAAAAGAAAATGTCAGCTCGATGCCTTTGTGGCCGTTCCGGCCTTTGGTTAATAAAGATAAAAATAATGGATGGGCCTTTATTGTGGGTACAAAAGAGCGACATGCTTGCCAATACATTGATTTGAATTATAGCTCTTTAACATGTCATTTGACAACATTTTTCAGTTAAGTTTATTCAACAGACACAGTTATGAAACGTCATATACGATATGAATTCACGCCAGGTTAACGACAATCGTTTATAATGGAGAAGACCATTGGCAATTACATTTTTGAAATGTTTGCAAAAATTTTGCAGAATTTATAGAAATAGTGATAAAGAGGAGAATAATGACGAAATTTTACATGCAGTTTTATTAAGAATTTCTTTATAATTTAAAAAGTTGGGCTACCATTTAACACAATACATGTAGTTTGAATGAATTTATTTTCACATGAATTTTTCAATTTACTTTCGATTATTAAAGGTATCAAAAGAATGTATTTTCATTCTAAGCAGCAATTAGCAAAAAATAATAGTCTTGTGAAAGAAAACATGTCTATAGTGAATTCGCTATAGTTAGTATCACAAATTCGTTATAAGATTACAACAAATTACGGATATAACGATGTAAATCCATTGGTCCCTCGGACTTCGCTATAACCGAGTTTACTTGTATATGCAAATATCAGTGTAAAATTCGGATATTCATTTTTTGTTAATCTACCGAGAGCCATATGGCACAATATCCTTTGTACGCCCATTTAAAGCCAGTGTTGCTCAGGTGAGCGATGTGGCCCCATGGACCTCTTGTTTCTCATTTGTTTTTTTAAATTAACATATCGGTAACAGCATTTGTGTACGAGTTTACAGAACTTATTTACGTGTTTTAAAAATAAACCCAGACAAAACATTTTAGTAAGTAATCGTTAATAATACCAAGTAGTGTTCAAGGACAATAGCAAATGATTTTGGATAGCAGACTGACGTTTTATCTATGTCGTGATTTTTGCTTAAATGTTTCGACCCCCTTATTAATGTGTTAATCTAAATTATGCTGAATTAATTGAAGATGTTTTAGGATACCTCACTACACATAGACTTATACGTTTTAAGACAATACGTAACAAGATGGCGATTTTAAATGTTTTGTTGAACTGTTTGTTGAACATTCTTCCAAAAAATTACCTTATTCGTATTTTTAACTTAATTTGATAATAAATTTTGACAAATTATATCAAGCTCTTCGTATGCATTATCAACCTACACATTTTAGTTATTTGCACTTGTAATTGATTTTCAAATAGCAAAAATCATTTTATTTACCTAAGACCAGCACTTATTATATAATAATTAAAAGCAATGATATAAAAAGACAAAAGTGGACGACATGTATATGTATATGTACTACATTTAATCTTTCGGTAATTGTTAATTCACGTGGTTTTACATGTGTCTGGAAGAACTGTATTTAACTAATTAACACATGTAGAAATGTATCTTCTTATTACGTTAATGTTTATTATTTATGTCAAGGCTTCTTATTGTTTTGATATTTAAAAACATTTTCGTTAAATTGTTTTTGAATGACAAAATACATATAAACCTTAGTGGCTAATTGAGAAAAGTGAAAATGTCTGTGTTTGGACATGCATTAAACAGACATTGTTGCTTTAATAAAAGAAGTGTGGTTGTCGATATCATTTGTTCAATGTTGTTATGGAAAACAAGAGGCCCAGGAACCACATCTCTCACCTGAGCAACAATAACCAAACACTCTGATTAAAATGCTTTATGGTATCAATTTCAAAATATCTTGACAATTTAGTCAAGTAGTTTTTGTTTAAAACAATCTTCAATTTTTTCTTAACATATTCTTTTGTTAAACATCGAGTCTCTTTTGTTGTTTCTGGGTTTTTTTAAAGAAGAGTTTTAAAGATGTTTATTGCTATGCAAAACTCAACCCCCATTCTGTCCCCACTCTACGCTCGGATTTGAAAAAATCGAAATTAACAACCTAATAAGAACATTTCATAATGCTTAAGTAGTCCTACACTCGGCACTAAATGGGCTCAATCATTAAAAGCTTAGCTTTAAATGATTGAGATTTGTTCTAGCAATACATAAACAAAAGAAAATAGATATGTTTACATGCCAGTTTTTTTTTGTTATCACTTCTCACACGGGAGTACCCTATTCGGAAAAAAATTCACAATCATGAAATTTGCCAGCAGTCCGTTTTTCCTAAAAATAATTATCAATTTTGAGGAAATCAGAACTGGACATACAAAATAGAGTAATGAACATTTATTAAAACAATATTTTTCGAAAATTGTTGTAAGTAAGACAGAGCTGTAGTCTTTGTGATGAGAAAAAGAAAAAAAGGAAAAGGAAAATAGAGAACGGTAGAACCAGACTGATAGAGATAGTTGAAAACTAAGATGAACCAAACTTGCAGTAAGAGAACACAAAACGTGTTTTACATATTATGTGATTTGAATGTTCTCGGAAGGAAAACTCTTATTTAAGTCAGAAAACGACAGAAGTTCAATAGAAGAGGCATTTTAAATTTATAAGTGAGACAATAAAGCAAACTTTGTTGCAATATGAAATCTTGATTAGACATCTTTAATGCCTGCTCTATAAAAGAAAGGAAAACTCTATGCTGCACTCTCCATACTGCCATGTCAACTTTGTTTCACAATCATCCTTTAGAAAGGAAAAAAAATGCTTTATCCCATTTAATAGCCTAAACCTCGCTCCTCTTGTGAATTTGCATTCTTTCCAGATCAATATCAACCATGAAGGACCCATTTTAATGGCCTTCACCACTTGAAGCGGGCATGTTGATGTCCCGGGAATTATATGCAGACGTGTTCCGGAAGCAGCCAAATCGACGTCATCAGAGTTGCAAAGAGCACTAATGGAAGGTTTGAAGGAATTTAAGAAGCGGTTTTTAGCTCACCTGAGGTATATATAAAGTTAATTTCAAAACAAAACTTTCCATAGTATAAAGTGATAATAAACGGGACCTATACACACGATTTGAGCTCAAAGTTTTCAAATTTTATTTGTTTTATTTGTAATATCTAGAATGGTTAATATGAGTTCATTTAATACTTTGAAAGTCACAAGCAAGATGCAGAGTTCGAAATTCTTTGTTTTGTAAACAAAGCTCGAGTCTTGTTATTATTTATAAATTTGTTGTATTGGTACATGTTTTATAAATACAGTAGTATTATTTTTGAACTTATTGAAAAGTTAATATTGTTTGCCATGAGCCATTAAGTGAAAGAAATGACAATTTCTTTACATTATTTGTAAATAAATGTAAGACTTGAGCTATTTTTTACATCAATATCTCTATATCTAGCTTGACCTATAACATTCAAATGTTGGTCAATCATTCACAATGCACAAGTAAACCCTTTTAAACTTTTGTTCTCAAATCGTGTCTAGGTCCTTTTAATATTTACAACGTGATTGACAAAAACACTCACACGTTCTTTCCCAGTTGGTCCTGACATATTGGTATCTAAATTTTATCCGTATTAGTCACAACAAAGATAATTGATGGTAATCCTCAAAGTCAAATCCTAAACTCAGTCGTTATTAAGGACCACACATGGCATGCCAGTTGGTGATTAATCAACTTTCAATGTGCATCAGGAGTGAGCCATCATTTATTACGACTACTAGTGTTACATAATAGCTGCGTTAGTTTTTACCCTTTCCTTTCTTCTATATTAGGTAGGTTTCCGGATCATGTATGTTTTAATTAGGGTGGCGACTGGAGGGACATAAGTCGATGAAATTGCACCCTTATTTTTTTTATTAATTTGCATTTTATTCTTTGCATATTATTATGTTTCCGCAAAAATATCCATATGCAATGGGCGACTTAAAACACTTAATCACTTTAAAGCGAAGTATATTAAAATATACAAAGGACAATTACTATAGACAATCTACAATATACTGAGATTGATTTTTGCTTTTGTATCTTAAGTTAATCTAAATGCATTTAAAACTACTACGATTAAACTACTTTGTTTTCAGTTTGTACGTCGCAATTCTGAAGAAGAATCCTTTTGTCGTAAAATCCTGGTTATATCGTGAAATATAGATTGTTGTGTCGTGTTAAGGTCTGCAGTTTGATAGCAACCATTAACTAAAAGTCACTGTGATAAAACTGGCTAATCAATCTCTTGTAATGAAAGACCGAGAATCATGAGAAAAGAATTATTTGATTTCACCAAAGCAAGCTAAATTGGAAATGCTAAGACCACCCAGAAGATGCTCAATGTTTACAAACTTTGCAAAAGTACTTGTACCTATCCAACAACTAGGTGACATACTTTTCATTTGTATTTTGTCTAAAGGGGCATGGCCTTAATTTGAGCTAAACATTTTCTAATTTTATATTTTCCATTTTTGTTGTTACAAGCGAGATACAACAGAGCTATAGTCTGTCCCAAGTTATTGCTTCCATCACTTTTTGATGATTTTTAATAAAAATACACATACCTGTGAAAGAAATCTGTTGAAATTGATAAAAGGTAAAATATCCAAGATATCTTCATTGACAAATTATCATTTTTCACTCATAAAAGTTCAGAGGAACGAAAACAATATTTTCTAACCGAGATTTATGATGGGAAATGTTTACATCTTTCCTCCATTCAGAAGTACTCGGGACACCTCGCACAATATTTCAACGTTATCATCCGGGCTTTATTATGGCTGATGTAATGCAAAATTCCCGTAGACTTTCTATTTTGGGATGTGTATTGAAACCTGAAGCGGTAGAGGGGGAGTATCAAAACAGATAATCTGGACATTTTTCATATTAGTGGATGAACGTAGTTTGAGCACAAAGGTATTTATGATTATCGAAATATCAAGCAAAAAGTGGTGGAAGCAAAAACTCGGGACAGAGTATAACTAATCTTTCTTGTGTAAACAAAGCTTAGACAATCTTTTGTTTTTGTTAATATACTTAATGCTGAATGAAAAATTAATGATTTCGACTGTGACCAGTTTCAAATCTGAATTTGACAAACACAGATACATATTTTTTAGGTGGCCCACTACACCTTGAAATATTTTCTCAAATCAGCAGAAAATTACTTGATTATGATAGATATCATAATGGATAAGAAGTATCTAAGTCAAATTGGCAAAAAATGTGCAATTTTGGATGAAAAATTACATTTTCGAAAATTTAATTCAGTAAACATGAACAATAGCTCCAGGCGGATTCGAACTCATGATCTGCGGTTCAGAAGCCCAATACTTTAACCACTGAGCTACGACTATATACAACCCAACCGAACGATATAAAACAGTTTAACAAAACATTTAAATCGCCATCTTGTGACGTAGTGTCTTAAAAAGTGTGTCTAAGTGTAGTGAGGTACCTTAAAACGACTTTTGTCCCGAACTCTCTTTTAAAAAATCTACTAGGGACGTCATTGTACGGCTTAATCGACCCACAATACAGAGCAGTGCATATGTACTAATTATTCATTTGCATTTACAGAAGTTGTGTATAGAAGACAATAGAGTATTATTTTTATTAATATGTAAACCAGAAAAAATATGCACATAGTAAATTTACACCACTTATAAGACAATTGTTCACAAATAACTTATATCGAATGTTAGAATGATTCAAATGGTGATAAATTTTGTTTCATATTATTTGATGATACTCAAATACAACGAAAAAAAACGTTGTTTTGGGTCGACTCCCATTCTGTAGCGAGGGTCTGGGAATCGAACACACTTATACCGCCAACACCAGATTTTTAAAAAAATGATGAATCTTCATTTCACTGTTGTTGCTCTATTTCCTAGAACTCTTTTTATTGAGTCCTTCTATTTTAGCAGAAATCAAAAGCTTAGCATAAGACGTCATTGAAGAACGTAAATAATATGTTTGAATGGTAGTTTTGTACCTTCACTACAATAACATATTCAGAGAACTGAGAAACAAATTTCGACGAATTAATATTGAAAGTTATGTGCAATCTGCCTTAAAATTAACGTAAAAACGTTCATGTATTAACAATAACCGGTTTTATTAAAAATAATATTGCTGAAAAGATTCAGTTGGTGTAAATATCAAAATACATGTATCTCTATAAGGTTATAATTACATGTAATAACACAAGAGGATTATGTGAATTTATGATGAGAAAACAATATTTCAAAAGTCTTTGATGTGGTTATATGCAAAGAGGGGTAACTCTTTGACGATTTAATCCAGCAATTAGTACAGAAAGCTAAATATTGCTGTTTCATAATATCAAATTTTTGATATTTTTATTAATTATAATCTATTACGAGATTATTTATCTCTCCAGATTGCATGCGTTATGTGTTGCAGGTTATCATTGCTTTGCAATAAAGACAAAACTTCTTGCTTGTGAGCATATGCAGTTTTTTTCTGCGCTGTTTCGCTGTGTCATTTTCATGTTTGTAGATTTTAGAAAGCATTCATTGATTTTGTTAAACTGTGATATACATGCGCATTATCACTAAATATTTCATGCTAAAGCTACTTACATCTGTCTTCAAAATTGCTGTCAACTCTCCTGCACTTTTACATTCTTCTGAAAAAAAAAAACTTTGAGAAGTATTTTTTATCTTTCTATTTTGTATCTTGGTAATAGTAATAATTATCAACCAAAAAAGACATTTACTTGAGTTGGTGTGGTCACAGTTTCCTAAAAGTATAGAATGTATTCATCTATTATGAGCTGAGTATTTTCCATACAAGAGACCAAACTTTGGTTTATAATCAATTGAATGTCCAGATAATAGAACCATCTGATACATAAAGATCTAAAGTAAGCAAAGTATGGATGCTGAAACCAATTAAAATAACAATAGAATAAATCCTTTCATTCCATTGAAAACTCAATGACAAATACCTCTGAAATTCCTCTGCAAATGTAACACTAAAATAATTATCTTAAAGATCAACACTACAGAAATAACTTTATCTGTAAAATACCAAAAATTGGATTTAAATGTTCTTGCTTCAAATAAAATAAATTGCAATTTATCACAGGTGCTTGAGGACAGGACCGACCCTCCCCCCCCCCCCCCATCCCCAAGTATATAGACCCCCGGGACTTTACTCATTTTTTTCATTAGATTATCTTTTTATGACATATTTACAATCTAATGTATACATTCATTGAATAAAATCACTTAAAACAAACATTTTGAAAAAAAATCATATCCCCTCTATATATAATACTACAAGGTTGCTAACTTCGTCTGCCAGCCAAGAGGTACTGTCGATGAATATTTGCAATTTATTACAGATTTGAGTTTTCTATTTTTCCTGAAAAATAAATGAAGCTGTTTTTTCTTTTGCACCATTTCAAATTAACTCGATCGTTTATCTTTTTATTTATAAATTACAATCCTAGATTCCTGATCATTGAAAGGAATGTCCCATTTTGTATCCGCCCTGTCGAATACTAATTTTCTCAAAAATGGGAAATACAAAGATAGCATCTTTGTTATTTTGATTTATTCAATGTGAAACATATTTAAACTTAAGGAAACAAAAAAACCCAGTATGCTTTAAACATCATTGAATATGTATAGCCAGTTCAGTGTCAGTTTTGTATCTAAATTTTTCACCACTCTAGATCATTTTCCCCTTAACATTCTATAATAGAAAACAAGTTTTTCTGCTTTATCTACACCAAGTTTGTTTCTTATCTTAGTCTGCATTAGACCAAAGTTGGAGAAAACTCTCTACAGATGCAGAGCTGGCTGTCACTTGCAACAGTTTCTGTGAATATTGCCTATTGGAAAACGTTTCTTGATATAGTTTTGACCTCTCTGCGCCAATCAACCATACCACTGGCTTATTACCAGTCATTGTTTTCTCATCTTGGAGAGCTTCCGGCAGTGTCATGGTATCTGATAGTTAGGTTTAAAAGTCTGGTACAAGGTATGGTTGCAATTCCATCATCATCTCCTGTGCATTACTTAATATGTGACATGGATTCAGTATTTTGCCTTTAAACAGAGGATGCAAAAAATAAATGTAACATGTAACCAGTACTGACTTGGAGTCATGGCTTGTTGAAATCGTCACTTTGTCTTTGTATGGTTCTAAGTTCTTGGATGAGAGTACACTCAACCACACCTTACATGCATCTATAATTGACGTGGCACCACCCTCTCATTCCCTGTAATTCATTTCTCTGAATTTGTCAAAGCTCTCGGTGTACATATTCAAAACGGCGTTGATAATATCGTTACAAGAAAAGCTAGCTTTGTTATGAACTTTTACGTTTGTCATCGTTTTGCTGATGACCTTTGTTTATTATCATTAGATGCATTTTGTACTGCAGAACCTGCTATATTGACTTAAATTCTAGCGTTCTTAACTTTTTTTTTTAGAGGCGACTCTTCCTTTGCCTATCTACATGTAGTATTATCACTACATGTATCATATTCCTCAATGACTCATCACTCGAGTCTGCTATGATCGATAGAACGTCAAAATATTTTGCCAAGGACATGTATGTTAGTTTTACAACGTGTAAAAAACCGTGAAGTATTGAAACATTCAGAGAATACCTTAAAGCCAGCACATGGGGAAAGCAATGCTTTTAATTTTTTTTTATAGCGAGCCGGCATGTTATTGATTAAGATATAATTATGTTATTGATACTTCGAATGTCGAAAGCTTTATAAAAAGAATGTGATTAATAGATAACATTACTTTTTCAACGCGTTTTAAAAGTTAGAATAAAAATAAAAGGACCTTGTTCAATTAGTGAACATTATACAATTGATCCCCAACAGATTGGAAAAGCACAATATATCTTTATTATCAATTGAATACAGTAACTATCAAGATGAACGAAGATGTCCTTCTATTTCATTGTTATCCATTCACTCATGGCTCAATGAAATGAACACTTTTTGTCCGACTCCAAAGCTGTGCCTAAATAATCTGTGCTTTATTTTGATTGAGACCTGTACTGGTGTCATTTTCAACTTGTTTTAAAGCAAGCGGAAGATAGTTACGTATTTGGATAATGTTAATGGTATTTGCACATATTTCGAAATAAAATGACCGAAATTCTTCATCAACACTATAAAAGGCCAGGATCAGTCACTTACATCTTTGAAGGCAGCTTAATTCGCATATGTCTTCAATGTAGAAAATGACGGTTCCGAATATGTCTTCTTTTAACGAAATTTTAATGGAGACTGTGTTTACTGCATTAATGCACATCGGCATAACAATCTAAGAAATTCCTGCAATAAAAAAGGCATCTGGATGTTTTTTTGGTAAGAGCTTTGCGATTCATTTTGTCGGTGCGCATTCCTTCTGTATTGGCACTATTTACTACTATCCCGACAGCTACAACCATATCTTCCTCTGCTCTATGCAATGTGATTGCAAAGGCTTTAATCAATGGCATCTTTGTCATACTGCTGCTTCGTGTTATATATAGAACCATTTTAACAAGGCCTTGGACTTTCAGTAAAACGTAACTGTCTATTCCTTGCGTCAAAACAAGTTAAAAATGACGCTGGTTTCAAGCGAAATATACACCGATTGCATAGTCTTAGCTCAAAAGCCAGACAAATCTTGTCGATTTCAAAGAGCCATGGCTGAGTGGCCAACAGTGAAATAGACAAGCATACGTCACATTACTGTTTGACACAACTACCCAAAGTCCAAGCTCTTGTTAAAATGGTTCTAATAAACACTGTTTACAAAGTTACTATAAAATAAATAATTGGTGGACTTTCTCTCTATACTTAAATTCACATTATTACATTTATTCCATTAAAAATGTAATGTTCTTAATTACGATGACTTTTGCTTCCTCTTAAAAAGAAGCTTCTGGGCAATACACCTTCGTAGCAGTTTCGTATAATCTGCAATTAAAAATTGAAATTATGCATTATGACTGTTCATCATGTTTTTTATATAAATACATGATAACATTTACATATATGTGGACTGTAAAAACTTTTAGAAATAGTACATACTGGTAAAAAGTGTTAATTCAACATTATAACAAATTGGTGCTATCCCACCGCTGCCACCAAAATGTAACGTTTTCGCCTGAATGAATTCGTAAAATTGGATAAAATTGATATGGTCTATTATAATTAAATTCTGGTAGCAAATGGTAAACCTGGTAGCGGTTATTTTAAAAGAAATCAACAGCAAGATAATAATTTAATAAAATGTTTTATAATTATATTCTGATGATATTTAATTTCAATTAAAAAATCAAGAAACAATAAATAAACAGATACGCAGCCACCCTTGCTAGATTTTATAAAAAACCCGAAATTCAAATACAGCTCAATTATAGTAAATTTTCCTAAATATAATTTCTTGAAATAAATAAATCCAATTACCTTGCCATATTGGGCTTGTCTGGTGACGACTATAGATGTCTTTAAACAGTCTGGTAACGACTTCTTAATAATCTAATTCCAACTTCCCAACGTCAAAACTAAACTGACTTAACGTTTAAAATGCTTACGTTTATACATGAAATTAAGCAACCTAACCTGAGGTTGCGCAACCCATTTGGTCTACTATTCTATGTAAAAGCTTCTGAAACACATAAATTTCCACAACCGGAAGTATAAGAAAATGAAAGTACGATAAATATGGGATGAATTGCAAGATAAAATAATGAAATACCTTTTAAACATATCAATGATGAATGATGCTTCTGGTTGTTACTTGTATACAATTATAAAATTTAATACAAAATGCATTTTAAGAATACAAATATACATTCATACATCAAAAAATCATTATAATACTGGTAGTTAAAGAAAATCATATACTGTGGAATTTTTTTTATTCGTGAGGGTAGCCAACATTTTTTTTGGTTCGTGAGGACGTAATTTCGTTGATTGTATAATCGGGATAATTTAAATAAATATTGAACAAATGCTTGTATGTACGCTCTTAGGGATGTAAAATTCGCGGGCAAAGATTACCCACGAAAGCCACTAACATTGGTCTCCTACGAACAATGATGATTTCACAGTAATGTTCATTTTTTTCAATTTTAAATTAAATGTATTTTTGTAAGTTACACATCTTTTGCATTAACAACAAACATTTTCTCCTGGCTTCTCCTCCAACATGTCTTGGTTTTGTATTACGCGTGTCAGAATACTAAGTTCCAAACAATTTGGTCACATCATTCAGAGGCCTGTCTCAACTATGTAAAAACTACATGTTCTCTATTGCTACATGAACATGTATAATCAGATGAAATTAACTTTGAATTAAAACCTAAAATATAACACATTGGTTAGTATTTGAGATAATACATGTTGGCTTAAGTTAAAAAAGAATTATGATTTATAACTTAATCTTTCTTAAATATTGATGCTATATCTAAATGTTACTAAAACATGAAAGCTTAATTATATATAATAAATAGGCTCATATCTCCTTAATATTGATAAGGTGAGTAAATCTCAAAAATGAAATATACAGCTTTGGAAGTAGTAGCTGCCGTCATCTTCGTGTTTCGTTTTCGGAACAGGTGGAATGCACAGGCGCTTTGTTTCTTTAATAAAAGTTCACCCTATAGTATAAATGTATCTAATTCAATCGGAAAGTGCTTACTACCATGCTCTAACACAAGAAAGAAAGAAAGAAAGATAGATAGATAGATAGATAGATAGATAGATAGATAGATAGATAGATAGATAGATAGATAGATAGATAGATAGATAGATAGATAGATAGATAGATAGATAGATAGATAGATAGATAGATCGATCGATCGATCGATCGATCGATCGATCGATAGATAGATGATACTCGGGTAAAAGGGATTCAAGTTTCTTTAAATAAAGGACAATGCCTTCTTCTAAGGGGATATAACTATAAATTAGTTAAAAACTAATGGCATTAATAACATTTCTTCTCAAGAACTTAAATGATGAGACAATAATTCTGTCTTTGTTGCACAGAATACATCTAGCTATTCCAGGTTCAATGGTCTTCCGCATATTTTCCGATATTTGTTCCTCTTCAACAACTCACGATAACCAATGCCATTTCCAAGCGTTTTAAACACTCTTTTCTACAACTTTAACATCATGGCTTGGCAGGATAAACCGCGCCATATGCATGTTAAAAAGGAATTCTCGATCATCAGTGGCGGATCCAGCGCCGGCGCGCCGGGCGCGCGCCCCCCCCCCCCCGTTTGATTTTTTTTTTTTTTTTTTTTTTGTGGATGATTTTTTTCTGATCATATAAAGTCATGCTTTACTTTAATATTAAATTCAATTTGTAAAATGAAAAATACAAAGATTTATAATTTGTAGGCATATTCATGTAGAAGTGTTATTTCATTAGATATAGTTTAGTAATTAAAAAAAAAATAGGAACGGCTCAACTTGTGTACGAGTGGACTTCTTGTGTAAGACTCGGTTTATGTACGACTGACTTTCGGCTGCAGCGTCTGCAAATTGAACATGGATAACATGGAAAATTTTGAATTACTTCGACGGTCTGTCCTAGATCGTGACAAAAGTCAGTGTCAAGTCATTCATGCACAACTTATCAACGGTATTCGAGATATCATTAGAGATTGTCCCAAAATAGAAATGCTTCAGAGATTGAAAGAAGACACGCTGGCAAATGCACTTATTCCTGATGATAATTTGTGTTACGAAGCTAAAAAGGTTCCCGGTGACGGGAATTGTTTGTACAACTGCGTTTCCATCTTCATAACAGGTAATTTGTTTTAAAATTAATATTTATTAAAATCTGAAAACTTGCTATAGAAAATGAAATAATTAGAAGTGTTTGGAAATGAAATTAAACAAGTAAAAGCAAATTTTAGGCTAGATCTCCTGATCATTTTTTAGAAGCAAAAATTTTAATACCAGTACTATCAATTTATAATATCACATATATTTTTATAAGTTAAAAATGTGTGGCTTAAAAATTACCAGTGTTAAAAAATGCTTGAATTTTGATTGAGTTTCGACAGGACACAGTGCACTGTATATAATGCTTTAACTACACATATAAAACATAAATAAATAATGCAGTCATAAATATTTAGAAAAAAATCATTTAATTTTGTTTAGGCGATACGAGTCTTTCCTGGAAGATAAGGATTATTGTTGCAGCTGAGTTGTTTATACGGGCCAGTGATTATGCTGATCATCCAATACTTGACGATGTTCTTGCCTGTAAAAAAATATTTACTGATCACTCTGACACTCTGTTCTCGCTAATATTATCTGATGATGGTGGTGCAAATTTTGATAGAACACGAAACAGGGAAGATGCTATTATATGTGAATCGGTGAAAACTTGTGAAGATAATTCATGGTCATCTATGGTACATTTACTCGGATTGTGTAGTGTGTTGGATGTTTGTATCGAGTCTGTGTACCCTAATGCAAATGAAGGATTGCGTCCACTATTTAATTGGACAATTTATCCTCTGGACAGAACAACTAACGACGAGAAACAGCCTGAGTTCGGCATTATATGGTCCCGGGATGGTAATTTAAACACTCAGCCCGGATTCTCATATGTACATAATCATTTTGCCTTACTTGTTCCGAATTATGATGAGGGCAACAGTTATGAATTTGAAAAAGTGGAAGATAAAATGTCACAGCAGTCGTTGTTGTCGTCATTTTTCACAGAAGGAACTCGGAGAAAAAAGTTATCTTCAGTGAGTACTGCAGACAAGAGTGAAATTGCTAGTACTGGTACGTTGGAGCCTGACTCAAATGAACCTCAGCCTAGCGTAGGTCATCATAAGAAATTTAAATCCATACCGTCATTGTCAAGAAAAAATGACTTGAACTGTGCATTTGATATTTCAAATTATATTGCCGAGGGTCCTGATCTTGATGATGCAACTAAAATTAACATAATTCAAAATAGAATTCCACCTGCCGGACACAACTTCCCAGCAACAACCTACAGGGAATAAACGCAGAAAGAGCGGAGTATCAAGCAGACGTTGTAAGAGAGAATGGCTTGAAAAATACGAACATTTGAGCTATTCTCGAATACAGGATGGGCTGTATTGCATTGCGTGTATTTTGTTTCTTAGTGACATAAAGTATTACAAGGGAGAATCAATTTTCGTCAAGGCACCTTGTAAAGATTGGAAACATTTACTAGAGTACTGGCAACTACATGAAAAGTGTCAGTATCACCAGGTTTCAAAGGACAAGTTTGGCAGTTTTGTGCTTCGCCATAATGACCCTTCTCTTCGAATTGACGCAAAGATAACCGAGCAAGCTGGTGTGAACTTTGAAAAAAATTTAGCGACCTTGAATTCTATTATCAAGTGCTTGGAATTTTGCGGCAGACAAGGAATATCCATTAGAGGTCACAGAGATGATTCAACATCCTGCTCACTGAATAAAGGTAATTTCAATGCTTTACTTGATATGCGAATCGATGCAGGCGATGAAATTCTGAAAAGGCATCTATTAGAAGGCCCTAAAAATGCGTCCTACATCTCAAAAACTACACAGAATGATTTGTTGGAATGCATAGGAAGCTTCATTCAATCCCACATTGTGTCTGAAATAAAAAAACCAAGAAGGACACAATTATTTTGCAATCGAAGCAGATGAAATTAGAGATATCTCCAACTTGGAGCAACTAGGAATAGCAGTTCGATACATCAAGAACAATTGTGCAGTTGAGAGAATTTTACAATACGTTGATTGTGAATCAACAACCGGCGAACATATATGTAACGCTATCGTCAAGTGCCTTCAGGATTGTGGACTTGAAGTTAAAATGTGTAGAGCACAAACTTACGACGGTGCAGAGAATATGAGTGGCAGGTTAAAGGGGTGCAGGACCCTATTCCTGAATTTTGCACCAAGGGCACATTACTTCCACTGTGCTAGTCACATTTTAAATTTGGCCCTTAGTCAAAGTTGTGCACAGGTTGAAGTACAATGCATGATGTCAACAGTAAAAGAAGTTGCACTCTTTTTCAAGTATTCGCCAAAAAGGAGAAGAAATTGGTCTGATCGTAACTGAACTGAAAGACATTCGTGAAAAAGCAGACGATGAATTCAGATCAAACATACTCCCTGTAATTGAAAAACTTGCTGTTCATACTGACACAATTATTTCAATTCCCAGAAGATGTAAACGCCAGACTCTTCGAGGAAATGTTGAAGCGAGTTCACCAGAAGAGTATTGGAGACGTACCATTTTTATTCCACTGATAGACCACCTAGTTGCTGAACTCACAGATCGATTCCAAAATCTTTCTAAGTGTGCTGTTCGTGGATTGTGTTTATTACCACGATCTCTCCCATCTTTGAACGACCAGATTGTTGCGGACATAAAAGACTTCTTCTCTGATGACATGCCAGCCCAAACTAATTTCGATCAAGAGTTAAAACTCTGGAAAAGGAAATGGCTGAATATTGAAGAAGCCCCCACAACATTGTCTACTCTCATACAGGCAACAAATGCAAAAATGTTCCCAAATATTCACAGAATAATTACTCTTCTATTACTTATTCCTGTGTCGAGTGCTACTGTTGAACGAGGAAACTCAGCAATAAAACGTATTAAATCGTCCCAGAGAAGTACTATGGGACAGGACCGGTTAAACGCCCTTACTCTTCTCCAAATTCACAGAGATATTCCCCTAGACTACAAGAAAATTGTCGACATCTTCATTAACAAAAACCCAAGAAGAATGGTGTCTAACAATACATTTAAATAAAACAGCTTTAATTGTGTACGATATTTTGAAGTATTTCTTGTTTTTATTTATTTTAATTATTTACGACCGACAAACTCATTGGTGCAAATTTTCTCCTGGACAATTATGACAAATAACAATATTATTGAGTAAAATTGCAAAAGCCTACAAAATGAACAAAATTTAGTTAAAAGTCTTATCCCAGATACAATGAAATAAATACTTCTTATTTGTAAGAGCTCAATTGAAACTTTCTGCAGCTTTTGTTACTTCAAAATTAAATGTCTCATAACATTTTGGTAACATTTCTAGTGACTAAAATGACGGGAAAATAAGTAAAAATTGGCCCTCCAGACAACATGATTTTGCCTTTCAAAATATCTAGATTTCAGGAGCTTCCAGGGGCTTCGCCCCCTGGACCCCCACCAGGGCTTTGCCCTGGACCCACAGGGGGCCCCCAGACCCCCTGCCTTTAACTGCGCCCCCCGTTTTCAAATTCCTGGATCCGCCACTGATCATCCTGACGTTTGCGTTTACCTTACTAGGATATAAAAGCAAACGTCTGGCTGATGCAAGCCTCTTTCTCTTCTACCATATATAATTGAGAAAAACTAAACCCATGATTGTGATGTCTATGAAGACTTCTACAAGACTTTCTATTGTAAAATCCATAGCCCCGAGGTCAGGGATTTAGTCCCTTGGGCGAGACCAATATTGCTATATAGTGAAAATGTATTAAGGGTGAACCGTATTAAGAGGGCTCTGGAAGGCCGTGTTCATTTTTAGACTGTCTTGATCTCCTTTAGAGGAAGAGCTGTACATATAAAGATTTAAAAGCTAAAATTTATGAATCTTTTCTTGACAAAATAATAGTTTATAGCTTAACAAATCGTATCTAAAAATTTAAGGTTTATCTGACGGTTAATTTTGTTGACCATCCAGCCTCCTTAAATCATAGAAAGTCTCTCTATTTCCACGGCAGGGGGATATAAACTGAATGCATTATTATGATGTTCATGAAGTCCTCTACCAAAATAGTAATATTACTGGGCCCTTGGTCGGAGGTTCGGGCCCTAGGGCGGTGCCAATATGAACATATAATGAAAATGCATTTAATCTTAGAAAATAGTTTTTATACATCTACAGCAGGGTGAAATAAACTGAATGCATGATTATGATGTTCTTTAAGCCCTCTATCTTAAAGCTGAACACCACTCATACCTAAGCACCATAACACAGGTATATAAATCCTTTCATTTCGTTACATGCACACCCGGTTTCAAACCTGAAACTCGTGACCGACGTGTATAGTATTCCTTTTATAGTCTTAAAAAAATGTGCATTTATTTCTCGTTTTATGTGAATTTTATGTTTGTAAAGAGAGCATAACCTGTATATTTGATGTAAGTGTTTTTCTGGCTTGGAAAAATTGCAAAATATTTAATAATTTCATTGCGACCAAGTAACACACAGGAGAGACCTCTGTAACGAAATACTTGAACTATCAAGAGCTCTGTGGCTTATATAGAGGATGTAGGGATAGCGGCAATGAAATAGAAATATGGCGGACAATGCCTTTTACGAGTAGTGTTCAGCTTTAAAATTCATGACTTCTGGATCAGGGGTCCGGGCACTTGGGGAGGGCCAATTAGGCCATATAATAAAAATGAAAAAAGAATAAAATTTTTCTCTACTTTCACAGTTGTGGAAGGTAAACTAAATGCATTGTTATAATGTCTTCTTTTTAATTGTGAAACTCACTTCTCATTGAACAGCAGTTCAGGCTAGGCTGTTTATTTGAGTGTTGGGGGGGGGGAGAGAGAGAGGAAAGGAATTGACAATCATTGCGGCTTGCCATATTTAAGTTTCTTGAGTCATTGGGGTAACCAATTGCCGTTTGTCTTGCGTTCTCCGTTGACAATTTTACCTTTCAACTTCATCTCGAAACCTACAAGATCAGTATAATGACGCTTGGCCATATCAGTTTAGACATGTTATATTTATTTTTGGGAACCTGATTTAATTTCCTGTGTATTTTATGCTTTTAGCAATAAACTTTATGATTGTCGTTTGTATTTTTATAAATGAAATTGATTATTTTAAAAGATGGGCCATTAAATTAAAGGCTAGCAAGTCCTTTTTTATCAAAAGTTTCGAATTTTTGGCCCCTTGGATTAGGGCAAGAGATCAGAGAATTTTAATACTCAGACACCCCCCCCCCTCCCACATCATGACTGATGTTTGCAAATGCTGGGGTAACAGTCAGAGGAGTATTGGAATGGTTTTCAGACTTTTTAAAAAAAAATCAAATATGATCATTGCTATCTTTATTTCAATCGGATCAACAGCTTTCAAAAAATAAGCTATGCATCTATAGACAAAAACAGATGTTCGCGTAATTTTTCGTATAATTATATAATTATACATGTATGTAAAACTATATGTCTCTTGTGTGGAGTAGAGATGTGTTTGTCTTCTTTTTTTGTATTTCCTATTGTAGTATTCTCATTATCTCCAGATGGTCTGTACGAGAGTTATCGATCTTTCTATTGCATTGTTCACAAGTTCATTAACCTTAAAGTGCTCCTGTATAATTCTTCACCTCAACCCCCCTCCTTTCCTTGTCCAGCAGACCTCCTTCCAGAAAAATAATACACATAAGACAATATAAGTAAATTTTAATAAACTTCAATCTTGATTTCTTAAAGCACATTGCCGCAATACCAGTGTTTCCAGAGATACCTGGATTGTAATATCCAGGTTTTCCAATAGGCCGGAATTAACAGGCTACTGCTGGTCATTGCCAGTCGATTTGGCCTGGGGCGTCCGAAGTTAGCCGATTCTGAGTCATGCTGTGATAAACAGAACTAATCTCCAGGCACTGCTTTATTAATATTGATAATTCGAAACACGACTCCTCATTTCAATTATTTTTTTTCATCGATTCAGGATATGATTTTTTTTTTATTTCGGCAACTAAATAAATGCGGGGGCAGTTATTCAATTATTCTATCGAACATTTATTTTTTATGGGTTTTTTTTTCTCATAAATGATTTTTTTTAAAATGCCATTAAACATCGATTGACAATGATGTCAAATTTTTTTTTTCATTACACTCTGTACATATAAAATAAAATGAAAACCAGATAAATGCAGAAAAATTTATTATACATGTACACACAGCGGTTCAGATAAAACAAAGTTGAGGAGTTTTTGAGGATTTGAAATACTAAAAGACCTGTATGACCTAAAGATAAAAATTTCCGTCACCTGTGCCGGAAGGCATTGACCTCCAGTCATAGAACCTCCATTGATGGAGGTTACCGACCCCTTCCCCCTTTCTTTTAGTGAAATCGATATCGGGGGACTAGTGTGTTGGGGGATGCCTCTCGCGGTCAGCAGAGCTGAGACGCGCTCCCTTTGACGGACAAGATTATTAATTGACTAGACACGGCCAGGGATAGCGGGACGTCATTATGTCTCTCCCGACAAATTAGGGACGTTCGTCGGTAACTGACCAGCGCGTACTAGTGTCCAGCCGGCTGGCGGAGCAATAAATAGATTTGCTGCCCTGACCTTAGACCGTCCGTTTCAGTCCGATTACTTTAAACTCTCGCTCTCTCTATCGCTCTCTCTTTTTTTTTCTTCCAACTCGTTTTCTTTCATCTCTCTTTCTCACTCTTTCCCCTCTTTATTTCTCACACTCTCCCTCTCTCGCTCATCCTTATTCTCTGTTTCTTGCTCGCTCACCCCACTCCTCCTTCCTTCTCGCTCTTTGTCTTGCCTACTCGACTTTCTCCTTCCGTTTATTTTTTGACCCCCTTTTTCTCTCTCAGGCCACGCATAGAGAATAAAATGGGTCGGTGCATTTTTTTTTATTTTATTTTTATAAAAAAAAAAGAAAAACTGAACACTTAATTTGCATAACGTAAGGTAAACGCCATTTATGCTTGAATGCGGCTGTTATAACCTTGAACTTTAACATAATTATGACAATTGGACCGGTTTGACTTCGCATTACATTTCAACAATCATATAAAGAAATTGTGATTCTGTATATATGTACATCTTCTTTTGGTTCATTTCAGGTCATTAGTTTTATGAAAGTTTAACTTTATCCTATTATTCATATTTAAATTTTTTTCTTCTAAATCCATATTTGAAATTCTTTGTAACGGGGATTTTTCAGTAATACCCCTATTTATCCAATCGTGTCATGAACTTTGACCGAACTCAAAAAAACCCTGTTGGTGGTTCTACAGATTAGAATCGGTAACTAAATGCATCAATGTATATGCATCGGAGTGTTTTTAATCAAGCATTGAATCGTTATTTTTTAAAGATGTGGTATCATAACTGCAAAGGTGTGTGCATACAAATTGAATAACGCGTGCTAGCTATCAACCACAATTGATAAAAAATTATATAAAAATAAGGAATAAGGAATCATTCTTTGGATATTATTAGGTGATCAAATACGGTCGAGCGTGATGAAATCTATAATAAAGCCCGGAGGGCTTTATTGGATTTGATCAAATCTATAAGAAAGCCCGGAGGGCTTTACTGGATTTGATCACCCCCGACAGTATTTGACACCTCATAATACAAAAAGAATGATTCCTTATCCCTTTTCAAATTAAACATGTACATAATTTTGTTAATATACAAGTTTCCTGTAATCCCATGTTCAATGATTATTAAGTAACCAAAGTTATATAGCAGACACATTTAAAAATGAATGTTCACTTAATGTATAATTTCATCAATGGAAAATCAATATATACGTCTTGCACACAATATCAACGCAATTTATTGAAGATTGCAAAAGCTACAATTAAGGGAAAAATATATGCAACAATACTTATAAGTCAATCGGATCAATACTACTGCATACAGTACTTAGTAAGTCTTAAATTTGGAATTCCCTGACGCCTTAACTGACACATCAAACGTTATAATTATATCAAAACCCGTACACTCGTTTTTTTCTCTCCGTAAATAAGCTTTCCACATCTCTCGTCTTTTTACGTACTCCTTTATTAGATAATAATCCAGACTTCTCGGTTCTTTGTTTTTTAAATGCCTTTCAGCGGAATCTGTTATATGTATCAGGTCACTAAGACCTACAACATAGCACCATTCTATAATCCTATAAATCGGTTTCCATGGTTTAAATAAGTGCCGTTTACAGGGAAATATTCGTCAATGCTTTTATATATATATATATATATATATATATATATATATATATATATATATATATATATATATATATATATATGATCCTAACTCATTAACTGTGCTTTGATTTACAAATGTTAATTGACTGACCATAACTTTAGCTTAGGGAAACTTTAGTACAGGTACCAGTAATTGTAATGCAATTATGATATCAATTTATTATCCCCATACAACGGAACTTGTTCTGGAGAAGGTACGTAATGTAATAGGAAAATCCACTCTCATGGGCTTAGTAGCTGACTTAGTAAACACAGGGTCTTAGTTTAAAGTACTTAAACTGGTATCAGCATATAATATATCTATATATACACACACTTAAAAATGGTTTTTAACGCCCCTCGTGCATGCTCCTTGTACATGTAAGATTAGAGGCATGGAAGATTGTTTATATGTTGAATGCATTAGAAACGGCATAGTCTAGCATATTTCATATGTAAAAATGAAAAACAAAAATGACACAATGAATTGAGAGTCACGCCACTTGTATACACACAATGATCCTTATTAAAAATCTACATTGTCAGGAAGGTAGACACGCACTATAAAATGACAACGACCGACTTACACTTAAAACTGTATAAAAACAATATACACTACAAGTCTATATTTGTCATAAATACATTCAGTTGGTGATAATGGTGATAATGGTGATAATCATGGACATATCTGACTAGAGCTGATACATATAAAAAAGAAACCATTGCACGACTTACCAAATGCCGGAAAAAACGAAATTAGTATTAACTGTTATGTTCATTCTACTCCTTTTTTTTTTTAAATCCTATTTTAGAATAAAAATAGGCATTCTCATTAGGCAAGCGCTAAAACATTTCAAACGAAAGATTCGCTTCCCAGAGTCTGGTTCGGTAAGCAAAGAAAAGCTTGTGTTATATTCTTATTCAGCTACGTGTATGTGTTACATGATATGATATGTTTTACGGTGCGACCGTTGGGGCGAGCGCAGCATGTGATCAAATAATGAATTATTATAAATCAATGAAATATAAAATTAGCAACGTAAGTGAATTTGAATGCAAAATAAAATAAAACATGCCTTTTTTTCAATAAATTTTCATTATTTATATACTTTATAATTTTTTTAATTTATTTATAAGGAGACCAAAAGTTTAATGTCAGATACAATGTTGTTGAATAATGAAAATTTAAACAATGTTCATTGCAGTGTATTTCCTCTTTTAAAGTGATTATAACGTCAGTTCATCCCCGCCCCTTTTCTCGCAGCAGACATTTGTCTTAAACTTCCAAATAAAAATTGACTTATCTTGAGTTGCCACCCCCCGTGTTTAATTTTTTTTTTGACGTATAAAAAAATATGCTTATCATATAAGGATCATGGAGTACCCCCCCCCCCCACCCCCCCCCCCCCCCCCGTTGGGAGCATATAGTAAATGGAAGTGAAAATAAAGAAACCATCGAACAGCTAGAGAGCTAAAGGAATACTACGCACCCTCCCCAGGATTAGAATTTTCCTGATTTTGAGAATTATCTTTTGTTCTTTTTTTTTTGCTTGTGAAGATGTTTTGGATGAGGCTGCCACCCTCCCCCCTTTAAAAAACGATGCTACATGTATGTTCCTGGAAATTAACGTAAATATAGTGAATAAAATAAATGTGAGCATTCATCCAAATGAGTGCAAGTTACAACTGTTTCCTATCTCTGAAGAAATGTCCTCATTCGTTAGCTTTGCAAAATTTTGAGAAGATTTTGTTATTTCAGCAGATTTACAATAACTTCAGTTAGAGTAATTTCCCCTTATTGTGACGTCAAAGTTCACGGCGGTTAAGTGTCGTCTAGCTCTTTGAAGACTCCCCTAAGAAATAAAACTAGGCGAAGTATACTGTTTTATCAACTTAAAAAGCATGGCGTTCTTGAAATTACACAATTTATCTGCTACTCAAAAGTTTACTATGATTATTATGCGAGAACGTGAGAACGCTACTTGTAATGCTTGGAATTGCATTGTGGGTTTGCTTGGAATTGCATTGTGGGTCGAAATTTACTGACGCCGAAAAATTCTGTCGGATCAACTTGCAGGTCTCACAACACTATTTTTCCGAAGGTTCACGTCAAAACATGGCTGAGGCAAAATAATTCCCGAATTCCCCTTCGTTTTTAGGGGTTTTCCGCCAGCGACAGGGACTGTAGTTTTTTATGAGATGAAAAACAACGTGTAAACTGCCTGATTTTCCCACTTTTGTAAAAATACGAGGTCACTTGAATTTTTGATGCCAGTTGTTTCGGCAGGGGTGTGAAAAGGCTCGGACTTGATTTTCAAGCACATGTGTAACTTTGATGTAAACAAACTCTCGTGCCTTTGTGGATGGCTGTGTGTTTTTTGCTACTAAATTGGTTAGGAACGATTGTTTTAAAAGTTGTAAAGAGGGATTTTCCCAGAAGTTTGTTTTAAACTTGCTACCCGTGTCTAAAGTTGCGTAATTTTGGTAAGAATATATAGTAAAAATTAATAGTGGTGTGCAACCTGCAAGAAATGATTTGTGACGTCACTCGATTGTATTGAGGTGAAGGGCGATAACTCCGTTAGTCTTCTGTAATGGAATTACGTTGCTACAGTACATGTACATAGTCTTTAATTATTTTTATCTTGCTTGTTCTCGTGAGAGCGTGAAATGGGAAACCATATTTACAGGGAACTGCTGGTCCGATAAAAACAGGGCATTACTGGTCCGAGTAACTGACGCCCAAAAAAATCTGTTGAAAGAATGTGCAACTGGTCCGAATTTTCTATTCACACACGCCTTGCCGGTAGAGCTCGCTTCGCTGGCTATAAATACAACACATTTTACTGTCTGTCGAGATGTGAGCTAGACTTCATTAAAGTCAATGATATACCCTAAAATATACTACAAAAGCGACACACGAGGCTGTCTAGTCGATACTTATTTTAATGGGAAGCGACTCCATTTTGTATAAAATTCTAACATCCGGTGAAGTTAATACATTCGATGTGTTTTTCCGAGCTTGCCGGAAAGGCCCGAAAAGTTGCGATTGAAACATTCAATGTTTTTTCAAAACTAAAAGTCGAATTGGTACATGTAGGATCATTCTGGTGACTATACTGACCTGACAATAATTGTATTTACATCTAATCTGTATTATTTCTCACTATTGATCTTGACAACAAAAAAACCCCTAAAAATATGTTTTTACTTTTCTATAGAAACCAGAGGCTTCAGCGCGGATTTCCTGGATCCGCCCCCTGTAAATTACATCAGACCCATATGTAACCACGTTAATCCTTGACTAAATGCATCGTATACTTTGTTTTATTCTAAATATCAATCGACGTCATCGGGGTTTTACCAGGTGCTCGAACGGATTACTGTGTATTCATTGATTATCATTAATTATCGAATTGGCGCTTTCACAAATAGGATAGAAGATTAATTACTTCTGAGTAGCCTAAGTAGGACAGAATTTGAATGATGATCATAACAGGGATTATCAACAATCACAGAATGATATTTTGACGTAAGTCGTCTGGATTAGTGTATTCACAACCTTAAGAAGTATTGATAGAGCTAAAGTCTACGACGCTGTGCTTTTATATACGTGCGTATTTAAAGAATAACATTTACATCTACCGAGTATGATTTTACGGAAACTTATAGTTAATTCACAGCGGACTGAAATATACACGCCCCGATCATCGATTGGTCGAAACCTACAACGGCCTTAGAAAAATCACGGACTGCACGAAATAATCATGATAATGTCAGACTCAAATTCCCATATAGGAGACGATTTAGCTGTTTCTTTTAGCTAACTTAGTGATGTACATTAACAGTAATTTAGTGAAATTTACTTACTTTTTACAATCAAATTTATTAATAATTTGTTAGTAGAAAGATGTGAATATTAACAATGAAATGCTTTCTTTGATGATCTATGCGGGTTATAAAGGTAGCAATCATTGCAGAAAAAAATTTACATAACCCGCTTACGCGGGTTATGTAATTTTTCTGCATTGTGCCACCTTAATATCCCCCATGAATCACCAAAGAAAGCACTTTATTGTTTTAATAACCGACTAAGAAAACGTCATTTAGTTGTTGTTTTTTAGAATTGTAGTAAAAGTACACGATGTACATGTACATGTACAGTCTATCGTGTTTCTGTAGAAGAAGAAGGTAAAGTAACATTAAGGCGGCTGGATGGTAGACAAATTAACCATTAGGCCTACCTTAAGTTTGATTTGATTTTAACCCTAAACAACTAGTAAAGAACGATTCCCAATATATAAGCTTTATAATTCATGTATTTTAAAGTTTCTAAGAACCGTTATACAAAGTTCCCCTAATGAGGGAAATTAATGAAGTCTAAATATTAAAGTCACGACTACCCATTCATTAATCTGTCTTAAAATTTTAACTGGTTTTTTTTTTTTGGTCATAAACTATGATTTGAAATTAAAATCCAAATCCAAATTTAGATTTGAAAGAAAATGTTCCTATATATTTATACAGAACAGTTACTCTTTAGGTTTTAAAAATTTTAAGGAGATTGGTTAAGTCTATAAATGACCGACACCATCCAACCTCCTAAATGCCGGTACTCATAAGCAGATCCGGGAAATTTTCTTATAGTCCATCTTTATTTACTAGTTGATGTACACTTAAGTTCCTCTTAGAACGAATCAAAGCGCTTCTTTTTTATAACAACATTTATTATTAACAAATTACAAACTTGCATTTGTCTCTGACATAAGTACATTTGTACTAACACAATGTTCTAAAGGACCAAGCTGACTTGGCGTTATGACTAACATAAACCAAGGAGTCCACGCCTTTCTTTTTAACATTCTTTAAACGTAGGGAAATCAAGGTACCCGTTCTGGAAAAAGAAAATAAAACGCGGCTGGTCTTTCTCAAACGTAAACAAATCAAAAGCTTTCTCTTTCATCCTTCTCAACCCTGTGACGTCAGAATCACGTCATGTGACGCCGATATGGTAGGGAGTCTTCAAGAATTCCTTGTGAACACAGTAGCTGATTAGATTTTTTTTAAAAATCTCACGATTGCTGAAATGTATGTCGATATCTAGTACTAATCACAAGAAACGGTTGTATTCGGTTATTTCCGTTAGTCCTTTTGTTACGCATGCGCCGTCGACGCCGTCGGCGTTTCCCTTTTCCTTTCCCTTTCCTTTTTCGAATTTTTCCATTTTTCAAGTTTTTAATTTTATCTTCTCTACGAAACAACACCGGTCGCACCATCCGACCACAATGTTTACAAGAAATCCTTAGATTTAGAGCATTGTCTTTAGAATCTAACATTGATTGAATTAAAGTCACGGGTAGACTAATTTTTTGCCATCTAGTCTTTTTCACTCGTGTTCTTAAAGCCGTGAGGTAGTGAAACTGTTCGTCCTTTTTATTGGGCACTTTCATCACCCTTAGTATAACCTTTCTGCCCCGGGATCTGCCTCGTTTTCGCTTTCTCATTAAAATCCACAGGTGTGCACTCACCGCCTCAATGTATTCTTTTGGTTTGGTGCTAATATCAATGCTGAATGAGAGGACGTTTCTTCCGGAAATATTTTCTGCAAAATTATATAAAACAAGATTTAAAGATTATGTTGATCAAGTTACGCAAGAATACATCTTCATTTTATTTCAGTGGTTGGGGGGGGGGGGGGTCCTGTTGCACGACACCTTACACTTTTACATCTATCTAGTTCCCTGTATATACATGTATATTAATGCTCAAGTTAAATTTCAACTTATGGTCAACAAATTTTCCATTGGATCTGCCTTATAAACTTAAGATATAAATTTTGAGCCATAAATTATTATTAAAAAAAAAAAGAAAAAAATCTACGTATTTTAACTTTAAAATTTAAACTATTTTTCTACAATTTTATGTAAAGCTCTCCTTCTTACCTCTAAAGGAATTACATATAGATTAAAAAATGCTCATTTAACTTCATTTGAAAGGTTTTAATTTAAATACGTAAAATTAATTTGTATTTTCACCTATTAGTTGTTATTAATACCGACATATATTACATTACTAATATTTATTAATTTTAAAATGACAACTTGGTTAGAATATTAATTGGAACACACAATGAAAACACTTTTAAGTAGCTACATGTAAATGAAAAAGTTAAAGTCTAATATATTGCTTTCAGCAATCTATTATTTGTAAAGTTGTAAAAAGACATTGAACATACACGAAACAAAATATATTAATTTTTCCTAAACAGCTAAATCTTTGGAATTATTTAAAATAGAACATCATAAAATACAAATGATTGTACGCTGTGTACTTCTAGTAAATGTCGCGAAATAACATTGACGGAAACAACATATTTATAAGTTTACTTGTATCGTTCTTAGTGATTTGGAATCATGGGCAGACAAATCAGTACTTGTAAAATAATCTCCTTTTTACATCATTATACATCTTAGCCAAAGACTCAAGTGAGCGTTTGGCGGTTGTCGTCATCGATGTAAATTTTTTCACATTTTCATCTTCTCAATCTCTAGAACCTCTTGGTAAATTCAAACAAAGTTGGCACAAGCATCCTTAGCTTATTAATTTGTTCAATCGAAGGGTCAGGACCCTTTTCAAGGGGAGAAGGAATGAAAATATGGTGGGTTGTTATAGAAATCTGTACTACCGAATAGCCTGAAATATCATAACCTGAACATATAATTTAAATATGTAATTTTCTTGAATTGCAGATGCTAGATACCAATATACATGTAAGTTTGTTCAAATCGTCAAAACGTAATGGTATAATGGTTCGAATGGTATAATGGTTCGAATGGCTTTCTAATGGGAGTTAAAAGTTTATCATAAAAAACAAATTTCAAACAGCTGCTTTAAAATTATAATTCTTTTTAAGAACACGAAGGCTTTAAGTTGTAAAATTTATACCAGTAATGCCGTTGCTACTGTAGGTCAAAAAGTGGCTCGGGGGGTAGGGGTGTACATTATCATTTTCTTCTTCAAAAGCACTATGTAAGTGTTATTCACTGTGACACAAAACAATCTTTGGTGAGGAGCGTTCTAGTTCAATTTTTCTCATAAAGCATCTTCGCTAGCAAAGTGTTTACGATCCACTCTGTTCCTCTGTAAACCATTGGCTATCGAAGAGGCCAATGAAGGGCCAGACTCAATTCCAAAGGGAGAAAATTAAGAAATGTATTTTAATTCTAATACCTTACATAATTTACCGTAAATGAACAAAAAGAAACAATCTGTAAGCCTTTGCATGCATATGCATAATTGGTTCACAGCTCTGGTGAGCGATGTAGCCCCTTGGTTTTCCTTTTATTGCAGTGTGTATTTCGGTTCTAATCAATTTTATTAGCAAAAGCACTAAAAAAAAGCTTAAGTTATCTATTTTTGTTCATATAAATAAACTCAGCAATCTTACAGTCGTAAAATTCAATTTCAGATTTCTATCTACATACATGTTTAGGGATATTTTAGAACGCTTTTGCAGACCCCCTTTGAAACTTTAATCGCAATTCTCATCAACAGTTTTAAATATATAAAAGAGAGTTTTAGATTTTCGTCCCGTGTGGTTTAGTGACAGGCACAAAACGCTACCATTTAATCCTTCCTAATTATTATAAACAGAGTAAGGCGAGGGGTATTTGCGGGAAGCATTGTCATATATAAAAGACATTTGTGTTTATTTTCGAATGCGTTGATATAGCACCTGTCAGAAGATTGCGGTGCGTTCCCATTCATTTTATATTCATTCATTCATTCATGGCCTGGATGTTTTACAAGCCCATGTTAAGATTATGAATGAAAGCGCTCGAATATATCTGTATATTGTCTGTGAAATGCTCTTAAAAACCAGATAGGAAGCTTTGTACAGCCATAGAAGAGTTTTTGTCTCCCAAAGTACATAAACCCAATTCACGTCAAATATCGTTATTTAGCCCGCCTTTGTTATGCAATATCATCCTCTCTAACTGGCTGCCAATAAGTTTGTACTTCAAAAAGAGGGTATACGCATTAACAAGGATTTCACCTTTCTTTTACTCGTATTACCTATACATGTACGTATTAAGGTTCAGAATGCACGGTCGATACATCGCGCGTAAAATTAGTCATTAAGAGTATAGAGAGGAAAACGAATTCTGTTAGGAAATCGGATGGACACGGTCCAACTAAAAAAATCAGCTTTGACTTGTCTAGTCTTAACTATTATAATGCAAACAAATCCATATTTTTCTGACTTTTTAACTTTCTGGATTTTACTGGAAAAAAATACTAGTTTCCTATATGTTTATACAGAGTTTTTTTTTTGAAGGGGGTTGAAATAGTCTCAAAAATATTTTCGAACATCTAGCCACTTTGATAATTAGATTCTCTCCGTCCCTAAAGTGAAACTGAAACGTATATACCAATGCCCTTTTTTAATTACTAGCTAATAAAGTTTGTTTAAGTAGGTCATTCATAAGGGTATCCGGTAAGGTTAACATGAATGTATAATACGTCATTATTTAAAAAAAATTTTTAAAAAAATTAGCATACATGTATTAGGTTGGACGCCAATTTTATTTAAAAAAGGGACATGATGCTTAAAATCTCGGTTAAGTATTTAGCAAATTACCAAAAATCAAAAAAAAATTTTAAAAAATGTCAATGTTGTACTGAACTTAATAATAAACATTGCCGTAAACTTTGACCTTAAACTATGACCGAAACGACACAAAAGCCCACCTAATTAAAACATACATTTCTACATTGTCTTATCGCACATGTTTGTAATTTCAAGATATATCATATAAAAAAGTGAGAAAAAAAAACCCCAAAGAAGAAATAGATAAAACAATATACAAACCTGGTTTCTCGGAGAAACTGACTATTTCTGCCATTTCTGGAAGTTCTTGAACAGGCTGAGTTTGAGGAGTCTTATCTTTCTGGGGTAGGTTTTTGGTCTCCTTCTCTATTAATTTCGCATTTTGCACCGTTTTGTCTTGAATGTTCAATTCATTCATGATATGTTTTTTCAGCATGTCAATTCGAACTTTTTCGGCAAAGGTTAAATGAAACACTTTTTTGCATGGAGGCGTTGTACAGTTACGATTATTCAACGGTCTGATTTGATTAGATATCCCGAAACCACGAACAAAACACAATGAGATTGTATAAAACACAAATATCCATAATGCCAGCACAGAAGAATTCCATCCTAGATCCATCATAAATTTCTTAAAACGCGGCCCTTTGTCTGAAGAAATAAAAAAAAGAGAAAATAGTTTTTAAACCTCTTATGGAATATTGTTCTCAAATGTAGCACACAGTTACGTCATATATCTGATCAATTTTTTTTAAGAGTCTAGCTTGCCTTACAAAGTGGGCGACATCGTACTGATTCGAGAGCAAACCGAAAAATTGACAGCAACTCAATGAAATCAATAAAAGAACTGACCAGTTTATGCAAATGTAATATCTGACGTTTTGGTTGTAGTCAAGTTACACATGATTCATATTGCTGTCATTCATAATAATTCTAGTATTCAAGTAGGATGGTGCTAATAATTCTATTCACAGTCCGGCTTTATAGTGTAACTGTTATTTTTCTTTGACTGAACATTGACAGTTTTTGCATTGGTTGTGGGTTTTTTTTTGTTTTTGTTTTTTTGTTTTTTTTTTTTTACCTCATATCTTCCATAAGAATCTCTCGAACCTAGTATGACTTGTTTAGTTTTCATTAATGGCAGTTACATAGTTAAGTAGTCATTGGTTATTGATTTTCTAGTCGTTTTACGTATAACGCAATGGTTTCTCTTTTTGTTAGTGCATAAATTGCATGTGCATGTATGAGTTTCAAAAACTTAAACGTTTCATAAGAAAATTTAATTATAAACTGTATTGTTTTATTATTGAATCCAAAAATATTTACATGTAACTGACGAGGTCTTGAAAAAATAAAAAAGAATATACATGTAACATATAGGTTGTTTTTGTTTTTACTATATATATATACCTACATGTATGCAGAGAAATAGGTTGAAAAATTGTCAATCTTCGTAAATGTACAACTGTACAAGGCTAGGAAAAAAAAGAAAATATACGAATACAAGAAGCAGGTTGTTTATGCATGAAGATTCATTCCTCCTGTCCATGAACTAGTATAACCCCCAACCCCCACCCCACCCATCCACCCCCCAGGGATGAAGCTTTGTTATTCAGTCAACCAAAGGTGTCTGAAAGATAACTCTGCCATTCAGTCATCCTTTCATTCTTTCAATTGACATTCTGTTGACTGAATTGCACAGTAACATATTGTGCCAGTATAACCCCCAACCCCCACCCCAGGGATGAAGCTTTGTTATTCAGTCAACCAAAGGTGTCTGGAAGATAACTCTGCCATTCAGTCATCCTTCCATTCTTTCAATTGACAGTCTGTTGACTGAATTGCACAGTAACATATTGTGCCTTGAATCCAACCTATACATGTATATGTACAAGTATACAAGATCATGTCCCAAACAGATCTAGCAGTGTTTTATTGCGATACAAGCCAATCCGACACAGGGTGGTTTTTCTATCACGTTTTTTTTTCCTTTTAAAACATTTGGCGCCCTGGTCCAGAATTGAAAACATTTCACCCACGCTATTTAACCATTAATCAACTCGCTATCCCAACAACTCATGTTCCACGGTAGTGCAAGGTTTTTGCAATAAATCATTGATCAACAGGAAAAGCTCAATTTGCGTTCGAAATCCAAAATAGACAAATTAATGATATTAGAGTGTGCATCTTTTGCAAGGATGCTTGATACCCGATATATACATGTAACTGAACACGTCCATTCTATCTTTAGTGTCCGTTTTATACTGTTAAAAGACATTTGATTGGTCAAATTCAAGTTTCTTTTTAATTAATAAAATGGCTGTGATGATATCCAATCGGCCACTCCAATGTATATTGAGAGTTTACATGAAACAATATTTGTCACTTTATCACAATATAATGTCACAAAATCAATATCAATTGTAAAATATTGACATTTCGTTTTGAATTGTAGGATAGGACGGTTTTGTTTCGTTTTCTAATCCGTGTTAATACGGGGTAGTACGTATAACGATTTTAGAAGAAAAAAAAAAAAAACCCCGATTCATTAAAGCGCTTTGCGGTTTTGTTGTTGTTGCTGGCATTATAACATACATTGCCTAAAAGTGGTTATTAAGTGTAAGCAATTCTTACAAAGTTTATATTCCAATAAATCATAGTAACTTTTTACTAATGTTTTTCTTGAAAGTAGATATATATCAGTAATCAAACTATAGACTAAGTCTGTCACAAGTTATTGTACTGTCACATTTAAACGATTTTTAATAAAAATACACATACGTGTACATGCACTTGTGAAAGAAGTACAATTGAAGTCGATGAGAGGGATATTATCCAAGATATCTTCATTGATACATTATCATTTTTTACTCGAAAAAATCAAAGAAACGAAAACAGATTTCTAAAGGAGATTTTTAATGGGGAATGTTGACATTTTTTTTTCCATTAAAAAAAAAACACTCGGAATACCATGCACAGTTTTCAACGTTATTATCCGGGTACTATTCAATGCAAAACTCATGTAGACATCATATTTTTTAGCAGTGAATTGAAAATGATTTGCCAGAGGGGGGTGTTTGATATGAGAAATCTTGGACATTTTTCATGAATTTGAATGAACATCGTTTGAACCCATTTTGCTTAATTACTCAATGATCATAAATAACCCATATTTATGATCATCGAGTAATTAAGCAAAATGTGAGTCGAGGATATCTTGGGTCAGAGTATATTCATTTAAATTAGTTCCACAGAAAAAAAAGTATAATAAAAATGTCAAACCAGCATAAAGCTCAATGTACCTGCTTTTTATATGCTACACACAGCATTAAATGTATCTCTGGCCAGGCAAACAATGTAATCCATCTAATGGTTCTTAAAATAAAGTGGAGGAAAAGTGGTCCAAAGGTCATATTGACTGACCCATATTGTATTCATAATCATTTGTTTAGTTTTGTTGACCGATATACTCATAGCCAATTTATATAGTAATGTTTTAAAGAGACCGACGGGAAATATTAAAACTAGGCCCCAGTATCAGTTTTTAGAAGAATAAACAAAATTTCTATTTAAATCTTTTTAAAAACATCGAGAATATTGACTATAGGCCGCTTAGTACTATCAAATGCTTATGATAGTACATCAAATATCCATTTCCAAAAGCCATTCCTGATGTTAGTCCAATGGCAACTAACTTAAATGCATGGGTAATGCACAATAAACCGGAAATGATCATGGAATCCCTTGGGTGCTTTTCTCTCCGTGTTTCAATATCGCAACCATTTAACGTTCATGGAATCAAGCAATTCTAAAACGAGCCTCTTTGAGGGTTTTTTTTTTGGACTAGTTTCTTATTTTACGAATTTGAGTTGTTTGAACTTGAAACTTGCAGATATTTTGTTCCCAAAGTTCTAATTAACAATTTAAGAATAAATTTTTTTTCCGCGATTAGTTATTACAAATGGATTGTTTTTATATTTCTACAATAATTGATATAAACGCTTTAACTACATGCAAAATAAATAATGCTATAAATTAGATAGAAAAATAGATAGAAAAAAGTAACTAAAGGCTACTGGATAAAAAGCGCCAAAAATGATGGAACTTTGAGGATTCTTTGATAAAATGGTTATTTTACCTTGTCTAAAAAATACACCTTGCACAGTAGATCAATTAAGGAATAAGGAATCATTCTTTGAATATTATGAGGAGATAATTTCGGTCGGGGCATGATCAAATCCAATAAAGCCTGAAGGGCTCTATGATAGATTTGATCACGCCCCGATCGAAATTATCACGTCATAATATTCAAAGAATGATTCCTTATTACTTATATTTATATATTTTTCAGCAGTTGTACGATTAAAATTAGAATATATTAAGTATGCATATCCCGCTTGCGCACCAACAAAACGTCATTTGAATTTATTGGACTGTGTGGTACAAAATCGATTTGTGGTGTTATCCCAAAATAAGACACTGGAAAATGTAAAATATATTCACATGAAACAATGGAACCAAACGTATCAACCTTAAAATTAAATTGCCAGCTTACATATCACTTTGAAACACAGCTATAAAACAAGGATGTCAACTTACAACAAAGTGGGAAAAGCCAAAGTCTTTTGTGGACACACGAGAAAAAAATCCTTACATTGTCCGAGTAAACGACCAATTATAATATCGGCCGGGTTGGTTTGTTACCACTGGTATTTTAAATAAAACTACTAGAGGCAGATTGTGAAACCGGTTAATTCAAAATAAATACGGCCATCAGGACCAGCGAAACAAGCTGCTGCTAATCCCTTTAATCTTTCAACAACGTAGATTTCTGACACACTCAGATCGAAAGTCGGATCAAATGAGCAACTTGTGTATCAAGGAATTTCTAACGACTATTATCCATTGCTCTCGTGTGCCTACCTTCTATATTAGCTTACCTGGTTCACTCAATATAATTATACAGTAATCTACATGTATTAATTAAACATGACTGTACAAATAATTGCTTGCTATGTGCCTCCAGGACCCCCCTCTCTCCCCCCCACCCCCCCCCCCCACCACACACATAACAAACAATATTATCCCATGAACCTCCCAACTCACCCTCGAACTTTGTTCTGTATATGCTCATGCTTCCTTGGTAAATTAATTTTAGCAATTGACACTTTCTTAAATTTTTATACGGTTTTATGATACTGCAGTAGCTATTTTAGATAGAGGACCACAGTTCGGATAACTGGTCGGAATAAACAATTTTAAACTTCCAATATGTTTACAGCAGATTATTTCTGAAATACCTGTATGACATTCTTTTTATTTTTTAGGAATAAAGCGCAACTCTTCAACGAGCTGCTAAATTCGAATAGACAACAAAACTGAGGAAAAAATACATAAAACTTACAAAAATTAATTGAACAAATATTGTTTCCGACGTTTATGGAGGAAACATAAATCTGACATCTTTGTTTGTGAGATACATATGTCAACATTTCAAAAAGCTGTAAGTACAAGTTTTATCCTTGCTTAAAAGCATCTCTTCATTTTTTCTGATTTTCGGCGAGAGAAGAAGGGCGAACCTTCATATCATCTGTTATATTAGGGATAATTCAATTTTGTTTGACGGAATTGTACTATCTTAATGAGACTTAGTGGTCAACAAATTACCTATTACATCTGTCATCTACCTTAAAAATCATGGCAAAAGTTAAGGTAGATCTACCTTAAACTTTTGCCATGATATTTTTATCCATTATCTATTTCTCAGTAAAATAAAAATCCATACACTTAAGGTTTGGAATTTGAATATTTTGAACATTTTTGAATATTTTTTGATATCTTTATACATCTTTATACAGAGCCTCTCTTCCCAAGATGACCAAAAAAGCCTTTAAAATGGCAACGACCTCTTAAAGTGACTGAATGGTCGTGGCTAATTTAGACTATAAAAATCTCCTTTAAAAAAGAGCTCTGTAGAAGTATATAGGATAACATTCAAATTCTTGAGTAAAAATACATGTATATGGAATTTTTTAAATAAATAGTAGTTTATTGCTAAACAAGCCATTTTTTTTTTAATTTTAAGATTGATCTAATGGTTTATTTGTTGACCACCAAGCCACCTTAACAAATGATTTACCGACATCGTTTTGTGGTGTAAAATATTTTGAGGTAATAGACAATATCAAGAGTTCTGTTAGAAGTCTTAATCATTACAGGCTAGCAAGCACGTCCCCAGGCAGCACGTTAATCGAACCAAAACCCTGTAAGCCTCTTTCGTAGGGATTTGGAATCGGTTAATTTCAAAGCCGGAGGGTCTGTTTAGTGTTGTCCAGGTGCAAAGTGCGCATTAATTTAGTGTATGCAGCTAGTATTGACCATGGCTTTACTAACTATGACTGTGTATACTTAATTGTATACTAGCATGCAATGTGAGTCATTTCATGTGGAGGTGCTAATGTAATGTTTATGTTTGCGCACCAATACGTGTCTATTGCACCCTTGCATGTATCCCGTGACAACCTAGTTGCGTTTACAAGCCTATATATGCACCCATAAAAAAGAATAGGAAAACGTTGTTGAATGCATAAATGGTGCGCTTAATTTCCGAATTTCATTCTGATTGGTGAAATAAAAATAGTTAATATATATGTAGATGAAGTATGAACTGATGCTAGTAGTTAACCAAACATTCTCTGTAACCTTATCTATAGATGAAGTATGAACCGATGCTAGTAGTTAAACAAACATTGATTTCTCTTTCACTGTATCTATTAATACAAGAAGAAAACCCCCTAAACTGTGGTTTTATCAATATTCGTGAGCACAAATTTTCGTGGATTTAAAGAAAATCAAAGTTTCAAAGAAAAGTAAATTCGTGGACACCTGACAATATCAAAAATTTCAATTGGATGAACATTTTTAAAATTTCATGTCGTTGATCAACTTAACAACAAAATCTACACGAATATTGATGAATTACTTACGTTAAGACAGGCATACAATAAAAATACACGAAGTAATAAAAATACAGGTACTTGCATTTGGTCACTAATTAGAACCATTTTAACAAGACCTTGGACTTTCGGTAGGACGAAACTATCTATTTTTTGCGTCAAAACAAGTTAAAATTGACGCTGGTTTCAAGCGAAATATACACCGATTGCGTAGTCTTAGCTCAAAAGCCAGACAAATCTTGTTGATTTCAAAGAGCCGTGGCAAATTGGCCAGCAATGAAATAGACAGGCATACGTCACATAGCTGTTTGACACAACTACCAAAAGTCCAAGCTCTTGTTAAAATGGTTCTAAGCCTTTGTTTGTTCGCGACAACGGGCCTTTGATACCACTTACAAAACGGGTGCTTCCCACGAATTTACATGTAAATCCAATTAACTGATGTGGATACATGAACATGTATCTACAATTTCCATTCTTTTCCAGATATTGTGGTCCTCGCGGGAGAAGTCGTAAATATGACCCCCCGGGAGCCGTCTGGCTACCAAAACCTGGGCACGAAGGTCTAACCCTCATTTACTAGCTCGGCAAGAATGCAGACAGAGAACTGGTACGGGAAATAATTGAACAATTTGTTTACTTTTTTTTCCTAATCGTATTTTAACAGGGAGACGTCCCCGTTTTTCTGATTTTATCGTCACCACCCTCGACATGTCTGTATAATACCTCATATTGTCCACATGTCGTTAAGAATAGCTGAAACTCTCTACAATTTACTATCAGATACAGTAGCTTTTAAGTGGACTCCAGGCAAGCTGACCACTCTTCAATTTAAATATTTCTCTGCTTTCTAATGTAGTTTCCACCGAGAGTATGGCTAGATTTGGAAATTTTCTACGTGTATAATGGTAGACTAATTGAGTCGGGACTGTGAGTTTGTGTGAATCGAAAGGGGAATTCATCAATTTAAATTTCCTTTCTTCCGTATTTTAAACTGTTCCTAATGTTTCGCTTTACTGCAGTCTGCAATAACAGCCAGTTTTGACCTACATTATGAACCCACATATGTACGACACATGTAAATGCATGTATATATGATTTAATTCATTCATAATTTTATAAACTCTGATGAATCGTTATTTATAATAAGCGACCCGGTATCAGAGTACTTTTAAGCTAAAAAATTAAAAATAAAAGTGTCTGAAATATATTGAAATAAAATTAAGTGTCTGAAATCTAAATCAAGGTTAAAAGCAGCATTTACAATGTTTGAAAGTGTGGATTTAAATTTCTCTCAGTGTATTTTTCTTCGAGCAGTGTTATGGACATGCGCCATTAAGGAAAGACGTACGTGTGTTTGAGTTACTATAACGTGTAGTTTGTCTCTTTCAAGTACGACATCGCCATATTACACACATTCAGTCAAACTTTTAAACCGGAACATTCAAGTCAATTGTTTCCAGTCCATTTTACAGCAAAACTGATCTACTTTGTTCAAAATTTTTTAAATCGATGAAAGTATTTTAATTTATTTATCATATACATATACTTTAATCCACATTAATATTAGTGTGCCATACCACCTTAATTTTTACAATGAATGAAAATTACTAGTAAGGGTTATCTTTCTTGTAGAATACCAGCTAATCGTTTTGGGATTAAATGTGTAGGTGATATTCACGCACGTTTACACTTTAGCCTTTAGATCTACAATGCACTTTGAACATATGGGATTCAAGGAAAGTAATTATTAGATAGTACATGTACATGATGTTTTTGTCGATAACTAATAGAACAATAAAACATTAATTGTTGGTTTTTTTTCAAACAATTATTTTTTTTTCTCGCAAAACAATCTTGAGTTAAAAATCATTTTAATGCTTGTATATGTTTATAATAAATTTTAAAATATTACCAAGATCCTATTAAGAGAAACGCAACTTAAATGTCGAAATGCATCAATTTAACTAGGAAGTAAACACCCCCTTCCGGCCCCCATCCCCATCCACACACAAGCATACACAAAACAATGGAAACAGTATTCATTAAACTTAATCAATGTTTATAATATAAGTTTTGATAAAAACCATGCGCGGGTTTGCTGGGGGGCCTAAGCATGTTTTTGGTAATTTTAAAATGTAATTAAAAGAAATCTGAATTTTGAAGGGGGATCCGGACCCCCCCCCCCCCCCCCCCCGCTATAGACCCGCGCATGTCTATGATATTTTTTTCCTCTACATAAGGCATCGTTTACAACATGAGTGCACATGCAAGGGCATTGAATCGCACTCGAATTGCAACGTAGAAAAAAAATTGATACAGATTGACGAGATAAAAATAAATTAAATTGATTACACAAAAAAAAAGATAAGTAAATTCAGTGGTTTCAGGGCACACGACCTACATCCACTTTGCACCAAAAGATTATATAAACACTAAGATGACGTCATGAGTGATTTCTTTGCACTCATTCTTAACAAGGTATGTTGTTGCAGTGTATTGTTATGCAGCATTTATAGATAAATCAAAGTCCCATGTTACAAGCATATGTTATTTTCTGACAGAAGGGGAATAATGACAGGAATGCGTCTGTCTGTTTTCATGAAATCAGGAAAAATTCTTTTCAAAAATGCGAAGAATTCACACTTAAAAGTAAAAAAAAAAAACTTAATTACTGTCTACGTTTGTTAAAAACAATTACGACGCCGTTAAAATAACTGAGTAAATGATGCACAGAGAGAGAGAGAGAGAGAGAGAGAGAGAGAGAGAGAGAGAGAGAGAGAGAGAGAGAGAGAGAGAGAGGTGATTGATTAAACGAAGTACTCACAGCTAGTATCCTCCTTACGTCACATAACGACTCAGACCCAATCGTAATCGAGAAATCGATTTATTTTAGAATGATTCATTTTTTAATCAAATAACACACACATAGTGTTCTCATTTTCGATCTTGAACACAATATCGGCTCGGTCATTATTCAGAAAATTAATAAATGATAACAAATTTCAAAAGTATTACGACACCGGGCAATTTGTTCGAAATTGAATAATAACTGATTTCTGTCTTTTTGAAAAATAAAACTCGGGTCTTGGTTTTTTTGCAGTCCGCTAATTTGAAACACAAAATTCTCAAACGATCTAGATGGCAGACGTATCATTAAGACTTTCAATGTCAAATTGTCATATTGCAATTGTCAATATATGTGGACCACTCTGTAAAATAATACACGCACTTAAAATAACAATGAAGATTATAAACGTTGGCCCCAAAAACGATATCAAATTAATTGACAAGGGTGATATTTACAATTCTAGACCAATGTATACTCGTTCAGATTGCCCATTCAGAAACCTCAAGTGCTTTGCCGGTAATTCTGCATTATCACAGCTATTGAAAAGCTAGGGTAATTATGTAAATTCGGTTTTAGCAAAGAAAAAAAACTGACTTGGCTTACTTACCTACAAACCGATGAGGAATCTTTGACAGCCATTTAGTGATCATTGAAACTGATTTGACCTATATAATTTGACCTGATTTCTACAGCTGCGTCTGACGTCATCACCCATCTTTCTTCCATTTAATAATTAAAGCCTTCATTTAATTGTCACACATCTGCAAAGAAGTCACGAAGAAAAATGTCTGATTAAAACGACATGCCATTTATTCCATCGCTTTGATTTTGCGAATGACGTGAGTGCGTGTGAAAGCCGCATTTCGGAAGGTACCGCCCCTTACTATAACAAGAAGAAGTAAATAAAAAAAACCCTAAACAAACACTAGAGGAAAGCATTGGAAAAACACAAAAGTCAAAAAAGTCAAAACGAAAAGCGAGTGACGTAATCGATATAATTCTTGAAGATTTGCCCCCCCCCCTCCAATTCTTTTACCCCAAAAAGATGTTTATCACAAATACGCAGTGAATCTCATTGACTCGACTCTACTACTGCAAAAAAAAAAAAAAAAAAAAAAACACCCACTGTATACTGTTAGTACCATTAATTTACTCACATTTCCATATTGTAATGGGCTTTTTAAAAAGCTGAACCAAGAAACTATCTCTTACATGTATATAAATATTAATTCGGTTTGTATGATACATATTAATTAATAATTCAATTTTGAGCATGCAGGAAAACAAATAAAGCTTCTTTAAATTCAGCTGTATAAACAGCAATATATATTTTTTGTCCATATATACTTACTGATCATTTATTGTATCCCTCGCCTCTTAACCCCCCCCCCCTTTTCCCTAAAACTCTCAATCATAATTACATGTGTATATATGCAGAGACTGACAGAGATAACCTTGTAATCTACAACTTTCATAAAGAAATATGTTAATTATAGATGTACCAGTAAAAGTTATCTCCCTTATCGGACGATGACTGTACCTTAAATTGATATGTACACAAATGATCGGATATTTAGCATTACCTGGTAAATATTGAACATTTTCAGGACATATAACTTTCTCCTTTTATTTATTGATACATATAATATATTATGTTTAATTCCCTGTTAACTAAAAGCGTTGCGCTAGCTTGTATTTTTCCCCCTTAAGCAGTGGCGTCGAAAGCAAATTGAAAGTAGGGGGTGGTGGGGGCTAGACTTATCAAAAATCTTGACAAGCAAAAAAAAAAAGGTCTTTGGTATGTATAAATTTGCCCCAAAAAAGTGTGCGGGGTGGGGGAGTGGGGCTAAGCACCACCCCCCCCCCCCCGACCCCCGCCCGGTTCCGACGCCTATGCCTAAAGGTCGAGGTTTCTAAAGATTTGATGGAGCAACGCCCACTCAGAATTTAAATTGCCCTAGGGGAAATGACCTTACCTTGCTGTAAACAACGAGGTCAAACTCTACTATTAATTGAAATGGTCATTTTAGAAGTTTAAGGGCAACGATTTCGTGAAGAAGAAAAAAAAACTAAAAAAAAGAAATCCAAAACAAAAAAACATACACATATTTTTGTAGAATGAGAGATAAAGACGAAGGTTGTGACTTTTTTGCACTGGGGAGCTTAGCCACTTCAACACGCCTTCACCCCGTACCAATGTCCGGAAATAAAAGAATAGGGATTAAAAGGGAACAAAAATGGAATTCATCGATGTTTTGATAGAATCCGTGGAGTGTTTGGAGTGTCTGGATCGCAATCAAAGTATGGTGAAGGATGACTATTAAGCTACGAGACAAAAAAAAAACCTTCAACAAAAAAGGTAATTGTTGATTTCATGCTTTAAACACATAAGGTATCACAATTTAACGGAAGCTTATTGGTGAAATAATATCGGTTTTTCAAATTTGAAATATAAGCATGGGAAGAGGACACGCCATGACCCGATCCATAATTTTCGCGGGGAGGTGGGGGGAGGGGGCGAAGGAAGATTGTTGATTTATATCTTTGTTTGCCAAGGAAGGGTCAAAGGGATCATTTTGTTTGGCAAGAGAGGGGGGGGGTAGAGATGGTATTCTAATAAGTTAATAAGTTTGACTTTTCCCCGTGGAAAATGGAGGAGACCCGGAATGCCAAACTTCTCTCTAGGTACATGCATGCGAGCTATTAAGGGTGAAGTGGGGCTAAGGTAGGGAGGTAAGCGAGGTTTCCCTCTCTAGCGGTCCCATCGATGTAATTTATTTCCATACTGTACGGGTGATGGCACGTGGTGCATGCGCGGATCCAGAAAAAAATTTCCAGGGGGGGGGGGGGTCCGACGGTTATTTTAGTTTGCCAGGGGGTCTGATGCATATTTTTCTGATATTATTATGTAATTTAAAGAAATTTGAATTTTGCAGGGGAGGGAGGGGGCCGGACCCCCCAGACCCCCTCCCCCTCCCCTCTAGATCCTCGCATCGTGGTGCATGATAAGAACCATTAGATATCATCCCACACACCAGTCGTTCACTGTACAGTAATTTATATTAGACTGTCACACCGCCACATTAAGGAGTTCCTTAACTATCTTTTAGTCAATTAATATGCAAATTCCACATCCAGCCAGGTGGTACCATATTATTTGTAAACAATTTCAGCTCTTTTTTTCTTAGAATTAAGCTAATTAATTTGTGTTTTTTGTAATTACGTGTATAAACATCATGTTCATTTTTAAATTAGATTTTTTAAAGAAAAGGTCTTTAAGTATCAAAAAAATAAACGAGATAGAGAAAAAAGTAGGTATTTCCATTATAATTTATCATTTGCCACATACCAACATATTTATTCACAGCTGAAAACATTCTTCATTGCATCACATCATTAAAATGGTACATATGTAACCCAAGCCTCTTGTTTCCAAGAAAATGATTTGTTGATTAATGTCCCTTCCAGAACATTTCTCTCATATAATACAACGCAAATCTAAAGATCGAGAACTATTCAATAAGACTTGTAGAATATATTGTTTTACATTATGACGGAACGAGTTCAAATCTTTGGAATTCTAAACAATCAAAGACTCCTCTATGATTATGCAACGTAGTTTTAACGACCTTGATCTAATAAATTGTTTTATTCTAACATGTAGACACACCTAACGTATAGAAATCATTATAAAAAAATATAATTAATACATTGAACACAACGAATTAATCAATCCACTAATGAATTAATCAATACATCTTCTAGGTATATATGTAACCATTCTCATAGTTTTGTCTTCAATGCAAAGCCTCGCGTATACATGTAGCATCTAACCAAATATATCAACCGCAAATATTTTATAGCACAGTTATATTTGGTCACTAGGCACATTTTTATGTCATGGACGGGATAGAATTTCAAACGTTCGGTAACATTGATGTATTCAGAATCTGTAGAACGCTTTGTAGAACGCTACCTCGTACCATTTATAACGTTGGCTGAGCGGTGTACATGTACTACAAAGGTTCAGAAATCGGGACGATTTGTAATTCTTCGGAGAATTTGCATTAAGACTTTTTTTAAAGACGTGAGACTTTGAGACTATGTTGAACTGTGGAATCAGTTACAAGCTTTGGATGGGCATACCATTAACTGTAATTTTTTAATATATATTTCCTTGCATTCTTCACTCTTTTGTAGGCGCAAAAGCGATAACATGTGAAATTCCGACGTGAAATGACATAAGACCGTTTTTATGATGCTAGATTGTGCGATAGCCCTGCTATTACGGGTCGTCCGCAAGTGTGCTTTTTGAAAAGATTATTTAACCTAATTCACAGTGTTCTATGTGAAGTTTAGATAAATCGCCTTCAAAGAGACGATTTAAATAAATCCTATTCACTGTAAAGGAACACTAGCTTTTTTTTAATACGACAAAATTTGGCGGCTTCTGCTAACGCATCAGTTTATCGCACGGAGATAAATTTGGAATTTCAAATATCACAAAACGAATGGGAATAATTTCTGATGACTAGGCCGAAAAGTTATGAATGGGAGCAGGGAATGTCGCATGGTAAAAATCACCCGATAATAGGAAGAAGTGACGCTTATTCAGGGTTTCCGTGAAGAAAAAAAAAAGCGCTACGAGATAAGATCTATAGCCTAGTGGTAGTGAATGGACCGGAAAGTGAAAACTCATGTGTTTATCAAAGCATTATATAAATAAGAAATTTAATATACACATATCTCAAGAGGTTGCCTTAACTTTACAACATTTTACCGGAATAGAATTCAGATATGAGAAACATTTGTGGTATTCAAGTGCATGCTAATACATTGTCGAGAAAATCAAACTTTTGTTCCAAGATATTTAAGCACATTAATATTGAAGCATTTAAGACTCTCGAACGACACAGTTTATGATACTCAATAAAATTGGACTTGAAATACAACGGTATACCAGTCTGCATGCGTAGAAATCATGGATTCGGAATTTGGAATTATGTAACAGAACAATTTGATGAGTCGAGCTCGGGGTTGTTTTTTTTTTTTCTATTGGCAAGCTTAAAAAATGTGTTGGTGTGAATAAAAAGAATGCAGATAAAACCAACATTTCTGACATCGTGCGTTAAAGATGCAGATAAAGAAGGGGTGGGGTATACATGTATAAGCAGAAAGGATTGATTAGAAATGTTGAGGGTGTGTTGTGTTGTACGAAGACAGGGGAGATAATCCCTCCCTCCCCTCATCTCAGCCCAACCCACCCCAGCCCGGGATTTTACAGCTCAGATATTACATCTTGAATTTGAGGATGTACATATATATATATATATATATATATATATATATATATATATATATATATATATATATATATATATATATATATATATATATATATATACATATTCCCATATTGAAACTATATTTACGCGATTGAGGTCATCCGTCTAAAAAGGAAGGCTGCACCGAAAGTGAATTTATCGATCTAAAGTAGTGTGATTGTTACATGTATTTTGCATGGGGGTGTTTTTATTTCATTAACTTGAGTTAGCATTTCTGTACAATAAACAACGAGAAATCTTTAAGCTTAATAAATGTTTAGTAATACGTTGGTTCGTCCTTTCAAGATTGTGGTAAGAGTTTGTCTTTCCTATTTTCTAACATCAGGATTTTTTTTTTCGATAAACTACTTCAAGAATGGTTCATTGATAATGAATTAAAAAATTGCTCATACGCTAATTTCTATAAATTATTCGGTGAAATGTTATAAGATGTAGATACAAGCTACCAAATGTAGCTACAGTGATGAAACTACAAAGAAAGATATATTACGTTCATTATTAAACAATCTATTTTAACGGCATTTGCATGTCTGCATAATGTGACACAAATTGCATGTTGTACATGTACATGTAATATAATTATATAGGTTCTGTAAACGAGTAACGGAGCAAGGCGAAAACATCATGATTGTATAATTTTCGATTGTATAGTCAAGGGGTTAACCCTTACATCATTTATTTATCAGTACTAGTTGATTATGAGAAAACTTCGGATTGATTTGTTTTCTGGGGGAAATTTACTTACATAGCAATAAATTTCCACGACAAATTGACGTAGAAGTTGGAATATATATTATTCTGCGTATATATATATACATTTGGTCGTGGGAATGGAATAATTAATCCTCGGCTGACACCAACTTTTAGAGGAGCGTTAAGCAATTTGTCTTGTTTGTTAATTGCTGTTGAACGAACTAACAAGTTCCTTGTTAATGCACATGAATGCATGTTTATCTTCAATCGCGCGTGTTCTTAATGAGATGTAATGAAATTAGGCGTGTAATGATAAGCTTGTTATCCCCCTGTCTTTATTTTCCGTTAAAAAAAATCTTGATCTTCTATTAAAATGCTCTCGTTTTAAAAAGCGAGAGCAAAACTAGAAGAGAAAATAGCCTCGCATTGTTATTTTCATAAACAAATCATAAACTATCGCGGCGGGCTCTTAAAGCATGACCAACAATACCGAGCTATGCTCATAAATGTCAATGCGGAGATATATATTTTTCTCAATTCATGGATAGAAAAAAATATTTAAAAATTAAAAGGGTCGCCTTACCGTCAGCTAAAGTTTTTCCAAGAGATTCCTAAAGAAGACACAAAGTGACTGAGTCTGAACCATTTGTAGACCATCGGAGACATTCTGGAGTCACGTGTTTTTGATACATATAAAAGTTTGCATTAGGGCATAGAGGGAAACGTGGATTGTATTGAAGAAATGGGAGGCTTTTTTTTGTACATCGTGTGAAGATGACTCCCCTCTCCGGTGCGTGGGCGTATTTTAAAGGGGATGGATACATGAACGTAAACCTTTTTTTACCTCTTGAGAAAAAAGAGCTGTGTATAAAAATATTGAAGAAAAACATACATCTGTTTGATATTTGATTAGATTTTGAAATTAGAACATTTTTTGCTAAATAACAGTTAATAACATCAAAAAATACTTTTTAATATAAATCTTCTGGTTAGTTTGACGCCATGTGGCCTCCTCAAGATTAACACATACTGTTAGAGTGTACTTATAAACTTTAAGTCCACTTCTTCATGCGTCAGACACTTTTTGTAGAATTTATTACATGTAATAATATAAAATATAGACTAAAACCATTTCCAAGGTCGATAGGTATTGAAAAACTATGAGTATGAACAATCGATTTTGTAAAATCCACCGACTTGAAACATAAAACAAAAACGATGATAAACCAAACAACGACCCCCCCCCCCCCCAAATATAAAAAAGTTAAAAAAAAAAAATAGAAAAACGAAACAAAACTGTATGTCTTTAAGGACTAATCACTTATAAAGTAATTGTTAAGTAAGAGATATTAAATTAAAAGATTTTAATCAACTTTAAGGAGTGAGTGGTTTTATTTTTATCTAAAATGAAAATTATTCATGCTGTTGTCATTCTAATTTCCATGTAACCCATTACATAATTGATGCAATAATTTGTTTGTTCATTGAGATGTAGATCTTAAAGACCGAATCGCAAACGTTATGAAAACCTTTGGCTTTAATAAAAAAAATTGGTTTTTTTAAGTTCACAATTAAATTCTCAACCAACATTTTATCTTTTTTTTCGCAGAGTTTCTAGTAAAATCAAGAAATTAATCTAATTTATTCTAAAATTTATATAATGGGAAAACAGTTTTTTAATTGAAAATACCAGACTGCATAAAGTAATTAAGAATTGTTTAAACTTATTTAAAATCTGAACAGAATTATACATTTGTTATGCTTTTCGTCATTTACAGCCTTGATATTAAAAATATTAACTGTTTATTATAGCATTCGAGTAGTTTTGACAAATGGGTTTGGGGATGCAAGATATTTAAAGATAATACTTGCTGACAACATAACCGATTGTTTGGGTGAATATATATAAAATAACATGTAGTACCATATCTGAAAATGTAAAACAAAAAGTGTTTGTTGTTAAAAGCCACATCGAGACTCTTTCAATTGTGGGTATATATAAAATAAAAATGAAATAATACAATCAATTTTGGCTAGATATGCCAAGAAAAGTATAATACTAAATGGTAAACGCGTTTCGGTCAATCAGTAGACGAGATAAAGAGTAAAATAAAGCAGAAAAACAGAATGTCACCCAAACATACATTCATTTCAGGTGCATGGCGAGGAAAATGGAATTTGTGTTTACGAGTCGTACATCCGCCTAGCTGCATTTTTCACATCGTCGTTGGAGTTAAAGTGGGTGGTATGCACATATCTGTATTTCCTCGGTAAAAGCTCAGACAATTAACTGTTTGACAGCCAAACGAAAACTACGTGAAGAATTTATATATGTGATACAAATATAATGATATGTATAGGACAAGCGTGACAGTACAATGAATTGGTAAAATGCCAAGTTGAGCAAATAATTCGTCTGTTTATTACACTAGTGACAGAGCGTGATTTTTCAAATGTGATAAGCTGCATTTTGTTCAAAAGATCCAGATGGAAATCATGTGCAGCGTACACGATCTCGCAAATGTTTTACAGTAAAGCAATTACGTCAGAGCCGTTAAGTTATACTTCGAATGCGATCTCAATTTCCGGTGTAATTCCGCGCGCTTTGTTGCAGACGTTGAGATAGAAGGGACCCTTGCATGTAATTAACTCGGCGATAAATTGGAACAGATTATGTCATTTCAAAATAAAAGAAAAACAGTAAGCACCTGGGGAATATTTCATGAGAGTTAACTGCAGATAAAGAGCATTTAAAAATCGGACAACTCACAGTAAAATTCCCGTATAAAAAATGATGAATTTCTTTCACGGTCACGTATACAAAAAAAAAAAGAAAAAAAAAAAAAAAAAAAAAAAAAAACAATGAAAAATTACGGATTAATAACAGTAATAAAAAGAAATGTTCTCATCGCGTATAATCAATGCACGGATAAGATAAAAGATATTCTGACCTCGATCGAAATAACTTTTAATTTTTACTTCGTTTAATTGTTCGTTGACGCGTTCACAGATTCCCCGCGATAAGCAGAGGTACGCAGATTCATAAAATATAAACAAATCAAACCTTGAGCTAGTTTAGCTATAACATTTATTTAGTAAATTATCAAATAAATAAAATATTCAAAAAATGGATAAATCTTTCGACAAGTTCCACTTTTTCTGCAAAAGAAATTCATAGCTTAAAAAGTATTTTTTTATAAGACGAGTGTGATGTACATTCAATGGGATGTAATAAATTCAAAAGCAGGTCAGGGTTATATAATATTAAAGATTCAAAGATAGGTACATTTTTGTGTGATAAACCATTTAAAAAAGCTTTCTGTCTGCCAATTTTCGCTATCGCTTCAAAGAAACAAAGTATTTTCTTACAAGGAGGAGGAAATAGAAATTTCATCCCTGCAGTTTTTGAAGACATGTCATTATGGGATTAGCGTTCACAGGGCGCTATATCTTTATAGGACGAAGGTGCGCAGCGAATTTGGGTGAATTTGGTTTAGGGTTGCATTTAATTTTATTATACTTTCATGTTAAATACTGAAATCTGATTGGTTTAGACGCAGTTGACAATCCGTTCCCATACCCTCAGCGTTAGCAACACACTTGGCAACGGGCCGATAGAACGAATTGTTACATGCGCGTAAATTATGCGCGTACGGTTCGCCGTAGAACTCGCGTCTTTTCTATATAAAAGCAGTAAAATTTGCTATAAAATTAAGGCATTCAGTATAATAAAATAAATAGTGCCTGCTTGGGAGGGTACCAGTTGAAATTGACACCCCTCGAAAACCATTGTCAACCTCCGCTTCGCGTCGGTTGACAATGGTTTTCTCGGGGTGTCAATTTCAACTGGTACCCTCCCAAGCAGGCACTATTTATATAATGTTGTAGATGGAGTCAGGGATTACTTTATCGCTAATTGCAAAAACGTCGAAGGAATAAATTGTCCTTATACATGCTGTGTTCTCCTGTTTTATCCTCCTTGATGGACGAAGCTTTCAAACCCTTAAGAAGGATTGGCTTGTGGACTTCGCTGGATATTCGGATCACATGTAACACACGCATTAAAAGCTTCAAGTGTCTTTCCTTTTCAAATGAAAAAACATTTGACATATTTCTTGACCTGACCAAGAGAGTCACTTTCCTCTCTCTTTCTCGAAATAATCTATGATGAATTAGGATTTAACACTGTTTAACAGTAATGTTCTCTGAGCTCCGTCCTAGATTTTGGGCACTTCATATTGTTCATAGATCAACAACTCTGTTCACACAAGAGTTCAGAGGACTTGAATGGCCTAGATTGGAATGATGCGCGCAATGTTTGCATTTATCAGAAGGTATTTTATAAAATATAAAAAAAGAGATTAAAAGGATTAAGCTTCCGAATACAATTAACCCTCTCAGCTGTAACAAGAAACTGTTCAAATAATACGCTAATCCTTAAGAGGACAATTCATCAAAAGACAACGTCTAAAACTTTTTGAATCATGAGACAAACAAGGAAATACCACGGGTTGCCCCAAGCGCTGATTATTCTGCGACCAAAATATAGAAAGAACGGAAGAAAACCAAAGACCACCCTCCCCCCCCCCCAAAAAAAAAAACAAATAAAAAACACCAAACAAACAAAAAACAAAAAAACAACAAAAAACTAAATCAAACTAAAACAAAGTCTCAACCAAATGACATCGGCTGTATGCTGATACTGTTTCCTTCATTATTCACAACTGACCAATCAGAGCGCTTGTTAGATAATGAACATTCATTGTATATATTCAATTTTTTTAAAAACATTTACGTCATCCTCGTCATCCTTATATTGATATTGGGAAAAAACAAAACATTGCCCAATCAAGAACAACCCAAGAAAAATAAGACGTCACTAAATTATCATAACACTATAATACATTCGCTTAAGAATTAACAAATTGACATCTACTGAACAATAACTTACTTATGGTATAATTCAGTGTATAAAAAAAACCCGTTAAATTATCTAAAAAGAGACCGACCATCTTTGCTGGAACAAAAAATAAAATCAGTATGCAAGCGGGTTAAACAAGCAATCCTAATAATTATAGTAATAACAAAAATCTTAGTTTTATTTAAAAAAAGATCAGACAAAATCATAAATCTTTCTATTTCATTTGGAAAGACCACCAACTTTCAAAATAAAATTAAAACAATTTATGCCGAACTATTTTAATAATCACTTAAAGTATAATCATAGCTAGTCGTAAATAGTCTGTATCATCCAGACGTTTGTGTTGTTTTTCTCTTGTGTAAATCAACAATACAAACGTCTGGATGATACAAACTATGTCATTAGTCGTGAAGTTGTCTGTAAAATGCAAAACCAATATTCAAGTAGATCTTTTTAATCTTACGGAACGATTACATTGCGCAAAATTATTTATCAAACAATTTTATTATATTTCAATGTATTTGAGTATTTCTAAACATTAAGTTCATACATGTATGTCAAATGATTACACCATTATATACATTTGGTCGAGAGTCGTAAGGATTCTACTCAAGTCGTAAGTTCTATTCTAAATTGCAAGCACAGGTGAGTAACACTATTGACATCAAATTATGTAATCAATCAAGACATTATGGGATTGAAGCGGACAGTCATCAAGCTAAGTGCAAGGTGCTCAAGTTGTAGATTCTGAAGTGGAGACGGAATGATACGGGGAGTGAATCACTGTTAAAATAAAACAATGACGACATGAGTCTGAGTCACGGATTAAAAGTGATTATTACTCACTCAGTGACACAACCTCAGCTTCCAGTGCTTACATTGCTGCTGCGACTATCTAACGATGGCCCCGACCATTCGGCGTATTGATTGATTTGAAATGCAGTATATTAATGTATTTGTCAGTATTGGTTTCAAATGTAAGACGAATCGATATTCAAAAATAGACTACTGACTTCATCATTTTTGGTATATGTTAAAGAATTTAGTATTAAGGAAGGCTGGCTGGTCAACAAATTATCCATCATATCTTCTCTTAAATTTGAGAAATATGATATTTTTTTTAGCAATTAACTGTCGTTTCGTAAAGAAATAATATCCAATTATTTTATTTTTAAAATTTGAATGTTTTCCTATGTCTTCCTCTCAAGAAGATTAATACAGTCTAAACATGGCCACAACCATCGAACCCTCATAAAAAGGATTTTCTCTCTAAAAATTGGTTGTCATACTGGTCATACTGATGGAGAAACAAATAACAGATTTTACATTAAAACTTGTATGTTTCAGTTAATATTTACTTTTAAACATATCAAATGTTTCCAGTTGATGGAATAAAATGTTAACACTAAAATCCATGCTAAATTTGTTCTGCACTGAATTCTACAGTAGAAAAAGAAACGTTGGTTAAACTAATTGGAGAGAACTGGAGTCAATGGAATTATCATGAAGTGTAAGACAGATTTAAAGAGATTGAAAAGGCGCAATCTTCTCTCATCGCAGAATCTTTCATCGACTAAAAAAAAACCCCAAACACTCTGAAAATGATTGCAAGTTGAGTGCAAGTGAATCATACTGAAATGAAATTGACTTTACGGAATTTGGCACTGGGTGACGATCATAGATATGCTGGTACGAATTGAAGAACGACCATTTACTGGGCTGGTTTTTTTTTCAAAAAATTCAGGTGCATTGATGACGTCATAGCTTAAGTGACAAATGTTCTCTTCAAGTTTTTGGCTGGCATTTTATTCATTTAAATGATTTTATGTAATGTACTATTAAGTAAATTCCGCATACTTGGCGGGTGTTACTGTACAGAAATTGCCATTTAAATGGATGAGGATTTTATGAAGTACAGTGTGATCCAAGTAAGAGTTACCTCTCTTATAGGAGAACTAATGGACCTTAAAGTTTTGGATAATCACAATCTAAGTAACAACCCTCCCCTCCCTTTTCCTTAAACTGCACATTTTATTCGAAATTGTCAAATAAGATTAATACATTTTCTGCGGTGTCACCGAGCGCCGTCATATTCTGATATAATTTTTCTATCTCCTTTCGAAGAGTTCCAATTGATTTTTCTAAACTTTCCTGGTTCGGCGGAAGTTAAGGTGGGGTGAAGATGACCACTAATAAATACCATTAAGGAGGTTGGCACCTGAAATAATAGTAATGTCAATCATCCGAAAACCACTTGGAAATAAAGATGGGGACCTAAAATGTTCATTTATTTTATTTGTGACCCATGTCACATGCCATTTTTTGGAAATATTGGGCTCCAAACAGCAATGATGATTTTCCAGAAATTTTTGCTAAAATTTGACATGGAAATTGATAATTTGAAGAAATCAAACAAATATTTATAGTTTGAACTATTATTTAGTTATGATTTTTATACAGTATGAGGTGGAACACATGTAGTGACTATAAAAGTAAAATCTAAGTCAAAGTTTAAAAACTTTTCCTCTAATGGTGGCTTCAAAGCCCAGTACATAAAGAACACACAACAGATGTTACAAAATGTTATAGTAATCAAATTATAACGCAAATAAAAAAAATTATAGTAATGTCATCTTTCTAAAACTTTGCATGCAAATAGACATACATTTATTGTCTCATTTAAAAGTAAAACAAGTAGGAGTCACATCTCAAAAATTTGAGATATAGCATGAAATAAGCTAATTTCAGGCCAAAATTGGAGTTAATTTTTTCTTAGCTTTTATGAAACATAAGCTAAATATGCCAAAATCTATCGATAGAAATATCAAAAAATAATTTTTAAATATGTTTATTAGAAAAATCATGAATATATCATAATACACATATTATCCAGTCTGTGCTGAAAATTAGGAAGCAAAAGTAACAGTACTCTAAAACTAGTGAGTTATGAAAATTGTTCATTTCTTTCTTGAAAACCTTCGCCACAAAATATAGTCCCTTACAAAACTCTGTAAAAATGAAATTTTTTTGAAACAATTTTATTCAATAAAGTTTATTTGGCATTGTATAATATAAATATACAACTAGAATTAATATGTGATGCAGAATTTTCAGACTAGAGGTGACCCAAAAATAGCTACCCAAAACCTGAGGAGCGAACCTCTTTAACCAGACTGGTATGATCACGGCCTATTAATTTTGTAGAACGTTCTAATTTCTTGGAAAAGATGAGTTCTGTCTGTATGAAACTATAAGTATTATAAGCATTTAAATTTCAATTGGGTCATTTTTAACATTAAACAAATAATATGTGTACTATTTGACTGGAATGGTCACGACCTATTAATTTTTTACACCATTCTAATTTCCTGGAAACGATGAGTATTATTTAAGCATTGAATCATTTTTTTAAACTTGTGGTCTCATAACTGCAACGGTGTGTGCATAAAAATTGAATAACGCGCGCTAGCGCGTTATGAAAATTTGTTTCATAAATTTGGAAATTGCGTTCATACTGGGTAATCCCTTCCAAATATAGCACTGATACGAATATTCAAAAGGCGTTAATTTTGAATTCGATCAACATACAAGTTAAAACTAAGAAAAGGGATACTATAAACAGTCAATTATAACTTTTGTTACAGAAAGTTTATATAAACATGTTTATAAATGCATATTTAAATATTGAAACAAACACACGGTGTAGGGAAATCTCATTTACATATAGGTGACAACTTCCGTCCACCCTTTAGTCGCATATTTTAGGCAGTAGATGCAGATCGAGGGGTGATTTTTATTAATGACAGTTGTAATGCACCGTTTTGGTTGAATTGGTAGTAAGCTTAGATGTTGAATGACCGATCGGGAGACGGAAAGGATCGCAAAATAATTTTACCGATGAGTTTCAAGCAAAACTTCCAGCTGATGTGACAGCTTAAAATAAATCCAAGATGGCGGGGATGGGTACCTTGTGTATTATTAGATATAGGGTATTTATTTTTATTATGAGAAAAATATATAACGTCAAGTGCCTGTGCTAAGCTACTCTTACTTTTTGACATTTACAATAAAACAAAAAACTTTATGTAAAGCGAAAACGAAAACGAAATTCAAATGGTACAGTTAATCTACAGTAGTACAATATTCCCAAAATCCCCCTACTATGGAGTCGAGCATGCGTATTCCAGTGAAAAAGAAAAAGACTAACATAGTTGCTAGCGCTCGAGAGCTGTAATTTGATGAATTTACTTTTGGTATACTAAGAAATTAATCAACTGAATTCATTTAACTGTTAAAATAGTATTTACATTAATGAAATATTAATCAGCGTAAGTATAATATCAGGTCGTGATTAGGTTTGATGTCGCGAGGAGAGTCAGTCATATTCTTCGAGAATTACTGAAGGAAGATTGTATTCATACGCACCAGTTTGGTCTTTGGGTCTTCTGTGTTATGAGCAAATATCACTCAAATCAATCAAATTGATTTGAGTGATAATTGCGCATAACACAGAAGACCCAATTGATGCAATTTAATAGTTGAATGTAAATATAAAGATTTAAATTTTTTTTAACATTAACTCAATAATATAATGTACTTTACGACGGGCAAAATAAATTTTAGCGGATTATTCATTCACAATCAAGCCTCATTAAATGAAAAGTTGCATCGACTTTTTTATTGTATTTAACTCCATTGGTCTGCCTCATCTGGTTATGTGGTATCACATTATACATTGTCAAGTTAACTTCAGGAAGGGTTTTGGTGAAGTTGATTAAAATGCCGCTATGCATTTGTCCTTCTGACATCTTTTTATTTTTAGCAAAAAAGTGTGCATTATTACTAAAAAATTAATATATATCTTTCTCGGTAAAATTTTTAAAAAGTGTCATAAGTTAACTTTATGTCTCACAGTTCTCAGAATCGTCACAGAATTACTAGAAGTTGCAAGGACGTTTCCAGGTCAGATTTTATTCCTTACAGTTACTGTTGCAACAACACACTCTACATGTATGTGCAATAGAATATCGTGGCGTTTTTTTGAAACACAACTTCTTACAATTCAAGATTTGAACATTCGTTTGGTCGATTGGAGAGCTACAAGAGTATCCTGGACCAGTTCTGGAGGTATAGCAAACGAATACACCCCATATAACTTTTTGAATCTGCAACACATGAAACCATGGCCAGCCATGAAGGATTGGCTTAATGGAACTGTATATATATATATGTGTGAAAATCATGACTTTTTTTATAATTAAAGAGCTATTTGGACGTTTTGTATTACGTAAAAGTAAAATTAACAAGTTCACGCTTGATATTATGCTGGCTACATGCGAAATATACACTGATCTGATTGTGTAGGTATATTATATGGTCGACGACGACCACATTGTGATGGTTTATACATGTACTATTTAGCAACTGAGCAACTGAATTGCTGACAATAAAAATTAATATTAGTAGATAGTCTTGCTTCATAATCGCTATGGTCTTAAAAGGCCTCTGAATAAGTTTTTATTAATATGTATTTTTATAGATTTAGAACGAAATTTGGCTAAAATGATTATTCAAATTTCAATTAAGAAATATAAGGTGTAAAAAATGAACGAGTTACATTTTAAAATTTATCAAATTAGAGACAACATTCGAGACGTACGTTGTTCATATTTTAAAGAACTCATAATTTTCGACAAATTCAATTAGAACACCTTTGTAGAACATAATTTTTATACACACTACATGTATAAAATCTGCATTAACCCAGCAAATTAAAAAAAAAAAAATTTGAAATTTATAGAATAACCGTGCAACAGAAGAGATCTAAACTCAAGAAGACTACGAGAGTTCTCTTTCTTAGAATGCAAAATTAACTAAAAGTACATGTAATATTCAACCTTACCATTGCTGCCTTATTCATGCGCGGTGTCGGAAAATTTACAAAGTAAATTTGTCATAAATATGCCTCGGACCCCCCTACCTCTTCCCCGATATTTCTCGGACTCCTCCCGCTCCCATGGCAAACTTAAACATCACTCGGACCCCCGTGGAAGTTTTTTTCTGTATCCGTGAATGTTATTGCTTATACAATCTTGGTGTGCTATTTTAAATATAACTGAAGCTATTTGAAAACCTTGTTCATAAAAATAGACCTGTGGGCTACATCGCTCAGACACATGTACTCAATAGTTTTCAAGTTTAGTTTTTAAATTTGTTACTCGTACAGTTTCACATACAAGATGTAAAAATCTTTATTTACACATTCCGGCGAATTAAAAGTTTCATCTCCATCATGTAAGAATGTATAATTTTATCTTTTTATGACTTCTAACCTACTCAGGGAGTTTATTTATTCTATATATATATTTGTTAATTGTAATTGGTTTTGGTGCAGAAGGTTTTAAAAAAGGAATTGATAAAGTAATTACTTTTTTTTTAAAATTCAATTCAACGTATATTTGATTTAAAGCTACTTGGTCCGATTTATTGGCTATTACAGTATCAACTAATTTTCTACACAAAACTTATCTTAAAAAATTAATAGACTTTCACATAGTTACACCTGCAGAATCGGTTTCCTTTCAAAGAAAGAAATATTTTAAGTAAAAAATAATGATTTCTTAATGGGAACACAAAATAACAAAGCCAAATGCATCATGGGCATGTTTAGAAGAGAGCTAAATGGTTTCTTCCCCCGATTGATTGGGTTTATTCAACCCGCATGTTATGCATCAATTGTAGACACGAGCTACTTTAGACAGAATAATGAAAAAAAGGTATAAGGTTTATTCTTGATTTGCCAAATCATTTTTTAAAACATCTTATATACTTTATTTATAGCGAATGTGAAAATCGTAATACAATCATACGTGCCTCGACTTCGGGGCGAAACTTAATAAGAGACGAAATAACGAGGTACCTTTTATGTAAAGTTTGTTTTGTAAAGAAAGTATGTATCATTTTTCTATTGAAATATTGCTTAAATAAACGGAAAAACTACTTTAATGCCTTTTTTAAACACAAGTCATACTAAACAAAGCTATTGTTTTAAAGGGTACATAAAGTTTGATATAAAATCGGACCAAGCATGTTGAAGATTTCAATGCAGCCAAACCTTTGAATTGCGATATGTTTAGGGCATATTAGATCCTGATTAGGTTATAAAAATTAGAATTGAAAAACCTGTCCCTCTGAAGAGGACTACATTTTAAACCAATCATTTATAAAAATTCTATCCTTTTAAAAATCAATATCACCGACAATTGTTTTCTAAAATTAAATTGAATTGAATATTATAGAAAGAGTGATATGGAATTAAAATAGTCTTGATATTAATAAAGAAGCTTTCATTTTAAATCATGCAGTTTCGTATTTTTCCAAATACAGCAATTTTAAGTGCAAAAGGATTATAAACGGACTAACATGTATGCAGGTATAAACATTATTTTTAATTATACATGTATATAAACGAGGGTTGTCTCGTATTTATATTTTTTCTAGATTCAGTCTGATCACTTTACACCATTCAAAATTGCATTTTTTTAATGCAAAAATGTCAAATAAAACCCTGATAAGTCCATGATCATTAAATATTTTTTAATAGGGTTAAGGATTATGAATTTACTGGGTGGGTGTAAATTTATACAAAATTAAGTTGTCATGTTGTAAAATTTGTATTTATACCCACCCAGTAAATTCAAAATTTACATCAAGACAAAGAGCTGAATAATTTTGAATCAAATATATATTACAGGACGCTTCCATAATAATATTGGAATTATTGTCTTTAGTCGTGATCCTAATTAGGATCGGGTTAGCTTCAGCTAAACTATCGGGGTTGGTGTTCGCAATTCATATCGGGTTCGGCATCCTTTTTCATCAAATTCTTCCATGATGATAAATCATCCGACGAAATTTTAGGTTGTAAATCCACACTATCTGACTACAAGAGTAACCATCAATCGAAAATATCTTGGTTACCTGTAAGTATACGCTCAATTACTGTAAATAATATGTAAACGGTGTGACCGTTGGAACGAGCGCAGATTTAACACAGTGCAGTTTGATTATTTGAAACGCACATTGTAGGATCCGCCTATACTCAAATCATCAGCCAAAGTTAAACTAAACGTCGCGTGCTCAGTCTATATTATGACGTCATGTCTCTTACGTGAAACGTACAAGTTTTGTCTTCGGAAATAGCCGAAGAGAGTTACGTGATTCCGACAAAAATTTATTTCTTCTTTCATCGTTTATTAATTTAATTCTTATGTCGACTACCGGTAATAAAATTGAATTACTTTATTCAGAATCTAAAAGATCAGTTCCTTGATGTTAATGTTTTTATTTTCCATCTGATAATTTGATAAGACATACGTAGAACTAGTCGTGTTTCTTGATTGAAGCACTATTGAAACTTATCTGGTATTCACTTTAATTTTTTAAACTTAAATTACCGTTAATTGAAACATTGGACAGTTTTTAATCGAGTTTAGGGGCAAAAAACATCGACAAGCGGTAGTCATTTAATGATCGAGTTAACTTTTTTTTTAACAAAATGGCGGCCAATATGGCGGCGCCCAGGGCTGGAAGAAAAAATGTTTGCCCTTAGTACCGCTGATTCAAATCTCATTTTTCACTGATTTTCTTATATATACGTTTTACCATTAGACCTCGCTTCGCGAGGCGGGCTTCGCCCGCCTCTCGCTGCGCTCGGTATTATCTTTAAGCCCAATTTATTTCCAATTGTCGTATTTTGTTCATAACAACTTAACATGCTAAAATCAGGTATCACATTATTTTAACACGTGCATTTAAATTCGGATTCCCCAACATCAGTTATGCAGTAAATTATTCGTTATTTAAGCATTAATAATAAGTCAACAGTTATAATAATTGCCTCTTGCTATTTGAGAAATATTTAATGTATGTATACATGTACTTCAATTGCATACCGACGCTACAATGTTTTAACCTTACACTTTTACTAAAACTTGATATTTGCCATTTTAGAGCTATGCCACTATTAAGATTTTGTAGCACAAGTGATTTTCCAACACCTTGAAGTCTGTGTTAATTAAGTATATGATCAACTACTGTAAGTATTGAATCTTAAAAGATGACTGCATTTAGCGCCGGGTTTTGGGCCATTTTCGGTCGCTTCTATTGCGTTTATTTCTTAACATTATATCACTTTTGTAAATTTTGAACGAGTCTAGTCAATTTCCAACATGAATTAAGATTTTAGACTGTGATACAATAAGCTCATTCAATGTGTTTTGTCTTAAAACTTTCGAAAAAGGAGAATTTTCGCTTATCTGCCCTTGATCAAACATAAGATTGATATTAATATGCATAAGAGGTGGAGCTGACATTATTATAATGGTACTAAAATTAGACTAGCCTGAATAACAATGCCATGTATAAAAATTTATGTGATCACTCTTTCACCATAACCCTATCTATTCTATATGGTACAAGTATACTATTTACTAATCGTTTCAGCAATTAGACCACGCCCATGTAAGTACAGTAGACTTAAAATCAATGCTTGACAACTTAAAGTGTTCGAAAACATTGTCCTAGTTAGCACAAAACATAACCTTATACGTCACGTGATAGAATTTTGTATTCACAAAGTTACCTGAGGGGAGAAATCACGTGGTGAATTACATGTATAATATTCAACATACATCAAACCTTGGTTACAACGAGGAAAGCGAAAGTAAGAAGAAGCAGTTTTTTTCTCATTTAAACCATGAGCGCATGTTTGTATATTAATCTCCCTTTGACATAACTTTGATAATGCAAAATATATAACTACTGTTAAACGGAGAACAATAGATAAACATGCGCTGACTATGCACGAAGTTTTTATTTACAAGCTGCATTGTTCATCTCGACTCACCTTTAAGGTTAATCTTGTTTTTGTGAGTAAATATGTCACACTAGAGTATGCATCTCACTGCAAGGAATTTGAAGCTTAAATCATGTACCACAGTACAATCACTCCTTATTTCCACATACTTTCAAGTTGGTAAGGCAACTACTTCTCCACCCACGCAGGCGGATTCTGCTATTTGACACAAGCTTTAACAAATTATTTCATGTATGGCAACATGCAAAGACCAGTCGCTTATCTACTTTCGTTACTAACTATCACATTATACCTGGCCACAGTCTTTTCACACTTCACCTCTCACATAGACTTTCAAGTTAAATGATTTCAATTAGAAATTTAGTCTACTTGTTTGGGGACAACATGTTAAGATACATCACTCACCTAGACTTATACTTTTAAAGACACCATCCAATTGGTTGTAGAGTTGTTTAAGTATCTGGCTTGTAAATTGCATATTATGAGTTCGAATCTGCCTTGGGCTTTTGTTCATGTATACGGAATAAAATATATTTTTATATCCAAATTGCAAATTATTTCACCTATTTGGCTTACTTCTTATCCATATTAATTATCATAATCATGTAGTTTTCTGCTGATCTTGGAAACTATTTCAAGGTGTAGCGAGCCACCTTAAAGCAAAGAAATCAACCTTTATTTCAGATTATAGGTATACTAACCATTGCTAGCTCCAATCCTACCACATACGCATTTACCATTCTCTCACCAGAGGTCGTGCTACACAAGTTTCGCTTACACCTCTGTCAACGCCGGAAAAATAGTCTGTCACATGATCAAAACAAGCATGGCGAGCACATGGCATTGTTGATTCGTTTCTTCTGTACAATCAGCTTGAAGGGGAGTCATCGACGGGCGAAGACTTTGAGGACACGTTTAAAAACATCATAGGAGATGACATTGCTGCTGATTTATGTAAAATCATCGATAAATCGGTAGCGTACAGAAACTGATTTTTCAAACATCTGTCAAACTAGATCATGTGATCATATTTTAATTTTTACCTCCGCAAAATAGTTCTTCCAGTAACGTTGAAATAAAAATAAATAAAGGCGTTAAAGATTTAAATTTAATTATTTATAATCATATTCATAGATAAAAGGAATAACTACATAGATTTTAATTACATTTTTCCCATCGTTTAAGTTTGTACAAGAATCTTGTACATCGGGCGTTGACAGAGGGGTAAGCGAAACTTGTGTAGCACGACCTCTGGTGAGAGAATGACGCATTTACAAATCAAGCTTATCTATAATCGACCCTTATCTCAAACATGTGATGGATACAATACAAAAGGGTCTTTATATCTTTGAGCTTGAATACACCGAATAACAATTTTTATGAGATTGGGTCAACTTGTATATATAACCCAGTCATTTACATTCAACAGTCTTCTAGCTGACTGTTGCTATACAATGTCTTTTTAATATTGCGTCCATTTAAAGGGGCATGGTCACGATTTTGGTCAAATTCTATTTTTCTGTTTTTATTATTTACAATGCTTTAGGGATGCATTTCCAATGACCAAATGAAATTGGAGAGTCAGTAGTGAAGTTATAAGCAAGATACAGGGCTCACAAGTCTTTGTTATGTAAACAAGGCTCGTGCCCTGTTTTTGTTTACATTAGTTCAATATACCGGTAAAAATTCTTTTTCAATCTGGTTGTTCCATCTTCTTATTCATTTTTAGCATAAATAAACAGATTTGAACGTTTACCACATTCATTTTCGGTCTAAAACTGAAGTTTTCACTTCAACGATCAAAATGTAAACAAAAGCATTGTTTACATAGCAAAGAATTCTAAGCTCTGTAACTCGCTTATAACTCAACGAATGACACTTAAATTTTGGTTGCCTATTAAAAATGCCTTACAGAAGCATTGTAAACATTAAAATCGGGAAAATAATTTTTGACCAAAATCGTGACCATGCCCCTTTAACCTTTATGGCTTCATGAATTTAAAAGTTTGTCACATTTTTATAATTATTTATTATCCAATTTGAAACATGTTTAGCTTACAATAAGTTAATATCCCACAAGATCAATTCTGTTTCTTCTACATGCATTGCAGGTTGATCTAACGTTCATTGGTTTTCTGATTTACTTTAAACCTATTTCTGGCCCATGCAACATGGCAGGGTCTCTATGGTCTTTGATGTAGGCAACTAGTACTGTTCCCAGGGCCTGCTCAAAGTTTGGGAAGAGGTGGTCAACTGCTCCCAGGGTCTACCTAACCTAGCCATTAGCCCGCTTTAAGCAAAGCGCTATTTATCCACTATGTGAAATATTGATTATTCATGACTCAAATTAATGATTGACAATGATGATTGATATTGATTATTTGATTATGGATTGATTGATTCAATAATCCTAATATTTCTAATGTCGTTGATTTATATTGATCGATCAAACAATTTGATTGATTGATTATTTATGGATTGATTAAACAATTCTATTGCTGATTTGATTGAATTTATTTATATTTATATTTTATTTACCAATTGATTATTGATGTGACGATTGATTGATTGATTTATTGTACAGCCATATACCTGCTCACCAATTGGGTGGCAGTTCAGTTGTTGAAAATTCATGTTCAATTTTAATAAATAAGCCATGACCTAAAACGCCAGTTGGTGTTCAGCTGTTGTGTTTTATAAATTTACTTTCAATGAGTATTTACATGTACATATTTTAAAGAAATTTGATTGTTTCATATACATACGATGGCCGATAGCGGCCGCAACTCTACACTAACGTTTTGTGTGTTGCGTGTACATCGTTTAACTGAAACCTTGTCGACACATTACACCCTTAAGTTAAAGTGTTCAGTGTTATTGCAAAATCCCATGTACACTCTACACCAACGTCATGTGTGTTAAGTGTCAGGAAAAGTTCCATATACGCTTTACATCAAAAGGTGGTATCAAATATCAGAAAAAAGCATGTACAAATGAAACCGTGAGTGCATTTGCAGGACTCTATTAACTGACGTCAGATTTTATAGTTGTAGTAATCTTCATATTTACGGCTGTCTAAAACTTCCATTAAATATTTTTGTAACAAGAGCAAAAGCCTCCATTTTCTTAAGAAAGAATTTTCAACTCTTCTTAATATGTATTTTTAACTGTACTACCATCCCACTATTTAAAATTTAATGTTAATTTTTGCACGGAGAGAGAAATGGGGAGAGAGAGAGAGAGAGAGAGAGAGAGAGAGAGAGAGAGAGAGAGAGAGAGAGAGAGAGAGAGAGTGAGTTTATATGGGGATGATTCATATTTAGAGAGTTAATTCAAACTGTATGATGCAGAGTAGCAAGGTCGAAAAAATTCACTAGAATAAAGCAAGATTTAATTAATAATCAAACAAGGCCTCACACACAATAATGCATCGTTCGTTGCCTTGGTCTATATCCTTATATAAGTATTCTTTTTCCTTGACACAGATTCATTTTCTATCTAATTATTATATTGTTTCCTCAATAAATGTTGAAACACAAGAATGTAACAATCATGTGTTGTCACCGGAGGCTACGGATGTTTTCCGAAGATCAGCACTTTTTTCTGACTGATGAACCCGCACGTTAAAAGGGCAAGCACTATTGCCATGCATACGACTGTGTCAACGACCTTACTAGTACCAATGTGTGGTTTAGCTAGCGTGTGTGCTTGGTACATCAATACCATGTTTAACACCGATGCGGAAATAAATTCCGTGCATGTGTCCGGATTCATTAATGAAATTGTAGCCTATTCATTTTTACCGTAACCAAAATTGTCATTGAATAAAGCAATGCTTTACCGATTAAAATTTTAGGCAATGTGACGTCTTTTAAGGGGTTTTTATGAAGAAGAAAATAGACTGAAGCAATTTTCTCCACAACAGATTTTTGACTTAAGTTCAGGTCAGTATTCATTTAGCAGAAAATCTAGACTCAAAGGGAAATATACATGTACCTTTTTGTCAACACGTCTTTCCCACCATCCCCATCCCCCCACCCCCCAAAAAAATCACACAAATAAAGGAAAAATCAAAACATTATAAAGACAAAACCACCCCCTCCCGAAAAAAAATTAAAATAAAACAAACTTATTCAATGTTAAACTTTACATTGATTCGTTACGAAAACGCATTACGATCATGCTTATGAAATTAGTATAATAATATTTATAATCTGACAAGCCATATCGTGGTTCAAAATATATATATGACGTATGTTACGGTATCAGCCCAGGTTAATTAATCATAAGTAGGCTGATTTTCTGTATTGGATTTTCTTTTAAATTACATATTAAGAAATCAATGTAATTTCTACATTGCCAGCCAATTCGAGAGACACGTGCAAAGAGGCGATATTGCATTCATATTTCATAGCAGTTTATGCAATTTGATGTATGCTTGTATTTGTCAAGAGTATTATCGTAACTAAATGCATTTTGGCGTGAAGCAGGAAACTGTGACACAGTCATACAATATAATATTTTTTTGAGATCTTGAGGTTCATCATGCTACAATTCGATACCTATTCGGCAGAAGGATCGGTTTGCTGAACCAATGTTGTGGTTGTACATAATCCGGAGTCTTGTTTGAAATATCAGACAGTCACGAAAAGATTAAAATAATCAATGAATCAATGTGTATGGGTATCATTCTTAACAATGAAATTAAATCTGGAAAACAATCGCACGTTACAAAAATAGAGGATTTGTAATTAAATACAAATGTTAAACTGTGCAATTCATCTTGACCAAAAGTGTTTGTTAAATCAGCTCACATGCACGATTTTAAAGTGCCCTTTCACCATATTCAAAATGCATATCGTTTCAGTAGTCCTAAATAAATACTTTAGAACTAAATTGAACATAATGTGGTTTGCGATATCTAAAATTGGGACCGGAAGGTCCATTGTGACGTCATTGATGTCTCGGTCGATGTTAGAATCATGTTTACAATCGTGCTGTGAAATGTTCGGCGTGGGAGTGAATACAACTTGAACTTGATCCGAAAAACACAATCGAACATTTATTTATTTGAAGGTAGGACATTTAAATAGTCGCATGGAAGCCACATTGCTTCTTTATTGCTTCTTTAATTGTTTTTAGTTGAATTCAAACATGGACATTTTCTTGCTAGTTTTAGCCGAGAATGGTTAATTGTGATTCAAGGGCATGTATTCTCAATGTTTCCTCTTTATTTTTTGTGGGGAAAATCGTCTTTTTTCACATTTGAAGACATTTAGTAATGTACTTTGTGTGGCAAGATTCATATTTTTTGCTGATAAGGCGATAAAGCTTAGAGAGTCTAATCTATAATTAACAATGGAGTAAGTGGGTGTATTAAAATATCAAGACACTGCTTTGTATGATGTAGCTAGATTATAATTGCAATATAAACAGGATTATATTCTTTAATATATTTACTATATTTTGTGGAATTACAACGGTGTGAGGAAATACGACTAAATTTAAAGGACGATTATAAATAAAAAAAATTTTTATAAAAAAAAAGGGGAATGAGTGTGTCTGTGTGTGTATTATTAAGACATTGATTTGCTTGGTGTAGATTACAACTGCAATATAGATAGGATTATATTTATTAAATAAATATATTTGTGAAAACACAGCGGTGTGAGGAAATACGACTTAATTTAAAAGGAGAAATCTAATAAAACACAATATTTTTTTTATATAAATACACGCATTCTTATATAAACCAAATTCAGACACAGATACATGTAAGCACACGTACACGATTTGAAAACTTTAGTTCAAAAAGGTTACTACGAAGTGCCTGTTTACTAAATATTTTTTCATTTTACACGAGCACTTGATTCCTCGATTCCGCTGTTTTGAATCAAATCGTGAGAGTATTAACTTTTTGTTATAACAGTCTGATTTTAAAATCCGCGAGATGTGCTTTTCGCGAGTTTTACGCAGATATTAATTCCTCACTTTTATTTAGAAATCTACAGTAATTTTATTCCCCCTTACTTTTACAGTAACCCCCCCCCTGAATATTATTAGTTATCCAGCAATTATTTTTCTATGTAAACCAAATAAATCCGTTTCCCGTGTCCAATCAAAGATGTATTACACTTTCTAGACATATCATTTACGCATTTCATTCATTATGACGTCACGTGTTCTACGCATTTTATGCATTGTGGCGTCATGTTATTTACCCCCGGCCCAAGTCGGGTGTACAGAAATTAACACCCGACTCATTAGCCAATCAAATGTCGTGTTACAAGCTACGTAGGAAATAAGACTATAGACATGCGTCTTGGTCATGTGTATGCATACATTATTTATTGCACATAATTACCAGTTCACTGGACAATTTCGTCTGTATAGTAATCAAATACATGTAGAATATCACACAAGAAAAAAATAGCAATGCATGAAGCAAAGCAAACGACGTACATGTATTAACTTATTAAGAAGGAAGACTTTAACTTCCGGTCATTTTTGTAGAAAGTGAGAAAAACTAAAATTGTACATGTATCACATTGACTTGAGAAACTTTAGTTCCCGATTTATGAAAACTTAGGAAAACTAAAAATGAATTATAACTACATACCATATAACCCGTAAATCACCTGTTTTGAACAGAAATAGTGTATAATTTATACTTACCATGTTCATGTATTGTATGATGGTCATTTTCTATGATAATCCAGTCCAATTCTCTTGCATGTACATGCAATATCTTGCGGAATGCGATCTATGAAACAATACATACATATATGTAAATTCGACAAATTAATTACCAGCGCACGGTTCGTAATAATAGGAAGTTCCTTCTTTCCGCTCTATTAAGCACTTGTATGTTGTTGACCAATGCGGTAAAGGTTCGCGCAATGATGACCAGGAATGCGCTATGTATCGTTGTAAATCCATCATACTTTTTACGTTGTATGTATAATGTACTGATACATGTAGATGACAAGGATCAAGGTTGAATAAATTGCTGTATGTAGATGAATGAACAAACAAAATATTGACCGATGAAACAAGAGATCAATCAATTTTCTTCTCTTGTTGTAAACTTAAAAGTTGTAAGCCCCCTCCCCCCTTTTCTCAATACTTACAGCAAGTCTTCGCCATACTTTAGAACAATTTACAACACCCTTTACCAAACGTAAATGCATTTGTCCTTAGGTTGGTATTGGCCAAGTGGTTCATAAGAAAGGTAGAACATTTTTTAAAAAAATATGTTAACACAAACAATCAAATGACCGACAACAGGTAAACAACGGTCAAATTATTATAAGTAAAAGTCACTCGAGAGTTTTAACACAGCTGGTTAGTCGTGGCAATATTTTAGACTATTTCAATCTTCTTCAGAAGAAGAGCTCTTGAAACAAATTTGTATTATTTAAAATAAAAAACCTTTAAGTAAACAACACAAATGCACAAATGACAAATTTTGCAAAGGTGGGGTTAAAATCCGCCTTGACTTAAAGACCTTGTCTTGAGGGACCCCACCCAAGAACTTAAAAAAAATATTTTCGGTGATGTCGAGTACCTTTATACCAATACCAGTATTCCGAAGAAAATGACTAGATGCAAAAGTTCCAGAAAGGATAGTGTGTCGCTTCGAGACTTACAGGTTAGGTCATTATCTTATCAATATCTCGTCAATTAGACGTAAAATCTCATAAAACTGGCATTGACCGACTAATGCAAGGAGTAAAATGTAAAGCAATTTGGTGAACTAGGTTTGTGTTACGGGCTTAACGACCTAATTAATGTCCGGCATCTAAGTCTTCCATGTAGCTTCCGGAATTGGGTAACGTTTATAGTATGTGTTAAGTTGATATATATTACCTATATAAAAAAAATTACACCTGATCTTATGGATGTATGTAGGAAATATCGGTCACACTTAATAACTCTGTCACTTAATATATCTAAAGATAGATTTTGATACCTTATTAGCATCGTCCTCCTGAAAAAAAAACCATTACAAAAAGATATAGGTCTCTGATGAATTTTACGCTTAAGAGGGCTGGATAGTGGTGGCCATTTTTAGACTACAATAATCTCCTTGAGAAGAAGAACTCTGTACAAAGATATAGGAACATATTGAAAATTTAAAGTTAAATCAGTTGGACTTTTTCCTCATCAAAATGAGAGTTAATGCTTTAAAAAAGTCATATCTTAATCTGATCGTCAATTTGTAGACCATTTCGCTTCCTTAAGATGAATTTTCTTTCAATTAGACTAAGTGAAATTGAGAAAAGCATGCGCCTACATTTAATGAAAATGTTTAAAACAAAACAACAAAATGAGATATTATACGTATTTATATACGTGTAAGGCTAAACATTAAATTTTCACAAGAGTAAACAATCAAACTTTTATACACTAGACATCATTTAGATGGCGATCATTTCAAAAGACCCCGCGTAAATAGCGGAAATAGGATGAAAAACATTTTAGAGAATTTTTCTTTGACCTTAACCTATGATAAAGAAAATTTCCAAATGGCACATAACATTAATCAAGCTAGTTACGCCTTCCTAAAGACATTCCTCTGGTTTGATTTGAGCAAGATAAAGTCAATGACAAAATTAATATATTATGGTCTAAAAAAGATTTTAAAAGAGATCTTATATAGCCATCACTTTTTACCTCGAAAGACCTCCTTGACACTGTTTAAGGTCACTGCAACTTTTAACACAAAAGCTCTGTTTATATGAAGTATAGAAAATGTATAAAATTTGCTCTAAAAGATATCTTTGCGTGGTCTGATATGACCTTGACCTAGAAACTGCATACAAGGTTACTGCACACCCTTCAACCAAAGGTATCCTGTAGGTGAAGTATAAGCCAGATTGCACCGAGCGAGAACATATGATCCTGAATGTGAAAAGATTCTTTAAATAATTCTGCTGACTTTAACCTTAGATCTAGAATCTTGGTTCAATGCCACTGCATACCCTTTACCCAAAGACAATATTTGTGTGTGAAGTTACAGCCAGACTTGGCCAAAGGGAGAGAGGGTATGCTCCGGACAAGTGATCTAGCGGACAGATGGATTGACGGACGGACGGACGGAGGAACAGATTGATCACTATAGGTTGCCCGCAGATCGGGGCCCTGATGAAATATTTCATTGATAATACATGTGTCGGAATACATGACAATTTGCATAGAACATAATTGTATATACCAATATGAGAATCGTCAGTCTTTGCATCATTCAAAAAAAAATTATTTCGGGCGGGTCGTATAGCTGAACATATTGGGTTTTTTTATGCCAATCTCCCCCGCCCCGCTTTTACATATACATGTACATGAAAATATGTGATCACGAGGCTCCAGCGAACAAATATTATTTTATTGCAACAGAACTGCGCAAATTAATTGATAATGCGATATCTAATATACGACATTAATATTAAATCGCCATTATGATACTACCTTAGGATGCGGACATGACCTGATTATTCTGTCTTGTTCTATGGATTGAGAATGAACTAATTCCAAATAAAAGTACCTATTAACTGCGCCAGCGGGATAAAATTTACGCACTTTATAAGAAAACTCTAATTTTCTTTTGCCAATCAAGTTAATATTTAAGTTAACTATTTTGGCTGACCTCAGAATCAGTCAAAGGCAAGATGAATCTGCAAAAACACTGCATGTATACACTCAACAAAACTTCTAAGTGTTCACCCTTTTAAATAAAATAATTTCAAAATTACGAAATAAAATAATGTGAAATTTTCAACATTTTTTAATTAATGTCTTTTCATCAATAGCACAGTAAAAATAAGATTACGACGATTGAAATCAATTACGCGTGACGAAACGTCAAAACATTAAATTGTTATTTTTCTGCGCATGCTTAACATGATTGACAATTTTTTTGTGATTGATATTAATCTTTGGTGATAGTTTAAAAAGAAAAACACTTAAGAAGGTCAAAATGATCATTGAGAAAACAACCAGAAACGTTTGAATATTGGTGTCTGAATTGTTTCTACGACACATTGTACTCACTTAAAATTTGCTGTTTATTATGTTCTCGACATTGTTTTAAATATTAAGCAATCCGAAGGAAACGTTATTTTCATACATTTTTTTCTTTTTCATAAGAGAATCATAATTTCCATCAGCAACTTTAAACAACCCAAAAGCTCTGAGCAAAAGTCAGTCAGACAGGAAGTGTTTGTGATATTTAGCAAAAGTCAAGGTCTCGGGTGGCAACTTAAGGTCAAGGTCAATGCATTGTTCTTTACTTGAAAGTTAAGTGGAAATTAGTCACCCTGTTGACAAGACAAATAAAAATGCTTATTTCATATAGTAAATACATTATACTTGGTGAACACTTAAAAGTTTTGTTGAGTGTATTTATATTTGTTCTTAAACGCGAGGAATTAATATCTGCCTAAAAGTGCGAAAAGCATCTCTTGCGGAAGTTCGCTATAATTTTCTAGGTAGTTGTGAACTATATGAAATTATACAACATTTGGCTTTCATGGTTTTGTTATATATTCTCCTCAAGGCGATCCTGCTGCGTCATTAAACAAGAGGCCCATGGGCCACATCGCTCACCTGAGGAACAATAGGTATCATAAAATTAGCTTAATGGAGTCATAATACAAACTATCTGGACAATGCAGTATAATACATGTAGATCTTGTATAAATAAAACTCAATTTTTTCCACTGGATATTATTATGTTTATTATCATTATTCTCTTTTCTAACAGGATAATTTTATAGTCATATCAAATGTTAAGCATTGCAGCTCTCAAAAAGATCCTAAACAATTGTTTATAAATGGGATATAAACCTACATCAAACTCTGAACCCCTTGTGAGACCCAATCGTCCAGGAATCATGCAGAAGCCAAAATCTAAACAATATTAAATAATCACCTGGCTGATTAGTTTTTGAGAAGAAGATTTTTAAAGATTTACTCTTAATATTTCTATGTAAAAATTCCATCCCCATTGTGGCCCAACTCTACGCCCAGGAATCATGATTTTTACAACTTTGAATCTACACTACCTGAGGATGCTTCCAAACAAGTTTCAGCTTTCCTGGCCAAATGGTTTCTTAGAAGAAGATTTTTAAAGATTTACTCTATATATTCCTATGTTAAAAATCGACCCTCCATTGTAGCCCTACCCTACCCTCCGAGGGTCATGATTTTCACATCTGTCAATCTACACTACCTGAGGATGCTTCCACATAAGTTTCAGCTTTCCTGGCCAAATGATTCTTGAGAAGAAGATTTTTAAAGATTTACTCTATATATTCCTATGTAAAAATTCGACCCCCCATTATGGCTCCATCCTACCCTCGGGGGTCATGATTTTCACAACTTTAAATCTACATTACCTGAGGATGCTTCCACATAAGTTTCAGCTTTCCTGGCCAAATGGTTCTTGAGAAAAATATTTTTAATGATTTACTCTATATATTCCTATGTTAAAAGTCGACCCCCCATTTTGGCCCCACCCTACCCCCGAGGGTCATGATTTTCACAACTTTAAATCTACACTACCTGAAGATGCTTCCAAATAAGTTTTAGCTTTCCTGGTTTAACGGTTTTTGGGAAGAAGATTTTTAAAGATTTACTCTATATATTCCAATGAAAAAAGTCGACCCCCCATTGTGGCCCCATCCTCCCCCGGGGGCCATGATTTTCACAACTTTGATTCTTCACTACCTGAGGATGCTTCCACATAAGTTTCAGCTTTCCTGGCCAAATGATTCTGGAAAAGAGGATTTTTAAAGATTTACTCTATATATTCCTATGTAAAAATTCGACCCCAATCTGTGGCCCCATCCTACCCTCGGGGGTCATGATTTTCTCAACTTTGAATCTACACTGCCTGAGGATGCTTCCACATAAGTTTCAGCTTTTCTGGCCAAATGGTTCTTAAGAAGATTTTTAAAGATTTACTCTTAAAATTCCTATGTAAAAAGTCGACCCCCCATTTTGGCACCACCCTACCCCCGGGGGTCATGATTTTCACAACATTGAATTTACACTTCCTGAGGATGCTTCCACATAAGTTTCAGCTTTCCTGGCCTAACGGTTTTTAAGAAAAAGATTTTTAAAGATTTACTCTATATATTCCTATGTAAAAAGTCGACCCCCCATCGTGGCCCCATCCTCCCCCGGGGGCCATGATTTTCACAATTTTGAATTTACACTACCTGAGGATGCTTCCACATAAGTCTCAGCTTTCCTAGCCTAACGGTTTTTGAGAAGAAGATTTTTAAAGATTTACTCTATATATTCCTACGTAAGAAGTCGACCCCCCATTGTGGCCCCATCCTTCCCCTGGGTGGCATGATTTTCACAACTTTGAATCTACACTACCTGAGGATGCTTCCACTTTTAAGTGGCCAAATGGTTCTTGAGAAGAAGATTTTTGAAAATTTCTCAAAAATGTTTATTTATTACTAATTACCTCCCCTTGTAAGAGAGCTTGGTACTTAATTTTGAATCCCCTTAGCCTAAGGATGCTTTGTGCCAAGTTTGGTTGAAATTGGCCCAGTGGTTCTTGAGAAGATGTTCAAAATGTGAAATATTTACAGACGGACAGACAGACGGACGACAGACAAAATGTGATCAGAATAGCTCACTTGAGCTTTCAGCTCAAGTGAGCTAAAAATGGAAAATGCCAAGATGCACGCATTACAGTCTCCTACAGCTCCGCAATATCAAAGCGGCATCTTCACGGTGGAATCGCCTAAAACACTGTAGAACGCCATGCGACGGCGCTCACTTTGAACATGCACAAAGTACGCACCATGGCTCGGCGTTCTGATAAAAACGCAGAAGAAACAAAAAAGGGTCACCTGACAGCGCCGTAAGGTCTCCAACAGCGCCACTGTAGAGCTCTATTGGCTCGCTCATGTTAAGCACATACTCGCAGTATGGACGTAATGATAAGTCAAATGGTCTTGCATAGAGACCTCTCGGAGTCCTTTGTGATGTCACTGCTTCTCTATCGCGCTGTCATTGCGCATCCATTGCTATTCATTTTGCTCCCTTCACACAACGACCCCAAAGAGTTGTTGCTGCGATAATCGCGCTCTCTTGGCGTGTCATCAGCTATCATTAGCGTTTATGTCGCGCCTCCACAGTGTTTCTAGTGCGTTGTCAGCCAGACCACAAAATCTGGAACAATGGCTGTTGTACAATTGCAAGCGATATAGTATTCTCAAACTTGATGTGGATGACTGTAATAAATAGCAGTCAGCGCGCAGAGCACGCCGTAAACGCGATTTAAAAACTCTTAACACGTCATGAGCGCTAGGCCGATACTCAGTGAGAGCGCAGTCAATCGCCAAGTAAAACTCTGTGGAAACGCAGTTACACGGGAGCTCCGTAGAAAAGCCTCGGTCGCCGTCAGGACACCATTGTAAAAATTTCAAATAAAATCGTACATTTTTTTCGGTGTTTTCCTGCGATCCTACGGCGATTTCACAGCGCCATGAACACGCTGTGGGAATGAAACTTGGTGTGACAGGGCCTTTTCGGCGGAATCGCAGAATTAAATAATACTCACATAAAGTAAGGAATCTAGAGTAGTCCTAATAGTATACTTACTACAAGTCAGCCTACTTCATATTGATTATCTTGTAGTGAAAATAAATCTCGAGAACTAGCGTATCTTAATTTTTCAGCATTATCTTTATGTCATGTAAAAACGTTGCATATATGTAAAAGCAGCAAGAAGAAAACAAAAACATTCAATATAAAAAATGCCCTTTGAACAATCTTAATTTTAACAAAAATTGCAAATTAAATTCAACCAACATTTTACAACAACGAAAACAATTGAAAACTAAGGAAAAATACCCCATAATCTAAAAAAATAATAGAGGAATACTGTGGAATCATCATTGTTCTTGGAGGACCAATGTTCGTGGCTTTTGTGGGTAACCCTAGCCCACGAATTTACATCCCCAAGAACGTATATACAAGCATTTGTTTAATATTCATTAAAATTGTCCCGATTACACTACCAACGAAATAACGTCCCCACGAACCAGGAAAATTTTGGCTACCCACGAACATTGACCCCCACGAATAAAAATGATTCCACAGTAGTGAATTTTGTTACTGATTTACTGATTTTTGTACATGTTCATACATATCCTATTTTGAATACTTGCAAAAAATAACAAATTCATTGCTTGGTTTGTAAACAAGCTAAAAAGTCCTTTATGAAGAAAAAAAAATCAATGCATCTGTACTTAACCGACTGAACAATGTTGTTCCGAGAGAATTACAAGATTACATAAAAACAAAAATTGATGAAACAGTTCCGGTGGAAAAAATTACTTCCCAGTAGCGAGTTCACTTTCTAATGGCAAGAAAATGTAAACAAGCGTAAGGATATGCCAATCTAGTGCACTTCAAGGCGACTTTTGCAGGATTTGCAAAGTTGAACGGGAAACGTAATAAAAAGAGTCTTAGGAACTTTTGTAACAACAATAGGATTGATCTGACATTTATCGGTGATTTTTTTTACAATATAATTTCCTATCCCAGGAAATCCAGTCTTTTTTGTTTTGACCTCTAATGCATTAAAGTGCGCGGTGGTTCTTAATGAGTTTTTATTATTATTATCATTATTAGTATTTGTGATTTGATTCAAATCTATATTATTCAGTTAAGACAAAGTATGTTTAAAAAGTTCCAATGTACCCCTTATTCAAGGTCGACAAGACTACTTTTACGATATTATTGTAAAAAATCAGGGCCTCATTTTGCGTTTGATGTATACGTTAAACTGTATTTAAGTAGACACCCAATGCAATATAATAATGCAAATTATGTAAAATAGAATACGATGCATCGCAAATCAGCTATAAAGACAACTTTTCAGACAAAAGGAACCGCCGAACAGAATATGTAATGCATGCTTATAAAGGAAATGACGATATAGATAGATTTTAAAACCTTCATAAATAAAATATAAGTTTCTATGACGTTACGCATACGTCATCAACAGCGTTCGTTTTTCGTTTCTGACAATGACTCACTGGTGAGATGACATGGTTTATAGCAAGAGATTTTGTGAATGGAATATGCAAATTTGGGAGCGATATAATAATACTTGGTCGGGCTTGGGAGTGTTTAAGTAATTATACAGACACCAGCCGACGGATGCGTCTAATTCGGTCCCGTGTGATGTATAACGTTTCTTGATTCCGAAAACGGAAACATTTCTTAAAGTGCTTTGTGCGATAACTTTAAGGTTTAAAACAAGGAATGCTCGACTAATGAAAACAAATTGTACATTTCGTCATTAAAAATTGACCGTGACAGGAAGTTAAAAAAAATATTTTGCTATAGTTGAGAGCAGTTGAGTCAACGGTTACCATTTTTGTCTTGGGGGGAATTGGTTTTAACTCATTAATACCGAGATCTTAAATAAAAATATTTTTAAAAAAAATCATTATCACCCAGAGAGAAAATTTTATTTTCATTTATGAACTCTTCGTATCATTTCCACGCATTCTTTATAATGATTGTGAAAACAAATAAATATAAAACAAGAAAACGTTCTTAAAGTGGGATAAAGAGAAGGCCCGGTGCCTCTATCGAAAGTGTGAAATACATGACCCCATTTGTAAGGAAGTTGGTGTAAAGTTGACATTCTTTTGTTCATATAATGATCATGCATCACTTCGTTTAAAAAAGGATTAATCAACGGTCACTATATGATCAATAGAATTCGAAGCATTTGTTTAACATCAGAATGTCAGGGTCAGATTCCAAGATTGAGTTTCAGAACTTTTTTCAAAACATTATTTTAACAGAGGCACCCCTGCTCATTGTAAACGGTTTTTTTCGTTTAGTAAATTCTCTAGAGTAGAGAAGAACATTTTAAAAGATTTGTTACAATGCCATATATAAATTTCGACAGTTTTAACGTTAAATCTCACCACCTGGTGGGTTGGCTCATAAATTTTACATTATATAAAACTATCCCCCTTTTCCCCTACAAGTGTTACACTAGATAAACTCAGTAACACGGGGAAGATTGTAAAGATGTTTCACAACAATCGACACACAAGGAGCGATATACTGTAAGTCGTTTTAATTTCACGGTGTTAAAATTTCACGATTTCTCAAAAAGTACCAATCGCGATGGTTTTAATTTCACGCTCCAAGAAAACCAGTTAATCAACGTATAAGCATGTAACACGTTTTAAAAACTTATGTTAGTATTTACGATGGGTTTAATTACGCGGAAAATTGATTAATCGCGAACATAGTGAAATTAAAACCTACGTGATTATTTGCCAATCTACAGTATGCACGACGACAAACGATATACGTCCACAGGTAACAGCGATATTATATAGGTCACGTGACTCAAAATGACCAAATTAAAACATGAGTTCCGTAGGATAATTGAACCAGCACTTTCCAGAACCGTGTAAGTTGGTAATGTATATACATTACATAGCAAAAATAATTTGAAAGTTATATGTTATATTTCACATATACTATTTGAAAGGTGAGAATTAGAATTTAGAAGAGTTAGGCTGTGTAGAATTGGACAAGATGAAAGACCTAAGACCAATTTTAGTTTTACATAGAGTTCCGTAAATCTTCTTGTGAAATAAATGATGTTTCACTTGATAGTCCTCGGGACAACAAAACACTAATTAGGTATTTTATTGACGGACTATGGAATTATACCGGGTTGATCAGTCTCGTAGACGGGTTGGCTTTGCCTCGCCGTCTATGAGACTGAGACTGACCAACCATATATACATGTATTTCCATAGTCTGTCAGTAACAAACACTAATAAGTAATAGTATGCTAAGTTATGAGAAGTTTAAATGAAACGCTTACTGATATGGTATGATATGCTATGCTATGCTGTGGTATGCTATGAGATTTTATCAAACTGTTTCTCGCAAGTTTCTTTTATATCCTTGTACACATGTAAATGTGGTATTATTTTTATAAGTAATGAAAATCAGTAACATGTTGAAAGTACTTTGTGTCCATTTAATTTCATAAAAAATTGGATAACAATAAAAGAACCGATTTAAAATTCTTTGGTATATTATGCTAATGTATGACGAAAGAGAATCAAATGATATGCTATAAATTTTAATGCCATACTATTAGATTTTAATGCTATGCTATGAGATTTAAATATACAATAACTTGGTGTATATCCTAAAACAGATGTACCAACCAACCCTTGAATGAAAAAGGCTAGTGGAACACAGTACTACTGTAAACCTTTATTCGCGTGTGCGAAATTTTCGCAAGGTTCGCGAAAGCATTGTCGTAGGTAATATTTCGCGCCGCTCAACCAGTGTCTCAGGGGTTTTTTTTTTCATGTTATCTTCATCTTGATCGCGAAAATTGGTCATTACGAACTGGACATAAGTTAATCTCCGTTATAATAACGCGAAATAAGTCGTCGTGAATAAGATTTGTTTTATAGTCGTTTTATACTTCATGCTTTTCTTAGCCTTTATTCACCTCAGAAAGAACAGGGTTTTTTCGCTAATAATTGCAGTTCATGCCCGGCGTCAATTAACAATGATATATCATGATAATTCTTTTGAGAAATCATAAAGCTCCGTGTCATAGATAGAGATGGAGACGTTTCGTCGCTGGCATCGTCTTGACGTTTGTTGATAGCATACTGTAAAACGTTCATAACACGAATGATTTCATTGCTTGTATAATCGCGGCGCTGTTTTGTTGACGCCATTTTGTTGGTTAAATGCTTACGAGTGAACTCGAAACTATTACATGGGCTGGGTAGCTTTGGCCATTCTAGACCACTTTAAATTACAAACCTCATGGAAAAGGGCTAATGTGTATATTGGCGTACATTATATACATGTACCTGTATATTCACAGCGATCTTTGGGCGAATTTGGTTAATGCACACTGCATCAGACATTTTAAGCCTTGTAACTCTCTCTGATTGCTTACCTCTAGCTTCTTGCATAATTGTCATGTAACAAAATAAAATCAAAGTTAGTAACAGTATCCAGCAAAGGTATTATGATATTTTTTCCAGACTGTTCCGCCGTAACCTTTATTCATTTAAACTTGTCACGTGTATCAATTCAGACGCCAGTGAAAGAAAAGGTGAGCAAACTCATGACCCAACGCTCCCTAATATCTTGCAAATGCTACATACACCCATAATACACAAAATAATATAGTAAAGGGCATATAACTAGCTAAATCATCAACTAAAAAGTTCCTGCAATTATGCAAATCAATCCTTTGTTTTTACAAACAAAAAAGTCTATAATTCAAACGGCGAAAATTTTCAGAAAAATGATGGAATCGGAATTTACTTGTATATTTACACATCGAGTCCTAAATTGAGTCATGATACATTGTTACATAATATGCGCATCTAAACATTGTGTTCAAAATGCCTACAAAGTTTCTCGAAATTCCATACCGTCGTTTAAGAGGAGATACGCTTACAAACTGTTCATAACTATAATCAATATATAGCCAAAATTCTATGATCAAAATGGCCAGAATTCGCAGATAAACAATGGAATATGAATTTCCTGGTTATATAACATCTACACATTGTTACCGAAATGCCTATAAAATTTCACTAAGTCTCATGCAGGAGTTTAGACAGAATACAGGACTGAAGGACGGACGGGCCGGTCAAAACATTATACCCCTCGCTACTGCTTAAGGTAGAGGCTACTGCTTGCATTATTACTACATGTAACAGTATAAACATTTTTCATGTTTAGAAATTGCAAAAAAAAAATTTTCTTGGGAGGGGGGGGGTGATTCCAGTTTTACAATAAAATGTTGCAATTTTGAAATAACAATTTCAATTTTCATATGTATAATATAAACAGTGCCATCTTTATGAGGTTTTTAATTTTGAAAATTAATGTTTGTTATCTTGGCAAAAAATGTATCAAATAATTTAGGATTGAAGCTATGAAAGGACTATGTATGATAAGGGCATAAAATTGCCCCCTAAAATGAACATCATCATATAACTGTAATTCTTTGTTTTCTTTGTACATATATGCATGTGATGTTTTAACATAATGTTCATTTTGATTCAAGTGCCCACAATTTAGAAATACGACATCGTAAAGACAACCTTTTCCCGCCATTTTTGCATTTTTAGCATAAAACAGCTTGTTTTCAAGCAGTTTTTCTTTCAGAAAACATAGAGCGCATGCTTGAACAAACAAAATATTTTAATCAGAGATATATCTAGCCAAGACTAATAAGTGACAAAAAAATTTACCTTGTTCAAGCATGCGCTCTATATTTCCTATTCGTAAAAATGTAAGAAAAATGTCAATTTTGGACTGATTTTGAATGGATTATAGAAATAGCGTCACTTCTGACGTCATATACTGTCCTTGAGTGCAAATAAATATAATAAACAGGTGAAAAATATATTTTATATCAACTCTTTTAAAAAATAACATAACATTTTATTGTACCCGAAACACTTTAAAAAGTGGCTAATTATGGGGGCAAAATTAAACTCTTATCATATATAGTTCTTTGCAACCATACCGGCACGCTAACATGGGAAATCCCAGTGATCTCCTCAATAAAGTTATGTAAAAGAACTTTTTAAAAATATATCAACCCACTGTTATGGACAATATTTACATCGGATTCCGGCATTTTGCAAATGGTTTTCAAGTCTGGAATTGTGGTCTTCATAGACAAAGACACCGCATGCAGCCTGCATTTGATGTACGAAATGCATGTATATAAGTATGTCCTTGTCTCCAGGAATGTTTGCTGATAGCATGTGTAAGGTCTCTATAGTATTTAAATGAACTTATAAGTGCATTAAGCTCGGAATGAATGGTTCTATTTTCCAAGGACGTCGATGTGCGCGAATAAAAACCGAAACAAATGTCATTTGGTCTAATCATTTAAACATGACCGTCGACTTGATCTCCGAGGGAAATATGCAATGACACACCATATAGGAAGAACCCATTTTCTTCAGGGCTAAACTAAGTCTACAGAGTACTCCTCTTTTTCTAAGTTTGTTAACACTAATAAATAAAACATGGAATAATGATACGAAGAGACAAAACAGCTCTTTTAAAGAAATAATTGTGCAGTGTATGTACTTTCATGTAGTTGATTTTAGATCCTTTGTCTCTAATATGCGTCATATTCATAGATTAAGAAGACTAGATGTCAACACAGACTCATCGGACCTACCTTAAGTTTTTAATTTTAAATATGATGTTTGTGGCTACAAACTATTACAAATATATTTAGCAAAGAAAAATCAAAATATTTTAGCTTGAACATTTCTAAAAATTCTTCTAAATCTTTATATACAGAGTTCTTCGTCTTAATGATATTAATATAATAGAAAAATGTATGGCAGCGGCCATCCAGTTCATGGCAGTTTCCATGTAAAGAGAAGTATTCAGCTCAAAATTCATATTGCATTTATGATGATCATATATCTTAATATGCAAATTTTATGAGTTTTGGCATAGATGTACATACAAGCGAGATACACTACGGTCAACGCGGTTTGCGTATTTACCGCGAGTCCTCGTGGTGTGAAATTGATCGCGGTTTAGCACAGGTAACTCAGGTAAAACCGCGCATCCTCGCGGTACAGCTTCTCACCTTGTCCACACCGTCGCGGTACTGTGAAACCAGTCTCAGGTGAAAACTGTTCTTGTTTTTAACGCGAGTTACCTCCCCCAATTATTGAAAAAAAATGGGGGAAATAAAAATAACGTGTAATTATGCTAATACAGAATTTTGTATACTTTACATATTTAATCTTGGCACATTCATCGCTGACAATTATCGGTTATGAATTAATTTAATTAATAAATAAACATTTGACCAAAATATCTTATTTAGCCTCGGGAAAGGGGATACTAATTGGCGTTTCATTTACAATCTTTCATATTTTATTCTTACCTTCAAAACATACCTTACACTTGGTCATTTTTCTTAATACGTATAAAGAATTCGTTTAATGAATAACAAAGTACATGTAGATATAAAATGTTTTAAAATTCACTCGCTTATCACCGCTGCGACCCGAGTTCGATCCCCGTGATCGACAGTGGTTGTATGTGAATGGGTATGGTGGTCGCCCGCTTGGACACGTGGGTTTTCTCCCGGCACTCCGGCTTCCTCCCACATCAATGACCCCCTCGCGCTAACATCCGTGCCAACGAAAGATATTAATATAAGTTGTAGAACTTGTTTATCAATCGTTGTAAAATATATAAGGTTCAGTCAGTTTAAGAAAATGTTAATGGTAAAATCGTGTGTATTTAAAAAATTACTCTCCTATCCGATTTGGAAAAAGTATGATGTTCAGTGGGTCGCCCAGTATGATGGTCGTTCAAAACCCGGGATTTAAAAATATGAATGATCATATATTCTGGGGAATCCATCACATGTTAAAATTTCGCAGTGTCGGTTGACCAACAGAGGAAGGGGAATTGCGTAACATTACGTATACAGTATGTGTATACAGAATTTGGGTGGTTGCCGTCGGGGTGGGTGACCTGCAGCAATTAGTATGACTTAAGGTCCACTCAATAGAAGTATATAGTCTGTTCTTACAAACAGCGAAATTATCTTGATAGAATAATTCAATTTCAAACAAATGAAAATTTGTTTTTCAATTTAAATTTAAAGAAATTTCTTCTGCGTATTTATAATACAATGTTTACAAAATACATCTATGAAATTACCTCTTAATGATATACTTTACACTCGATTAAAATACAATTAACAAACAGACTATAACCAGGGTTAATCAGGAATGGAGCTTGTATTTGTACTTTTTAAAATGGTAAAAATGTGATTGTTTGAATGAATGTAAATTTTGAATCATTATAGGAATCATCTGAACATACGATTTGTGTGTTTGTGTGCATAAGTAAAAAAACTTCTTTACACGATATGTGATTCATTATTTATTCCTCTAGCCATGTTAAAATTAAGAAAGTTTTAATTTTCAAATTTCTTAGATTTTTATATATTTTGATTTTGGAGAGAGAGAGAGAGAGAGAGAGAGAGAGAGAGAGAGAGAGAGAGAGAGAGGGGGGGGAGAGAGAGAGATGTCTCAACATTCGATAAGATTTCTCACGGCACGTGGTCAGAGCACGGGTGCTGTCACAGACAGGAAGTGTTATGTAATAGTTATACACACCCGTAAACACAGGGATAGCTTTTCTATAAATTGTGCTGTACTTGTGATTTTCTTTATACCTGTGTGAATCATGCATTATTTTATCTTCTTGCTGTAACAATAGAAAGCGCGTATGATCAGGGACTTAATATATAATTACATATACGTCCCTGGTATAATATATATTTCTGAAAACGCCCGTTACGACAACTTGTGCGCTTATGTAGAGATCTGCATTTCAATCAGAATGCCGTTACGGCTGCATGTACTTCTTTACCAGTTCACATAAAATATTAGTTATTTGAAATGAGAGAGAGAGAGAGAGAGAGAGAGAGAGAGGTGTCTCAACATTCGATAAGATTTCTCACGGCACGTGGTCAGAGCACGGCTGTCACAGACAGGAAGTGTTATGTAATAGTTATACACAATGTACCTGTCTGAATTGTGCATTATTTTTGTGTTCGAATATAGACGGTCTACCTAAAGCGCGTACGATATTTATTGTCGCCTTCATATAATAACGCGTTATTGCATATATCAAACTCCTTTAATATTTTACTTTTTCCTGAAAACGGCTACATGTATTAATACTTTACAGGTAACTTTTGATGGCTCAAACTTCGATCGCTCGAAGTGAGTCTCCGGTCTCGAAGTTTTCCCCTATATAAATAAGCAAATTTACTCTCTTAATCTCGAAACCCTTGATCCCTCGAAGTCAAACTGCAGTCCCGTTATTCATAATCTATTGTTTTTTAACTCTCGATACCTCGAAGTGGCTGTGTATATGCAAGCGTTACCTAATTTTAACACCTACTTGGTCATTTAAATGCCTTAAGGCGTTAGACGCGGGACCCGTGTAACGGGAAATTTTATTCAGGTGACACTTGTCCTGCAAGGTGATAATTGTTCTATGATTGACCATACCGTTGCCTAAACTTTAATTAACACCGACCGTATTAAGATACATGTAATTTACATAAATGTACATAAAATCTTATTTATTTAAAACGAGAGAGAGAGAGAGAGAGAGAGAGAGAGAGAGAGAGAGAGAGAGAGAGAGAGAGACCGGAAAGTAGTTAATGAGTTAAATAAGAGTCAGATTGAGGGTAAAACATACAACTTGAGTTGATGCCTACGGTAGCGACCTCATAATAGTACATCGCGTAATATTTGTCTTCTTAAAATCTGTGGCATATTTTCAACTCATCATATGCCAAAAAAATAATACTTTAAAATATTACTAATTTTCAAGTACACGTATATGCATGATTTGCGTAATACATTGCTATGTTTGGGGCTCTTGTACAATGTTAACAAAATACATGTAGCAATAGTTTTCGAGAAGTTTTTGTTAAAAACAATTGAAAGAAAATAATGAATTTTCTTCTAATAATATCTATATCTAAATTTTAACAATAATTAAAACAGCACTTTTTTTCTTCTTCTCGGTTTAATCCCTGATACCGAACACATACCTGTTACGGTGTATTATACCATCGCGGTAAAATCGTGGCCCCGCGATCACCGCGATCACAATACCGCGACGGTGTATCGCGGAAAGGATTAAAACACCATCACGGTGTCGCGGGAAAATACGGGATCCGCGTTGGCCGTAGTGTATTTACTTGTCTTACAATGTATAGATTGAGTATTTCTTAAAGGAATTTAATTCATAGATGTACAAGTATGTTTCCTTTAGCACATTGTTTTTCATTTGAAATCCACAGGATGAAGCTCCGCTATTCAGTACACTGAAACTTGACTGAATGGTATAACTATGCCATTCAGTCAACTTTCCAGGCCTTTCAATTAACATTCAGTTGACTGAATCTCAGAGCTAAATTCTGGGATCCTATGTGATTTTTGTTTATAATTATCCTAACGAAATTTGAATTCTAATTGGAAGTAATCTAATTCTGTTCGAAAATTCTTCTTATCCTAAAGATAAAATTGTTTTCTATGAGAATAATTATAATGATCCATTACGGAACAAGAGGCTGGGTTGTCAACAAATTTAGCCATCATATCTGCCTTAAAATGTTAAGCACGATACTTTTGCCCATAAATTATTCATTAGTAAAGAAGATCTCCAAATATTTTAGCTTTAAAACTTGAACATTTCCCCATATCTTTATACAGAGCTCTCTGTTCAAAAGAGATTACTTTAGTGTAAAAATGGCCACGACCATTCTGCCCTCTTAAGGACGTTGTTTACTCAGGGTTTGAGTTATCAAATTCGAATTGTTATGTTCAATGTCATTTGTAAATTTGTTCTAAACTCAAAAAGTATTTATGATATGAATTAATATTATTATTGACATAGCATTCGATATTTTTACTATATTATGGAATTGGGCTCAAACAAAAGTGGACTTTAATCAAAACAGAGGAAATTCGGACTAAATTTTTCAGATTCTGTTATTAACTGAAATATAATTGGCAGTATTAGAAAAATAAAAGTTAAGATTTTATTTGTTAGTCAACATGTCTGCATATTTTCTGTGGGTTTATCCCACTTTTTCATTTAAATAATCGTACGGCACATGGTTAAAAAAGATAAAAGACACCATATCTCAAAATTTTGATAATTGACATTATGATATAAATTTTATGCCAGCAAAGTAAGGTCAATATAATTAGTTTAATATTATATATGTTTTAGAATTATCGACATTCAAATTTTGTTAACTTGAATCAAAAATGTGTAGGGATTTGAAAACGGATAGAGGAAATTCGGACTAGAATATTTATAAAAATTGTTAATGAATATTTTTATCTATTTAGTGCCACTGTCATTCATAAACTGTATTTCATTTTTGAAAGAGTTTAGCAATTTGTATTTTATTTTCCCAGTTAAGAAAATTTCAATCACAGTGTAATTTTTTAGGGATTTTTCTTAAATTTTCAAAAATAACAGACATGATTATAAACTCTTGACATTTGGTCTACCACATGATGTTGTTGAATTTGCAAAAATGTCACTGTTAGCCGCCAGTCCTCTTCGTTTTTTTATAAAATTTATATATTTTATTTTAATAATGTTAGGAAATGATATGAAATTAAAATTGATCAATATGTATAATACTGAATTTGAAGTTTCCTGTGCATCTATAAATTAAGGAAAGAAGACGATTAGTTTTATTTAAAATCTTTTATTAACAGATGAATTAAAGAAACAATTCAACACTTTCTTTCTCACAAGGTACAAAATGTATTCTTAACGTATACATGTACAACTTCAATTACATTAGAAACATTCTATATATTTTTCTCAACAATTCTATTTGTTTAATAATAATAATAATAAAATAATAATATCAATGCATGAACAACACCGGTATCAAACAATTAAACCACCCACAACGTATATTTATCAAATATTTGATTATTTTAAAACTTTAATTAAATATACAATTGAAAACCTGAATAAACAGGAATGTCGTTATGTGTCTGTCGGAATAGGGGAGATATCAAATTACACCGAGTTTAAACAAAATTGATAAAACATGAACAAGGAACTGTATGGAATGTCTTGAATAGCGAACTCAACCAATATTCAATGCATGAACGTCAATATGATTTGACGTCATATTTTCCATGATTAAAACATATTCAAATTATGCATAAAATATTCATGGCTTTTTGGTAAATACCACATCAAACGTTTGAAAACACTAGTGATGTACTTTTTTTTTTCACGACTGAAACAGAGAGGATAAACCTTTGCCATTAGGTTAAGGTCATGGATCTAGTAAAATATTGCAGATTGTCTTTTTGGTGCTGGAACCATTATGACGTCATAATTGATTTTTTTAATCTTTTCCTGTATTTTACGGATTTAAAAGAACTATGTAGAAAATTGAACAAATTCTTGACATTCTATATTAAAACATGGGAAAAGTAATCTCGATACCTATATTCAATTTGACATCATTTTAAAGTGAAGGTCAAGACCTTGTTTAATACAGTTTTTGGAGAGACTCTAGGCATTCTAGATATATTTCATTTGTCAAAATTGGACAACACTCCGAAATGTGTTACTTATTCCCTTCATATTCCATTGACAAAGACAGTGGAATACATGATTTTTTTTTTTGTAAACCAAAAATGTAAGCCCCAATATACCATATCAAACTAAGCTATTATTATGAAGCATCATTAAAAGAATTTTTATCTTGAATTTCATAAACCTGTAGGCACCTTTCATTTACTAGATCTTGACCCTAAAGTAACTGAAAGGTTTGGGAAGGTGATGAATGTCATGAAAGAGCTAAGGCATTCTGTCACCGTTCAGTTCATTTTCAGTTGGATAAATGGCAAGTATTTCATCCTGTGATAGTAGCTAAATGATAAAAAAAAAATCAATTACGATGAATAAAAATGTTTTGCTACACATACAAGATAAACTATTCGTCCGGCATATTTATCTGTAAGGAACATTGTACATATAAAGTGTATATGTTGTGCTACACAAGTCATCAAATACACGGTCGGTATAAGGATGTGTGATGAATTACAACCTATGTCAAATGTACGTGTTAATAAGCAATGGAATTTATAACATGTCCAAAACAGCAAATCCTGAACATCTTTGGATTATTCCATTATCAATGTCATTTGTAACGGATAATCTAATGTTATTATATAAAACATGCAACTTTTTTGGAGGACCACCTAAAAACGTTGAATGCATAACCAAACGGCAATGTATATTAAAAATTAGTCACAGGATACAAAGAATCACTATTTGTTCATGAAAAAAACTGTATGGATCTCATTAAACTCATTTTGCTTCATTATGCAAGATTAAAAAAAATTACATTTGTACAATGATTAACAAAGCACTCTTCAGTTTCATGTAACATCAAGTAAAATAAAACAGGTCACATATAGTATAATCAACTGTTAATTAACATGTACCCATTTCATAGATATTATTCAAATAATCAATTCATGTTTTCCCTTGCATCAAATCTGAAAGAGCGAGAACAAGTAAATCAACACGTGGACTCATCAAGCACAAAGTGAAATAATTCGGTAGATTATCAGATGTCAACAAATTTTCACCTCTATCCGAGATTCCATTTGAATATTAAAAGGGGTGAAAAGGAGAGGGCAAAATACATACATGTAAAACTACAGACCAAGATACGTATATCTTCTATACAAACGCTCAATTTCAACAAACAATACTTTATCATAAATGCAATTTACCCGTTATTACAAAAATAAATCACTCTAACACTTATTACTGTATATGACATTGACACGTGCTCACTTTGGCGTTTGGTATAGATAAATTGAATTGTATGCCATCTTTGAATTTGATATTCAAGTTCAGAGGATCTTTCCGCACACTTTTGCATTCTATGACGTCATGGCTTTGCGTTGAGGCGTCATTTTCCGAACACATCGTCGTGCACTGTTCAAATAAAAAACCTTTTGGAAACTCAACTTCCTGAGGTAAATGTAAACTACTGAATTGGATAAACTGAGCACGCTTGCAACATTTAGAACTACATTCGCTTGGAACGTGTCTACGATTTCGAACAGAAACTTCCGTGCTTTTAGAGTATAGCAATAACTTTGGGCGATTTTTCCTCAATTTAGGAACTCTCTGCTTTCGACGTCGTCGACCATTTTTGTTTTTCCTCTTCTTTCGTTTTGTATTTGGTCTCGTTGGTAATTCTATTTTCACTTTCCTTCTGCATCTGTTACAATGGATACATATCTTTAGAACATCCATATGTTGTTTCTGAATGGATTTGATCAGTGTTGCTGGAAGATGAATGTGCTGCCAGGCTGTTTTTCGTAGTTTGAATTTCCTACTTGCTATGGTTACCGATTTTTTATTGTCAGTTACAAGCGAAATTTTAAGAGAAACTTTCTTTTTCCGTTTGTTCTTTTTGTTTTTTACCCTTATAAAAACTTTAATATCCCCGTTTTTGAGTTGGACACTTTTGTCAAAATATTCGGCAGGTATTGGAAATTGCATGCAGCTTGTATCATTTGAGAAAGCTGAAAAAAAATGAAATATCTAATCAAGAAAACAATACCTTTCTACATACAAAAAAGCACAGTACGGTGTAATTACAACAGCAGCAAGAAATAAATAATGTGCATTTTTCAATGTAAGATATCAATAATGAATAACAAGGCTTTAGCACTAATATTAACAAGAGAATAACAAAAACAATAGAATCAACTTTAAGAATAAATTTGTCATTTGATGAACTAATTGTGAATTTTGATTGCAAGCTTTAAGACGCGGTCAATTGTGCACATATGAAATTCTCGTGAAAAAAAAGCACAAACTTGAAACGCATATGAAGAGAACTTCATTTCAAAAGTGCAAGACATATTCTGAAGTACCTAACAAAATCTAAATCACGCGAAAATTCGCTGAAGACGATTTCACAAGATGTGTTTTGCATACAAGGTTCGAGTGTGATGATGGACCGTAGAAAATTGGGAAAAAAGTGGACATTATTTTATTGTCAAGACAGGACTTACCGGCAGGTTCGGAGAGGATAGAGTGGTCTGGTGTATATTTTTTTGCTTTCTGTGGTGGTCGCACTGACAATGGCGGCTGGGGAGGTTTGTTGGAACTGCTGCTTAAGTTCAAAATGTGCATAATCTGTCGCTTGATGAAGTCTTTCCTTTTCTTGGCTTCTAACATATTTTGGATGTCGATTTCTTGAGATCTCGTTGAGTTAGTAGTTCCAATTTCTCTACCTCTAAACGTTGGAATGTTTTGTACAACAACCATTGAGCAAAGCTCCAATATACAGCAGACGTGCAGAAGTGTTCTCATTTTCGCCAAAGACAACCCCAAACTTTGGCCTCTCTGCCTACAAAATATACGTTTAATATTCAAATTTTAAGATACCCAACAATTTACCCATCATATTTACCCTAGCATTGCACACAATGTATATGATATTTAAAGCCATAAATTAATCTTAAATAAAGAAAGAACACCCCAAATAGTTAAACTTAAAAATCTGACAGTTTCCTATAGCTTTATTGAAAAATTTTCTTCAAACAGAGATCAATATATAGTCTGAAGATGTCCATGACCACCCAGTTCTTATAACAGACTCACGTTTAATGCAATTTAGAATCATTTTAACAAGACCTTGGACTTTCGGTAGGATATATCCATCTATTTCTTACATCAAAACAAAGGAAAAAAACCCGCTGGTTTCAAGTGAAATATACACAGATTGCGTAGTCTTAGCTCAAAAGCCAGACAAATCTTGTTGATTTTAAAAAGCCATGAATGAGTGGCCAGCAATGAAATAGACAGGCATACGTCACATTGCTGTTTGACGCAAACTACCCAAAGTCCAATGACATTTTCATTCATTAGGTTTTAAAAATTAGTTGAAGTCTGAAGGAGCACCTGCGTTCTTAAAACATATCATTCAAGTAAACCATAGGTACATTGGAGTCACGATTGTTCGCGGGAGCTTAATTTTCGTGGTTGATGTTAACATCACTAACTACCACGAAATAAAATTCTAAGGACCCCCGTTGCAGGAGTAAGGTTTTCTCCTTTAGAAACGAAAAAATCTTAAAATAGTCAAAGAGCTTAATCAACACGAGTACAATTCACTTTAAGATACGAGATATTTGGAAGAGAATATACCTACAGCGATCGCACTTAATCTAGCAAGTTTTAGGGGAAAATTTCACTAATCATTTTAAAAGCTAAGCATTTCAAAGCAGTGAGCTTTTTGAAGGTTTAAACAAACTCGATAAAAAAAACTACATCTAGTCTTCACCTAAATTTCGGTTTAGAAGTAAAGTAGGGATTAAACCAACTACAAAAAAAAATTAAAAAAAATAAAAAAAAAAAAAATTTAAAATTACCCCAAAAACCGTACCTGTCAACAGTTTAAAATGTTCCAAAATGTTCACCCTAATCCTGGAACACACTTTCGAATTTTATTTTCAAACATGATTTTGAAATGCTTTTCCTCTCCGTTATATAGCGGTACGGTAAGCACAATCGATGAAACCGAACAAGGCATGGTTTTATCAATGAAATTCTAATATGGATTTCGTCATGTGGGCGTCGACCTTGGTGCTAAACCAATCAAATGTTCCGGCATTTTCCCACCAACTTTTTTTTTTCAATTGTAAAACTGTAGTTTGAACAAACTGTAACAGTTCATTAATAATTCTTTGAATGTATGTGTGTGGGTGTGTGTGTGTGTGTGTGTTTGTGTGTCAATATTTTAGTAAACAGTTGACCTACAGCGGAATAATTTGTTTAAGGCCGAGAAAATCCTTACATTGTTTAACCATCCATTGTTAATATGTCCAATATGTGGAGCGATGACTCGGCCTTTCTCTTTCATTGTTAAAAGTTTTGCCGATATATACAAGAACATACACTTCACGTTTAAATCGACTTTTGTTAATTATTAAATATTTAGTGAATTCTTTCGATTGAGTAAATTTATTCAGGAACAACACATGCAAGCAACGTGTATTTTATAATGGAAATGAAACGTTTTAACAATGGATTTTAATTATTAACCTGACACATATATTTAGGTTTAAACTTGTAAATACCTAGATCATAAATATAACACATAATAGATCCTTTGAATACCAAACTAAAGAAAACATAAATTTTAAAAAGTTGTTATATAATATTTAAAATAATTAGTAATTTAACTGAAAACCTTGTGTTAGTAATGAGCATATGAAGATTTTTTTCTTCTCTCGAAAGAGTAGTGAAGCTAAATCCGTAATAAGCACTTTGCAAGGAAACGACAACTATTACTAAAACATTCACTTGCGTTTCAAGGAAATCTATGAATCTCTCTCTCTCTCTCTCTCTCTCTCTCTCTCTCTCTCTCTCTCTCTCTCTCTCTCTCTCTCTTAATTATGTTACAATACAAATTAATTGAATAAAGGAACTCCTTACCATGTCAGATTGTAATAGAGCAATATACATGATATAGTCCAAATTTTGAATGCGCAAACCCGCATCTATAGTACTAGACTCTTTTTTGGTTCACTCAGACATCATATCAATAAAAGTGTTACAGTATGCTCAGTAATGTAATTATCTTAAAATGTTGCATGTAAATCAGAACAAAAGAGCAATATGGGATTTGTTTGCTTTTAAACATTGATTCAATTCAACCATTTGGGAAAACATTTATTGGTTTATATCATCACAAGGTGTATAATCTGAATAAAGGATAGTGAATGTTACATTGTATTTGCACCCATATATATGTCAAATGAGATGGACAACAGCGATTTTAATAGGAATGGGTCTGGTGTTTATAAGCATTTAGAGAATTTTTTTTCCTGATCGAATGCCTTGCCCAGAATGCGAAAGGAAAAGCAGCAGTGTGAAATAAAATGTGTACTTTTAAACAGCAGTCCGCCAGCTTGGGTTGTTCATTGTATTGAGTGCATCATATTATGGTAGATAGATGAAAAATGAGCACGGTGTCCATTATTGTCGATAGATTCCGTACAATCCCCGTTATATGGGGAACAGTTCGTGCATTTTGACGCTTCAGTTTGGAGTTAATGAGGGATATAACCTCTTTTAGTATCATCACTCGAAATTTTATTCCGGAGTTCGAACTATTTTCGTGCTCGCTGTTACTCACATTTTTATTGAAATCACTGAATAAGGCAGGATTAATGTGTTTGTGCTGATGCTATCCTTAGTGCATAAAACGGGGGCCTGGGAAATACGTCGACATAACACGTCTATATAGATGGGCGCATTAGCTATCACTATGTATAGGGTGGCGCCTACTGACGTTTGGTGTTCATAAGGATATGAGAGCTATTATTCGCTTCCTGGTTCTTTTGTAAAACAGATCATGACACCGATGTCTTTCAGAGGATTACTGGGCTTCCTGTGTATAACCAGTCCCTCGGAAAACGTTAATGGATATCATCGGCGTTTGGAAACAGGATTTCGTTTCTTCCCCTTCCCATGTTTCGTGAAATGTTAATGGAAACCTCCAGGAGCATAAAATCATATTCATGTTGTTTAACACTGATAGCTTAATATCTTTATTCAATTGATGACTGGCTTTATTAAATTCGATATACCCCCACCGATGCCAAGTACAATCTCACTCTGGATGCAAAGCTATTAATAGCGTTCAGCTAACATGGATGTTCACAGTGTTAATATTTGTTTTAGAAAGAGTGCGATTCGTCATACAATTCCCCACGATAGAGCCAATCGGTGCAAACACGGCTCTTTTATTACCCCAAAGATGAGGAAAAGGATGTGTAACAATACCTGATGTCCTTGTTCTTATTATAAATTTTAATATGCCTGTCTGCAACAGCCGGATCTGACAAACTACGCGGTAGCTACATAGGTCCCAAGAAGAATTTTATACAGATCCATAAGAAATCGAAAGCATCAAACTATGCAACATTCTTATATATGGTATCCGAAATCAAATTTCACAGAATTCCTATTACGACTTATCATTCAATGATTTAGCCGGGCAATAAATACAAGTAGATGCTTTATACTGTATTACGATATACCTAGCCTAATACTAATGCTAACTTGCTTGTCCTAAAACATACGCTGTACATTTTTGGTTGCGTTATGTCCTAAAACTTACACTGTGCATTTAGTAAGTTTAAATAAAAAAAATCGCTGATAGACTTCCGTCATTAATCTCACTGAGAGTTACCTCGCTTATCGGAATGGTTTAAGCACCTTAAGTATTAGACTATTAAGATAACTACAATCGCCAAAACTAGTTGATACTAATGACTACTTTTATTCACAAGTAAAACTAACATTGTTTTAGTCCTTTTTTCGCTTTTACAAATAAATTGTCCTTTACTGAATCAGAACGATATATTAAAAGCAATTTTAAACAAGACCATTAAGTTTTGGTAGTTGCATTGAAACAACAATACGACAACAATATAATCAGTTCATATTAACGTATTTCATTATCGGCCTTTCAGTCACTGTCTTATAGGAATTAGCAACGCTTTGTTCGACTCTACGATGCACATTCTTGATCAGTGTAGATTTGACACGAGGTTAGCACCACTTTCACTTTCACTTTCGCGAGAACTAGACAGTTACATGTACGTCAAACCAAAAGTCAACAGTCTCTGGGTATCAGATCAGATGCGCTTGATAGGCGATTTACCATACGAAATCAATAAAATGTAATAACTTTTTTATTATCTTGTATTGTAATCAAAAACCCGAAAATTGGATTGAGTATGAAATGGACCTTGATCCCCCCCCACTCATAAAAAACAACCACAACAACACCACCACAAAAAAAAAACCCAAACAAAACAAATAAAGAAAAGCAAAAATGAAAAAGAAAATTTAAAGAAAATCGAAAAAGGAAACAAAAAAAATAAATTAAGTACAGCTTTGCGCTTGTTTACAATCAAACATGATGCACAGGTATGGCATGAAATATCCTGTACTTATTACAAAGTAAAACAATGTTCGTCTGCAGGAAGATTGTCTCTAAACTGTTTTGATTAACAGATCTATTGTTGAAAGAATAAAAACCCGCCGTCAGATGTCATTCCGGATAACTCCGAGTGTTAACTTTCCAATCAATATACAATGGGACCTATATCCCACAGCAACACGACGGGACCGCTTCCTTATTGTCTTTAAATGGAAAAATTAACCCGACATCAATTCTGTACGACAAGGGTTAACCGCGCTGATGTCAATTCGATGCAGTTGTTAATCCTACTTAACGTTGTTCTTTAGTACAATTAGAAGTGGAGAGAAAAAAAAGTTCCAGCCGCTGCATATTGATTAATCAGGAAATTGGGCCAAAAAGCCAATTGTTAATATCATTTGATCAAACTGGGACCTTTAAGAGTTGTCGGATTATTGTTTATGGAAACAGATACAGCAACTCTTGAATAAGCAGAGAGACAGATTTGTTTCTATATCTTTTGCAATAATAACTGTGTCTGCATAAATTCGCGACATATCATAACACAGACCAAAATTAAAGGCAATAACCGAGGAAAGCCGTAATTGCTTCTGCTATGTCAAGGTTCTAGCTAATAGCCCTTGCTTGCTTGCTTGCTTATCCCATGACGTCCCCTCAAGCCGTGCGGTCAGGTCGACCTACTGGAGATAAACAACTATTGAAAATTATGTGCTAATATGTCTCGGCAGTATCTTGCTGTATCGGCGGGAGTGTACTGATTAAACTTGGTCAACTACTTTCTTACATTGATAATTGAAGGTCTTCATTGGGCCACTTTAAGTCTTGTTGACTTAGAGGGATGACCAGGTCATTCAACTATCGACTTTTAGCCTATTTTTGGTTTATATATGTATCAATTAGTCCACGAAGGGCGTATAGTTCGCCCTGTATTTTAACGATTTCTAGGAATATGTAGAATGAGAAACTTAGATTTCAAATTGTCTAAATTTTATACACGTGCATCTAATTTAATATACACTAGGTAAATATTACAATGAAACCTTTGGTTCATAATAATAAATTTAGAATGAGTGTTTCGTGTAAAATGGCGGCCAAGATGAAACGTAAACTCCTATATATACTGGGTACATATATGAACATGTATTCCAAGGCCCCGGATCCAGAAGTTTATACGAATCAAAATTAACAAGCCAGTCAGATTTGTCTTTTTTATTGTATTATGTATGCTCAACAGCAGCTCAGAGGCTTTAGAAAGCATAATTTGAAATCGGTGAAAAAAAAACCGTGTGAAATCTATAGATTTTGAATATTTTATATCGGTTTCGTACCTAGGTCTACAATAGAACAGTTAACGATAAAGTAAACCCTTTTATTCCGCAATACAAAATCATCGCCTTTTAGCGAAATTAATTGTTTTAACGAGGTAAAAAACAAAAACACCAACAAAAACCATATTTGATACATCACGCAATTATTGCTAATTTTGCAGTTTTTGACGTGTGCTTTCGGGAATTCCCGTCACAGGTGTTAGAGCAAAGTGATAGCGCAAAGTAGGTAGAAGCTATTTTTGGGGGGGAAGTAATATAGAATGATCTGACGTACGATTACTGTACCAGGGTAAAAGAACCTTCTGAAGTCTGATGGATTTTTTTTTCTGACAGTCGCGTGCTGGCTGGCTGTTAATGGTGCGGAAAATTCCCTATTTCAATATTTGATAAGTCGATTAGCCTAGAAAAAAAAAAGGCGGCCAAATTCTTGTGGGAGTTAAAGACGGTGTTAAAGGTTTGAGTCGTTGGAAATTAGTTATACATGTAAATGTGTTATAAGTCAATAGTTTTGTACACGTTTGCAGTGTTTAAGTGTTTTGAAAAGATTCCCAATAGGTTAGCAGAGCGAATGTATTCTATACTCGCGTCTCTTTTTGGGGGCGTCAAAATACATTTAAACTTCTTTCAATAGTTCCAACAACATTTGCCAAATGTCACTAGTCCAAAGGGGGTGAAAATTGTTTGTAATGGTTTTTCATGATATGAAAAGTTCATGAGGAAAATCAAGTTTGGTGAAATGTTTTTGAAATCCCCTAGCGCAATTTCACAACTTGTTGCTAAAGAATATTGTAATGTAGTATCATATGTGGGTGGGTTAAGACTATCGAGCAAGATTTTAAGAGAACGTTATTACTTAAAAAAGTGGATACTATTTATTACATTGCGATAAGACAAACTATATGAATTTACATCGTCCAAAGTTATTGGCGAATTAATTCGCGTGAAATTCGTCTTTACTTTATTTACTTGATAAAACTAAAATTGCAAGCAAACAAAACAGTTACAAGTACATGTGTAAGACTTTTCGCGAAATTCGGAATTGTTGTCATTAATTGCGAATGGTTTCTGCCGCGTATTACTGAAAGTCGTATCTTCCGTCTAATATCTTACTTCGTGTTTTAGTATTAAAACACATGCATGCTTTTCACAAGTATTTGGTCTAGCCTTTTATTGTACTGAATGAACTAAACGACCATCGTCTCACACCACGGTCTAGAGTCCGCATAGCTCTCTCCTCCAGATGGAAGATATCGTACATAATGGCCGTGGTCTGCGACGACAAGCAATTATATCTAGACACAGGTTTGTAGCAGCATGCAAAAAAAAGTTGACCATACGACCTCAGTAATGCATGTTCGAACCAGGCCCAACCGTCACCAACTTTCCTCAAGTCAATACTGAGTTTTGCCCTTAAATCAATGCACTCTTTATATAAGGATTTGAGTTGAGGAATGAGTTGAGTGATTTGAAAAGTTTGGTGACGACGGGACTAGCATGGATAAATTGTTACACCCTTACAGTGACACATTCTTTAGGTTCAGATCTAACAAGACTTGATGGCCGCGTGACCATTTCAAAATATATTTTTTATCTCCGGACAAAGGGGAGCGCAACTAATGTATATAATATACTGATGTTGATTTTATTACAGTTTTTAAATACTCAAACATTCTGCAAAATATGTTCATTACTGTTATAAAAATGAAACGTAAGTTGGTTAATCAAATTGAATTTGAAGATGACGTTATTTTTTTAAAATTTTAAATGTTAACCATACTTATTTTCCGTAGTCGTTTTAAATTATACTCGTGTACACAGTATACACCGCTTAATCAAACAGGATTATACCAAATGCATGCTTACAGCGAAGTCAATTTCAATCCCCAAATCTTAAAACTGTAAAATGAAATTATTGATTATACCGAATAACTTTTACAACGAATCAAAACCGAATAACTTTACACAGTATACACCGCTTAATCAAACAGGATTATACCAAATGCATGCTTACAGCGAAGTCAATTTCAATCCCCAAATCTTAAAACTGTAAAATGAAATTATTGAATATACCGAATAACTTTTACAACGAATCAAAACCGAATAACTTTAACAACGAATCAAAATCGATTCTATTTTTGCTTTGTAATAATCGAGTTTTACTGTATTTTTCTGAAGCTCTGGTATTTGTTGTGCGATAATTTGCTAAAACAGCATTACAAACGATACATTTAATTCATATAGTGTTTGTTTTTAATTAAATGTATTGCATTTACGTGTACGTCATAGTCGCATCAAAATGAATTCATTGAAAATGTAATTTTAGATCATATCACGGTTTTAGCTGATAAAATACATGTAAGCGTACGTCACCAAACAAAATTAATACAATCATGTGTAATGCGTCATCTAAATAACGATCATTATACAACAACATTCCATCCCTTGATGCCTACAATAAGAAAAACTGAGAGAAGTTATCTAAAGATGCACAATACTGCAAGAGGAGAAACCCATAAAAACTGTCATAAAAAGAACTTTGATCGATTTAAGTTTTACAATGTATGAACATGTATAAGGAGCAAAACCTGAATGAATTTCACGTCAATAGTCTTTAAATAGTATCAGTAACAAGCATTCTTAAGCTTAGAAGTTTCATAATAAGATTATATCTTCGACACTAAACTCTATAATTTTGCTTTAACGTCACTCTTAAATGCAACGGACATGTTTTCATTGTCAATGATTTGAAAGTGTGAACTCCATCAAGAAACTGAACGAAGGAACGGGTTTTTTCGCCCATCCGATTTGATCGAAGTTCGGAAGACGACGTCGCTTTCGTTTACACAAAACAAGTGGATGAACCAAAAAAAAAAAAAAAAAAAAAAAAAAAAAATGAGAGAGCTAGAATTACTATGTAAACGCGTAGGTGGAGACATGATTTAACACTTCAGCGCACGTCATGGCACGTGGATCTCACTCTCAGCGATATTTTGAGTAACAAAATTTGTAGACATTTTCAGAAAAAAAGTGCATGTCAAGAAAGTTGTATTGGATGGTCAACAAATAAACCATCAGTTCTACCAAATTTTTTTTCGATATGATATCTATATACTAGTAAAGGATAAATCCATATAATTGATTTTTTTAAATTTTGGTATTTTTTTTTTTTTATGGAGATCTTTTTCTACAGATCAAAACAGTCTAAAAATGGCCTCGACCATCGAGCCCTCTTACATGTAGCTTTTTTTTTTAATATAAAAACTGTCATATTAGGTTCATTCTTTAAACGACTATATTAAAACAAGACATCGAAAGGCTCAATTAAAATGATTTATTTTTAGTTTTAAAATTTGTACAACAACATATTTAGGTGTACAATTTGATTGGAATTGATAATTCTTAGTACGAGTGTAATGAGACTGCTGATCTCCGTAGTTTTCGGCTTCGTATGGTATCTAGATTTTGATACAATACGATTGATGACACATATATGCTGCCATAGTTCAGAGAAACACATGATTAAATTATATACAGTACCCGCAAAATTATTTTTTACAAGATAAACGATAGGATAGGATTCACGCACGATAGGATAGGATTAACGCACGATAGGACAATATACACTTACGATACAATAGGATTGATATACGATAGGAGAGGATAAATGCTGTTCATGATAAACGTTTCATCTCGTTAAACGATCTATACGATTAACATGATAATGGTAGACTGATAGTGGTCGACTTTGAGAAAGAACACGTAAAAATTAAGATATACGTGGATTATTAGGTATTTCTTGTTAATATAAAATGCTGAGTTGTTAATCAAAGCTGCATCATATATCGAATGTATAAAATGACCAGTTAAAATGCATCAAAAAAGTTATGAGCTTTAATGATCAACAAATTATCTATATTGTAAAGTAAACATTGTTTTCGTTACCGACCACCCTAGCTGATCGCCCCGAACATTTCAGCCCGATATCAAATAGCGGGAAATAGCGGATTCAATTTTAAAAAAAAACTCTGTTTTTCAAAAAATATAAAATTTATCATAAATAAATTTCCTTCTGTATTAAAAATGATGCATTTAAAACAAATGGTATTCCATACAAGTGAAATAAGTGTTTACGCATATAAACACTCCTCCTACGAAATACCAACGAAATTACGTCCCCACGAACCAAGAAAAATTTTGACTGCCCACGAACATTGACCCCCACGAATAAAAATGACTTCACAGTATGCGTTGACTATAACTGTGTCATTGACTTTAAAAGCCACATGTTGCATGGAATATTTTCTTCTTATTAAATGAAACGCAGACATTGTATTGGTTGGTACTATCGGATCGCAGAGGTCGTTGGCTGATACGGAGTAGGGTCTGATAACAAGCCTGTCACACGTACTTCTGAAGGGTACTTTAACTAGTTTATTTTACAGTGACCGATTTCCCCAGTTCAGGCAGCATACCTTACCTTTCTTCGCTGAAATAAGCACTGCTTTAAAATAAAAAGAAAGAAAACCCCACAAACAAGTTTATTGTCAAAACATTTTGAAGAGTTTATCAATCTCGTTACGTCACAATGACAGTACTGTTGAAAATGCTGACGATAAAATTCTTACTTTGATAAATACAGTATTTAATATGATAATAATTTTTTTTATTAAACCTTTAAAATGACTTAACACAAAGTAATGGACGTGAAAGAAAACATGGCTTTTTTTTATGACGCTTGGAAATATTTTCATCAATAAGCGTAAAAAATCGGGAAATCAAAATAAAATGATGCCACAATATATATCCCATTCCCCCCGTCCGAATTTTAAAAAAAAATGATATTTACATTAATGTGTAGTGTATTATGACATTGTAATTATTCATTATGAGCTTTGAATAGGTAACTGACGGAATGTGTGATATACATGTACATGTAATTAAACGTCTACATTGTATGGAATACGTTTATACTATTTCGTCAATCCAAAAAAAAAATGTTTTGATATCTTGCGGAATGTTAGAATATATATAGACACATATTATGACGAACGAAATATGAAAAACCGACCAATCACACAGCGTGTACGAGTTTCTTATAAAATTCAGTTTAACTTTTTTCCTTCATTTTTTTTTTCACTTTTCATTCACACATTTAAAGCATGCAGCAGTGGTGTCGAGAATTTGTTCAACCAATACCTATCTCTTTTCTTTTTTTTTTTGGTCACAAACCGACACTTGAGATATTATCAAACGCTTTTTAAACACAGCAAAGGTGCAATCGTTTCAAGGACCTATAAATTCATACGCTCAATCCATTAAAAAAAAAAGTTTAAAAAACATTTTTTAAAAAGATTTAAAAAAAAAAATTTGTCACTTTGGTGGTCTTCCACATTGCCGGGTATAATTTACTGCAGCCAGTTTTGACACATTTCCTTCGGCCTAGTGTTATACTGGTATGATTATAAATTATAGCATTCATGGGAATTAAATTCTGCACTAGTTCTTTTCAAAGCCGTAAGAGGATACTTTTGTATGCAATTAAGAAGAGGATACCCACTTCTCTCCAAAAGAAGAATTAGATCTAAGCAAAGTAGCTCTTAGTCCCGTGTGAAATTGAATTCTCGGGGCATATTTTACCCTTCTCCAATATATCACTTTTTAAAAATACTATTGTTTAAGATTTTAATTAATTAATTAATAATTTAAGAGTTAATTAAACTGAATAAGGTTTTATGTCAAAATTGTTTTAAGTAAAACTGGGCTCTACAGATTAAGAGCTTAAATCCGTTTTATTCCGTTCGTCTGTATAGAATATAACTAATAAGATTGAAAATATTTATACATTTACATGTCTATTGCCCGCTGGTTATAGTGTCTCATGAATAGTAGGCAATGCATTGGTACCGATGTGGGGGCTTTAAAGGGGGCCAATTACTATAGAACGGAAAGTCCATATGCATTATTTAAGCTTTAAAAAAGTTTTAGCCTGTTATTTAGAACGAAATATGTCATTTAATTGCCCGATGGGAAAAATCACTTTAAGCCGTGTACCTACGTTGTTCAAGGCGTTGCCATGTGTCTGGCCCTAATGAGTTGATTTTTTTTTCAGCTATATTATATTATTACTACCATAGGTGTACATATGAACTTTTAAAATATTTTTTTTTCAGAAGATAAGTCCAAAAAAAAGGAAGCAATCTTTTAAATAAATTCCGGGTCCTGGTTTTTCTCGTCCTTAGGAATGTTCTGAGAAAGTTGTTACATGTATTAAGGATTGAAAAAGACCGTTAAGGAGAAAATGCAACATATGTCCACTTTAAGGTGGCTTCTGCTTAAGGAATGCTTGATGAACGAAAATCACTGATGACGACACTGCATTGTACGACGTGAATGAGACCAAGAGTTAAGAGGATAATAAAAGCCCTTCATTCAGCCTGGGTTATGTAATTTGCTACCGGATCTCCTCCTCCTCTCCTATTCAGGGGGAGATTTTTATGGACAGCTTCAAAGATGTTTGACATTTTCTTTCTAGAATTAGACTATATAGGTCATTAATTTAAGTAGGTCAAGAAACTAAATTGTTGGTCACCGGTTATTAAGAATGTCACGGAAGAATTTCTATATACGTGCACAAAGTTCATCTCAACATACCTGGATAAACCAAAGATATAATGTAGTTTACATTTTTAAAAAAAATGAGTTTATTAATGATGGCAGGTTAAAAAAACCCGGCAATATAGTGATGTTCGTGACCATTTTTAGACTATATTTAATATGTGTCCTCCTTTAAACAAAGAGCTATCTATAAAGATATAGGAAAAATTTAAAGCTAAAATATTTTTATTTTTCTTAGCTAAATAATACTTTATGGCTTAAAATATTATATTTAAAAGTTTAAGGCAGATCTGATGGTTTATTTGTTAACCATCTAGCCTCCTTACATGGATATATGTTATTTGAAACAAATTAACGATGCATAGAAGATATTTTAGGATAAAATTTTGCATGCATAAAGGGCTCATTTTATCAAATTTTTGTTCTGTTTATTTTGTTTAGCTGTTCATTCAATATTTATATATTTAAACAATTTTCTGTGGAATTATACACATTTAAAAAAACATTCTCAACAATTCGATCTATAAACAGAAAATATCAGTTCTTTTCCAAAACGGTTCGTTTCGCCAACATTATATAGGACAAGTTTGTGTTTTAGCTGCACATTATTGTGTATAAATCTTATTGCTACGATCCACCTATTTAACGTGAATATATATTTGAAATCCTTCACAAAGACCGGGTGGTAGTGACAGAGTGTGTAGGTTTTTATTCTCGTCATTGAGAGCAAGGTTTCTTGGACTTGCATTGGTGGTCAAGCGGTCAGCGCGCTGGCAGCACATTGCTTTTAGAGTGGGTTCGGTCCTAAGCCCTACATGTATACATGTAGTTACACTCAAGACAGGAGATGATAGGAAACGCCTAGTAAATTGTGCATTTATTCGTTTCTCTCTGCTCCTCACCTTAGCCTCTTTCTCTCATACTTTCTGCATGTGATTGACAAGATAGATATATCAAAGGTCACATATCAAGTATACATAAATACCATATAATAATACAACATTCTATCTATAGGAAATTAAAAGAAAAAAATTCAATGCTGTCTCATACCTGATAGCTACACTTATAAATATACATGATACATTTTAAACATTAACTCGACCTCAAGTGCGATCCAATGTAAAAAAAATTTCTCCCAAGGGAGAAAAACTGGGGCTTTAAGCCGCAAAATGATTAAACGGACGGAGTTCATCTCGTTTTCACCTCAGTTCAATTCATCTACAGTTTATCTCAATGTTGATTACCTTTACAATCTGCTGGGGGAGGGCAGTGCGATCCGTTGACTTAAGTGTCGAAGGACTCCGATATGTCATTCTCTGCGGATTACCTTAACCTTCGATAACGACACTAGTTCAACACTTTGGCCGTATATCAAGTTATTTGGGTACGTTGTTTTGAGAGAAGGCACGCATGCAAGCTCCGTAATGTTAGAAAATTTAAAAAGAAAGGGTTGACACACGTTTTTATATTATATATAATTTATATTTCAAATTTGAATATTATGATAGAATAATGTATAAAATAGTATGGTTATTGTTTTAATGCAGGTAAAATGCTGAGATCATAAATGACACACATGAGGTGATAATCTCTCCCTTAAACTCTCTCTCTCTCTCTCTCTCTCTCTCTCTCTCTCTCTCTGAAAAAATTATAGAACAATTGTAACTCTTACATACATGTACTTTACGACATGCGCATACAAAAAATCAGGTTTCACTGTTTGCCAGTAATGGCTGATTAACTTTGACTTACTGACATCCTAGAAAAGGGGAGGATACGTTTAAATGGGCATTAATTAAGCGTTGGCTGGGTTTAGTTAAATAATCGGTATCTCATCCCTTGACTGTTTGTCTAAGGTTACCCCTGAATTTGTTGATATTACTCGGAAGACGACAATCTACGGTCCATGTGTGGAGCTATTTGTTCATCTACTTGAGGTAAAGCAATCCAGAATAAATATGAAATAGTCGTACCTTTTTTGCACTTTACCTTTTTAATCCCATTGTTCTAGTACACCTTAGGGATTGAATAAAATGCATGCATACGTCTTAAAAAACATGACAGCTATCGTGGTTTTTTTTAAATACATCATACATCAAATCGGTTAAAAAGGGGACAGATTCTACGCGAAGGTGAATTTTTCTATCCCATGTATGAAGGTAAAATTTGATCCTATCGCTTTGACATGCTTCTAACACAGCGTGACTCTGATAGGTTAAAACACACATTCATATCTTTAAAAAAAATTGCAAAAGCTAAAATTGCTTACCTGGCCAAATGTAGATTAGTAATTTCGTATAAAACGGAGAAAAAAATACACGGTCATGCAAAAGGAAAGAATGGCAAGTTCTCATTGTTGACTAAATCACATTTTAGCTGATTGGGGATTTTTGGGAAATTTAAATGCCTGATGTATTCACGGCGCTGTGTCCATCGTGTGGTATTTCACAGGTGATATAAAAATCTCCAGCGCAAGGTGCCCCATGCTACTAGCTCCCACTTCCGTTCTATAATAAGAACGCATTTACAATCTCCGGACTAGAAGTTAGATTGTTCGTTTTTAAAAGATAAAAGGGTAAGGTAACACGACCATTTAGGTTAAGACTCTCCTTTCTATTTATATCGTGATTACTCCCAAGTCAGGTTCACATATATATATATATATATATATATATATATATATATATATATATATATATATATATATATATATATATATATATAGGTTAAGCGTAAACTGTGTCGTTTTTAAAAGATAGTAAATGCGTGTATACATGTAACTTGTTCGTTTTATAAAGATAAAGTATTTACAATATGTGTGGATGACCTTTTCGAGGGGTACAAGGCACAGTAAACAAATAATAAATTAACAAAACCCACGACGAAAATACAACTTTAATCAACTGTTCGCTGAATGTTCATCACATTGAATGCAAAACAATACTAGGATATTTGTAGAGTTTGGGGCTAGTGAAGATATTAAGATAAAAAGGGTAAATTTATGTAAAGTAAAATATAGCGGATAATCTTTCATCAGATATCCTTACTTTGTAAAGTTTAAACCTACCTTCTGGGTTAAAGGATTTTGAAACTTTGTATCTATTAATTGTTCAGGCCTTAGTGAGCAAATAATTAGATAAACAGGGAGGGAAACAGGGAGGGGTGCTTGGCTCTCAACAAAATTTAATTTGATAACATGATCGAACTATCGCTCAGTTTAGAAATAGTCCAAATAAGAAACACAATATACATTATTGTGAAGCTGTGCAGCTTAAAGGATCCTGCTTCAAGCAAAATCATTCAGATATGAGATAAAGTTGGTGCATTTGATACTAAGGAAAGTTTAGTCACAGTCTCAGGGGGGGGGGGGTAAAGGAAAACTGAATGTGTGTCTTTATTTCCCCCTCTTTTATTCCAACAGATTGAAACAAGAGAAAAGCTGTCAATGTAACAGCAAACAGGGTTTTCTTATGTGTGGGCAATATCAATAATTCATTCGTCAACCCTTAATTGATAAACCCTACCTATCCAGAGAAATGGGGTACTCTTTATGCAACATTTTGACACAAAAAATGACTTAGTTCAACAGCTGGTATTTTTTGTTCTTAAATATATGTACAATTGATCTGCAAAACAACAACTTCCATCTTGAAAAATGAAGGTGAAGTTATGTATTTTTTTAATGAATAATCAAAAATCAAAATCAAAGTAATATGCACATCTCTAATATATGTACAATTGGACAAGGATTTTACAAATAGTTTTTTATACCTTGACATTTAATCCAGAAAATTGGTTAACGGTCATTGCACACCGTCTTTCCCAGGCAATGTATAAATAAGTGTAATCCCGGCCATCCCCAAATAAATATATTAAGAAACCGTTACTGTATGATTTTGCGATGTGTTTTCCTGTAAAACTTATCAAGTAAGAAAATAAATGACGTGATAAGTAACAACAAAAAAAGTTGTCGGTGTGACAGTAAACCGAGTTTTCTTTTGTGTGAGCTGTATCCCTAATCCATTTGTCGAACCTAAATTAATAACCACTACCTATCCAGAAAATATGGTGCTCTATATGCATTGATTTGCAAAAAAGTTCAATAGCAAGTATTATTTTGCATAAATTATCAACAACAAAAAATCAAAATCCAAAATATGCACATCTCTAATATATGTACAATTGATCTGCTAAACAACAACTTCCTATCTTGAAAACTGGAGGAGGAGTTATCGGTACAATAGGGATATCCTATATGCAATTTTTTCCAAAAAGTGACTCAGTTCAACAGCTAATACTTTTTAGCAAAAATTAACAAAAATCAAATCCCAAGTAGTATGCACATCTCTGATATAATTATGTACAATTGATCTGCAAAACAAAAATCTACCTATCTTGAAACCTGTAGGAGGAATTATCCGTACAAAAGAGCTTCCCTTTTGGCAGCCGCTCACCCGCCTGCCAGCCATTTTCACTATTTCATGATCAATAACCGGATTTTTCCTATGGAAAACCCGGTGAAAATATTGGTTCACCACAAATTGCTGTACAAGTTGTGAACATTTTTTTCTTTCAAGCGAAAATGATAGGAAGATACGTGCATTTAGAGAATGACGTGTCTTTAACTAAAATCTTTTATTAATAGCCTACAAATTAATTAAAATTAAATTTTACCTTGTTACATGTGTATATCTCTACAGCACGCCTAAACTTTAACGATGTTTGTATGTAAGTTACCATTCGTTTCATTTTGGTAACCGTGAAAATTTTGACGAACAATAAAAAAATTGCAACATATTCTCTGATCAAGTCGTGAGTGTGTTTTGTTTGATTTCCATTATACCTCGGATTATGGAAAGACAAGTAACATAAAAGGATCCCCACTTTATGGCAGTAGCATCGTTCTAGGGTCCTATTTAGTTCCTATTCTCGGCATATTATCTTAGGAGGAGGTCTTTTCATTGAAGTATTTGAAATAAATGTCACTTTGACGGAGATGGTAAATAAACACACGGAAACCAAAAAACATTGGACATTACAATGCAAAATACTTTCACCGATCTCATGTACACAAGAAAAAATGTCTTAAGTTTCCGGTATACATGTACTGTGCACGTGTAACCAGCCATAACTTTTTTGTCAATCCTCAAATTAAAAAAAAAAGATTTAATTTGGCTTCTAGGTGTTCATTTTTTAACGTTTTTCTTAATTCATGTTTTGGGTGGCAAAATAGCAAAGCAATCTTCACAAAATTCTGTTAGATTATCATTTAGTATGGTATATGTTACATGCATATTAACCGGATACATCATATGGTAACCTTCGTTAAATAAAGACCTCACCCAATCTCTCCCTCCCCTCCCACCTTCCGGCCAGGGGTGGGTGCTGGTAGAGCGTTCGAATATTATAGCATTGAATCATGATTTTTTGAAGTATACACTCTCATAACTGCAGCGGTGTGTGCATACAAATTGTGTAACGCGCGTTAAAGCGTTATGAAAATTTGTATGCACACACCGCTGCAGTTATGAGAGTGTATACTTCAAAAAATCATGATTTAATGCTTATATTTACATTTTTTTAACTTCTTGCCTTGTCTGCAAATGTGATTCATACCTCAAAATTCCTATCTTATCCTAAGGGTAAGTTAATATTAATTGAAGAGCCACAATAACAGCCACAAGCGTGAACTTTGATTTTCCCTTGTGACATTGCAATTTACAGCGTTCAACGTTTGTGACGTCATAATAAAACTCGTTATTTTAACCTTTGAGTACCCAGTGATTACTTGTTTCATTTAGAGGCATTTAAAGATCACAGAATTGAATGGAAGAACACAGTAGAATGTAAATATAAGAAATTGTTTGATGCAGGTATTTGTTTCTCATGGTCGAAATCCTAATTCTTGACATGTTAAATAGAAAAGAATTTTAAAATAGATGAACTTCCTGCACTAAACACTATTGCAGTGTATTCCAGGTCATCGTTTCTGTCACTATTCGACAATTCATAAAAAAACAATCCAATACCTGTCGAAGAAGTACAGTCATATGAAATCGATAAATAGGGGGAAAAAATCTAAGGTGTTTCTTCAATAACATGTATTTTAACCGAATAAATTCACAAGAAAGAAAAAAATATCTATTTTTCTATAATTCTAATTTCAGATTTAAAATGGAACACCTGACATCCTTTTTTCAACGTAATTATCCAGGTTAACTCCGAATTAATATTCCGCCGAGGTTAAAATTTTGTTGTAGTATACGATGTTTTACGTACTCTTTGTTTATTTTATTACGTCAAATCTTGTGTAATGTCAAAATATTGTTATATTTACTTATTTTTGTAAATCCAATGACTGATCAACATTGTCGAACTATTATGTGTTAACGTCGTGTTTATTGTAGCGACATTTGTTTTATGTCCACACACAATGAATGTATTGAGAACCGTTATAAATTGAAATAAATTTTAAACAAATTTAATGTAAATATTACAAATTATGTGATCAAATAAACTATAAAATCCACTGTGCGGAAGCATAAAAAACGCTTTAAGGGTATTTAATTACATGACCAAAACAGTATATCTATATTAAAGGAATAAGGATATTGTCTTTTACTAATTAACAATTTTTCATTGTCAATCAGTCCATGACCAACTATGATTGACAATCAATCAATCGAAAATTGTTAATTAATAAAAGACAGTGTTATGAGGTGATCATTGTGGTCGGGTCGTGATCAAATTTTATAAAGCCCTAAAGGCTTTATGATAGATTTGATCACGCTACGATCGTAATGGTCCTCTCATAATATTCAAAGAATGATTAATTGTCCTTATCACTTATACATACATTTTTAATAACTTTCAGCAAATATATGATTAAATAATTGACATTTTCACGTTCTTTTTATTTCAAATAATTATGATGCATACTATGTTTGGGCCAAAACTACGTCATTTGCGTCATTGATGAAATGTAATGAACTATACGTTACAAATTTAATTCGAAGTGTTATCAGATACATTGACACTGGGCTGAGTCTTTCACTGTGTAAAACAGACAGAAAAGCAAAAGGGGCTTGTGTTTACACGGCAGGTCTACATGTATGGTGCAATAGTTGCAAAGAGATTTTTAATGATGCTGAAATTGCTCCTTAAAGAAGACATCCATGAACTGACCAAGTAATTTTACTTATCTGACAGATTACGATTGCGATGTATGAAAAAAGTGTTCTGGATCGTTCCTTTTAAGACGCTCAGCCGACAAACGTGTTCGAGGATCGAATTCTTAACCATCTGAAAGAATTGCACTGACGTAGAAACGAGTTTTTTTCATTGGTGCTAGCACGATAAAGGTCTCTTCTTTCATCAAAAGTCTCCTTAGTTGCAACTTCTTGTGCCTTTTGGACAAGTTATTAACCAGAAATGCCCGCGAAAATGGTATTCAGTAGTTGAATTTCATTTATCAAGGAGATCGTAGTATTGGTATGGAAAATATGGCATTAATATCGAAACCATCTGACTAATTGGTTTCATTAATCTAAGGAAGACTTCTTCAAGTCTTTGGATTGAATTGTACACGTATATATCCCATATATTTGCCATCGACCTTGTACCAGTGTTTGTGGTGAACGTTTGGTATGACGTTATTTTTTATCCCATTTGACGTGTACGTCGTTTAGTTGGCGAACCACAGATAGCAATCTTTTGTGTAAATCCCTTTCCAATCTCTGTTGTTTGAAAGGCTCGAGAATTTTCGATTGCCAGATATAGCCAAATGTGATTCCATCTCACCCCATGTAGAAAGTGCTTACCATCCCCCCCTTCTAAAGCACAACATTTAAAACCGTTTACGAGGTATAGCGTATTGTCTAATATTAGCCATATTGCTCTGTACCAAGTTTCTTTCCTTATAGAAAGTTTTCGCATTTCCCTCCAACAAATATTGATTTCAGGTCGTCGGCTATCGTACAGAAGTAACTGGGACCACTTTCATATCACAGTTGCACGGCTCGACATTTTGATAAGCAGTTCCCGTCCTCAAAATAAATCATTGTTTTGAAATTAGTAGACATTAATTTTCAGGGTTTGATAAACTGTCAATTGCGTAATCATACTAAACCAGGGCTTAATCTTAACGAACCTTAGAAATGCACCCAATAACTGCACTAGCACGACCTTCTCCCTATCGTGATATCAAGGTTAGAGCGACATACAACCAGAGGGCTACGACGTTTCAAGCCAATTGTTTCTTGAGAAATGACATTATTTTTTTCTTTTGGAATTTCGTGTTCGATAATTGACACCGTATTAATTTCTTTCCAGGTTACTTGAGCAAGTCCGGTAACCTCATGTGATCACAACAGTGTTGTGTTTTATTCATCGTTATGTGTTAATTTAAGGAATGGATTTCATAGCTACCTAATTTATACGAGTCTAGTTTGGGTAGTTAACACTTTATAAATCGAGAAGCGGTTCACAAAAAAGCGTACGTTAACTGTTCCAACCTAGTTTATATGAGTATAAATTGGGTAGCCACTGAATTCATTTCTTATTATATAATTTTCTGTTATGAAATTAAGGTAAATTCAAACGTAACTTCAGGCGGATTTAGAACCATTTCAACAAGACCTTGGACTTTCATTAGGACGTAGCTATCTATTTCTTGCGTCAAAGCAAGCTAAAAATGACGCGGTATGAAGCAAAATATGCACCGATTGCGTAGTCTTAGCTCAAAAGCCAGACAAATCTTGTTGATTTCAAAGAGCCATGGCTGAGTGGCTAGCAATGAAATAGACATGCCTACGTCACATTGCTGTTTGACACAACTACCTAAAGTCCAAGCTCTTGTTAAAATGGTTCTATATGTTTTTGTATATATGACGAAGGCAACCTTCTTTATACGATATAAACTATTTTTACAGCCAATCAGAAAGCGCGTTACAAACGAAATCAAATCATCATCAGATGTGATTTGAAACAATTTCAACCATGCATGTATGCGCCTTTTATCATCAGTTAATCTACTGAAATTTTATAATTTGCATAAAAGATAAGTTTTTGAACGAGTCAATCACAATTTGAGTTTGGTGTAGACCATGCAAAGACATTTCTTTTAAGGTACCTTACTTCACAAAGACTTGTATACTTTCAGACACTGTAACAAAATGGCGATTTAAACATGTTGTTGAATTGTTTGTAACACTCGATTAAGTTACATAATTTCACAGCTTAGTAGTTAACTACCGGGCCCGTGCGCGGATCCATAACATTTTTCCAGGGGCGGGGGTAAGGGGGGCAGTCCGAAAGATATATGTTTTGCTGGGAAGGGGGCCGAGGCGTATTTGCGATAATTTTACAATGTAAATTCAATAAATTTTCATTTTCCAGGGGGAGGTCGGGACCCCCCCCCCCCCCCCCCCCCCCCACACACACACACACGATCCACGCATGGGGCTTGTGAACCGCAGATCAAAGGTTCGAATTCGACTGGGTCTTTTTTAATTTACTGAAATGAATTTTTGAAAATCACAATTTTTATCCCAAAATGCTTACGTTTTTTCCTATTTGACTTAATATACTTCTTATGCGTCATGCTATCACAATCAAGTAATTTCTGTTAATTTGATAAACAGTGAGCCACCTAAATATAAACTGTTATATTTCTCCCAAGTAAATTTAAAAAATAATTCTTCATGTTCTAACCTAACCCATGTCTAGTACAATCGTTGTTAAAAATAAATTCTTCGGATGAAGTAAAATACGGATTTACTTTTAAATGTACCCGAACAAAATGAAGAGAAACAAATACAATGCAAAAAGCCTATCTACAGATGTTGTTTTTCTCACCACAATGAAACTGACTGATTTTTTAAAGAGAATAATATACCTTAGATTCAAGGAAAGATTAGGTGTCGCCTTAAGCGAAACGGTGGTTGAGCAGGTTTTTTTTTTAAAGCAGTGTAAGCTACAATATCTCAATACATTAAAGAGTCGTAAAATCATTACAAACTCATAACAAACCTGGTTTATTGGCAACAAATTGCTGTTTATGGACGATAAAAAATCTTTCAAAGTGTACTGTGTATCTTAGGTAGCTAGATCTTTATGCCAATATAATTCCATCTCATATTTCATACTTTTCAAAATCATGAACATTAAGGGCTATCTATGATCATTTTTTTTATTTAGATGTTATCCGTACCTAGAAAGAGGAACATCCCTCCCTCCCTCTCCCTCTCTCTCTCTCTCTCTCTCTCTCTCTCTCTCTGTTAAACTTTGTTAAACATCATTCTTTTGAATGGTATCACCCAGATGATTGTCATATTTATAAATCTTACCTTGAACTTAAAGACAGTGAAAGTATGAAGATTTTGTATGTAAAGTTATAACTTATTTTAGCGAAAAATATGTAGAAAGGATATTGCAACCCTTTCTTTTAAGACAAACACAAAGTTTACCTAAAAATTCTTCTTCTTCGATTTTATGAGTTTCATAATGCAATAAGTAGAATAGTTCCAACTTTTTCCAGGCTGTATACACAAGGTCAATAGCTTGCACTTTTGTCGAATCGAATTGTAGTAAGTTGTCAATAAATCGTTTGGAGGTGAACTTTGAGTAGAACAAAACAAAACATCTGAACGACTCTGATATTTGTTTGGTTTCGTGTTATTGTAAAGATTCCAAAAAAACCAACCGGACAGTGTATGATTTTTATCTCGGAGATAAAATACGTATGAATTACTGATGAAACTGTGGAACAAAAAAGTCAGATATTGTTGACGATCTGTCAATTTGCTATGAGTTGTCACAAAAAGGTACTAAAAAAGTAATCTATCCTTCACTAAATCTTAACCCGAATCAACCAAGGAAATGAAAAAGCCACCAAGATATCGAGATAAACACAGCATGAAATATGCGGTAATAAGATACGCTTCTGTCTCACGAAGCTCTGTTTTGAATATGACCGAATATATCATATTTTCTACTGGTGTTGCCATGCGTAATGCCAAAACAAAAAAAGGAAAGCTCAAATGAGCACCTTTGTCAACAAATATTTATCACTCCGTTAAGTAGCTGGCATCAACCGATGGTTTATTCATGCTGAAAATGGGCCAAGTAATTGCCCCGATAACCGTATCGAGTTTAAGAATACGGAAGAGATGGTTCTATTTGATTAAGGTTATTGACTTGTTTAGGGTAATTATTACCGGAAGGAAAAGGGGAAGCGTGAACGACCATGACCTCATACACAAAGTCCATGAACGCATGGTCACTATAGACGCATACACAAATCATGTAACATTTAAAGTACATTCTTAAGGGCAAAAAACAGTAAAGCAATTTAACCTTTGCATGACGAGATTATTTGTGAAATCGTGAAATTTGTCGTCCTAACAATGGTTTTGGGATTTATGTTTTGTTGTTGAAACTAAACCCCATTGCTCGAGTTTTTTGGTCATCTTTTGGAAGATAACTCTTGGTTTTTTTTTTAAACTGTACGCAGTTTTTGTAGGAAAAAAATAAATAACTTATCACATTGGTGCGGGGACGTGTGATTTAATGTCTTATCGAAACAAACCATTCTAATAAGCCAATGTGGTTTGTATTAAGGTCACTTTAAATAGTGGTTGTCAAAAAAAGTTGGTTTGCTCTCTTCCTACGCAGTACTTTGATTGGTACATAACAACATTATTTGTGTCTCCTTTAAAGGAGCAATGTCACGATTTTAGCTAAAAAATTTCAATTTTGTTTTTCAATCTTATTCATTAATACAATAGTTTATTAAGGAATCGTATATGTATATGTAATGGTCAGCCAAAATTTCAATTCCAGTTGTCGAGTTATAGACAAGATGTTGAGCTCACAGTTCTTTGTTAAGTTAATATGGCTCGTGCATGCTAAATTTTTGTTTATATTCAATTTGGTTTCTAAAAAGGTCTGATTTTATTCTGTTTGATAGATTGTTATGAATACCAATAAACAGTTACAAGTATAAGGAGAGGCAAAGTTGTTTTAAACCAGATTTTTTTTTCTATTCAGCAAACTATATGTAAACAAAACATGAAGTTAAACGAGCTTTGTTTACATATTAAAATTTTATGAGTTATGTATTTTGAATATTACTCGACGGCTATTACGAAGTCTAACATTTCAGATGAATTTTAGCAATACCCCGATTAAACATTACATACATCAAAAATGAAAAAAAAAAACAACATAAAATTTGAACATTTTCAGCTCAAATCGGAGTCATGGTCCTTTACTTTAAAACTTTATGGTGGTAAGATTTCAGATGAATTAAAGGTTTATTGAAGTGACAAGGGAAGAGCTTTCACACATTAAGAGTCATAATATAGACTTTTGTTCTGATATGGATTTTATTTCTATTTTGGGACCCACAGAAGCACTTAAAGTTTAATTAAGTTACTGTATACTGTAAACCAACATTAATTCGCGTGGGAGAAATTTTCGCGACGTCGGCGAAAGCCTCGTCATTCTGAATATTTCTCGCCGCGAACCAATCCTTGTAGTATAATTGTTATAACAGCACGGATCTGGACGAATGTTGGTCGCGAAAAAATAGTCGTAGCGAACTACTTTATTCCCAGGAAATTGCGAAATAAAGTGGTCGCGATTAAAAGTTGGTTAACTTTATAGTATTCACAGTTCTATTTTTAGTATTTAGGTAAATGTAAAGATAATTGTAAAAGAATAATTTAAATTAAGAAAGTGACTGTTTCTTTGTAATAAGGATAGGGGCCTTTTAAATTCCAAGTTTTCTAGTACATAATTATCTTAATTTCCTTAACCTTCTAATCTAGTGCTAAACATGTACTATATATATTCAACCAGAAAATATGTGAAACTAACTTGCCACCCATTGGTTCAAATTATTTTAGATTAGAATTGTTAAAGTTTTTATTTATATTTTGTATAAACATGTATAAATAATATTCTTTAAATACTATAATATTGCAAATCGTTTTTTATCCGAACAAAAAATATTATCATTTGTTCTAACATTTATTCCCAGTTTTAAATTTTACCAATATTTGATGAAAAGAAATGGTTAAGATAGTCTTGATCACGTCACTTTTACGTATAAGCTGGCTTGGCAAATTATTTCATGAATTTTGGTAACGCCAAAAGCATACAAGTAAATTGATTCATATAATACTATGACCTTTTTGCAGGATATTAAAGATATGAAAATCAACACTCAATAACAAATCAAAATATCTTTGAATTGAAAACTCTGACAAAAATTAAGAAAATTCTAACCGCATATTATCAATTTAATACACATACACAACATATAAGGGTAAGAAAACGCTAGGAAATAATAAATCTTTGGTGACGCCATATACATACACCCTGATTATTAGTAGCAATATCCGATAATATTTAGACATTTGTCGTGATATTTTGCATACATTAGGCAAATTTTAATAGACTGTCATTTAGAATTATCAATATGTGTACTAGAAGCGTATTTATAAACTTTACACATACATAAAAGAAAGAATTTCTGAACATTTTGCGGTGTATCCTGTTCCTACTTCGACGTTGCATTTTTAAAAGTTCAAAGATCTTTGGGAGGAGCTCGGATAGACCTAATAAAATACCAGGGCAATGTTTGATATAAATTAAAACTTATGGCTTATCAATGATGGACTTTTAAAAATTCGTAACATTTTCTTTTTAAAAATGACATAGCGTTAAGATTCTAAACATTCACTTCAGTATCATAACACATGCTGGTGCCGCCTTTAACGGTAAGTTGACAAATATCGTTCCTATTAAATATATAGATAGGCGTATCTGACATGCCCTTAGTTTGCGTCATCAATCTATGAACGATACAAAAATATTATTTATTTTAATAAAGCATAATTAACCTTGATTGATGAAAACTTTGGAACCATAATAATTATTATTTGAATTCGTGGAGGTTCAATAATGGTGGACTTCGCCGAAGTTAAATCTTCATGAATTCATTGATAAATGATTATCCAAGTGAATACTTGTACATCTACGTCTCGTATTTGTGCTATGTTCCCAGTTTTTCAGTATGTCAAGTTTACCGCTTGTAAAATTGTTTTCGATATCTGGATATACTTTCAGCAATAATTTTTTTTTACCAAAGAGCATGATAATAATATTAATATAATAATAATAATATTAATTAATTATTACATAACAAATAATGAAAGAAATTGCGCCACGCACTCTGGTATCCCTTAACAATGTGATTTTACTAAGTAATGTTTTGACCTTTTTTGTTTATCGAGGTTTTAAATCGTACACTATTATCATAGTTACATGGAGGCCAGAATGACAACATGAAGAAAAATTATCCTTAGAATTTACCATCAAAGGTTAATTGCAGAGAGCAACTCCCTCTGCCTGTCCAAAAAGCCATTTCGAACTGATAACATTAATCATAATCCTAACCTACATGAATCCTAGCCCAACACTGCACATCGAAAAACTCCTTTTGGAATAGTTCTTAGAAGTGCATGGTTTTGTGGGTAGGGTAGCGGAAGAGAGAATTGTTAATAAAAGATCATTTTATTTCTTGTGCAATACTCCATTTAGCTCCCACCTTTATTATACAACAAAGAAAAGTAATTAAAGAATCGTTGAAGAGCTTGAATTGTTTTAGCCGGAATCTATAGTTGAGGTCAATTGAATGCGAAACCCATACTTACAAGTTAGAATTATATTTATGTCTTGTTCATAACATAATATACCAACATGCCACAGTGCCCATCGATGACTAGTGGCAACGTTTTTAAAAGTCATTATTTTTAAAGTGGTTTCACAATTTACACAAATATATCATCTTTCGTTTCCGATTTTGTGATCTTCTGACGCTATCCTGGCCAAAATGTCGAGATGGGTAAGGCTAAGGATCGCTGAAAGATGACAAAGATCATACTGTACGCAGTTTTATCATAATAAAAAAAAACTCTCCTAGAACTAAAAAAATACTAGTCTAGAAGATATTTATTCACATATCCGGGAAAAGGAGTTTAATCGTATGTCATGTTATGGCTGACACACCTTACGTAATGTGGCTTTCTATGTTACCAGAATTACCGAAACAGCATTATTGAAGAATAAACATTGCCCTTGAGATATCAATTCTTGACAAAAAAGATCAAGTTCTAAATCTTATAGTTCATATGTCCTTCAACGTTGAGTATTGTGGGCATGCGCAAAGACGTTGAAGTATTTAAAGAAAGATTAGTGCTTTAATGAGGTAAAAACCCAAGTATGTATTGGAGTATGTGTAACATTATAGTGCATTTAAAAACGACGGAATTTTTTTTTATAAAATTGTGTTAAAAGGGCTATAGATATGCAAATCACAGAATAAGCTGGCTAAAAATGTCCTAATTATCTTAAACGGCGTACGTCGAAATTATATGCTTTGTGATTACTATAACAGTACTGTTTCACCTAGATATATTATCTGGTTACGAAACTCGGAACATGGATATTTGTATATTGATTAATTTTACAGATGATGATCGACCTATATATTAATGAGAAATATTATTCGAGATTATGTACTAGTCTACATAAAATTTAACGATTTTTCGACTTTTACTATTTTTTAGAAAAATGAACTTTCATTAAATAAAAGAGTAAGGAAAATAAAGGAAAATACGTAAATTGTGTCTCTCTTTTTTCAGGATTAAAAATATTTGAAAAATCAAATCAAAAATCTTATCGCCACCGCTCTATGCTCATAATGTCCACTTGAGATTGGGGAAATATATGGAGCTTGCATCTATATATTTTTGTTTTCAATGAAAACATCATTTGTTTATCTGAATGAGGTTTAGTAAAAAACTATGTATTGTATGGTCTTGCAAAGAAACTTAATACAATCAACGACGTCATAATCTGCAGTAAGAAATAATCTACATGTACAAATTATTTGTAGTGCGGTCCCTTTGGTCATAAGTATTTTGATGTTAAGATGAAGCAAGGAAAAGCAAAACATTTGATAAATGTTTTTCTCTCTTTTAAGGATATTCAGAGGACGGAGTTCAAGGAAGTAATTGTAATCGTAATGAGAGCCAACGTTGTGAGAATGATGGACCTTCTGTCTTGAATAAAGGTGGGCCATAATTGATCAGTCTGAGAACTCATTTTAAGACCGTTATATGTCTTCTGGTCTGTTTTGCTTAACTTATCTGTAGGCTCACTATTAAGACTTTTTATGGCATTGTGTCTGTCGCCTGTCTGTCTGTTTGTCAATGATTTACAATGTAAAACGTTTTGTGTGTAAAGATAATGATAAACAACATGAATATTAAGGAAAATACCGGCATTTACATGTACATGTAAAACAAAATCGATAACAATTTGACCAATAAAGTTGAAACTTGTGTGGAAGCATCTAGTCAGGTAGTGTAGATTGAAGTTTTTTTAATGAATAATCCCTGGGGCTAAGGTGGGGCCACAATGGATAATTATATTTTCACGCAAAAGTTACTGTATATACATGTATTACACTCTCATGTAGGAACATCCTTCTACCCAAAATCTTCAATGTATTACTATGCAAGCATCGGGATAAAGTTTTGATTCTACATTGTTCACACTGTGGTCTCTGGCAATTCTTGGACCCCAGATGGGATTCAGTTTGCTAAACTTACTATGTAAAATCTTCTCATGAAATGATATGTGATTATACTGGGGCCACGACGAAGTGTTAGAATTTAAAATTTCAATTATTCAAACCATTGCCTCAAAAACTAAACAGTTTCCTATTCAATCTGGGCTCTCTGGAGTATGTGTATGTGCGGGAAAACCCCCCTTAACAGTATTCTTTTTTAGGAACTGCAATGCTACATCTGTTAATAATATTGAATAATTATTTATTAAACATCTTAATTATAGTTTTCAAACAAAGACCACTGGCACAACACTGGGATCCCAAACGGGTTCAGTGTATATCACAAGTTTATGTAGAGAACATTTTTAGAATATTTAAAATTTAAATATTCTATATTGTTCATACAAGTTTGTATTTGTTTTCAAAACGCTGCTCATTTTAGATTTATGATTATTGTTGCTTAGGTGGGCAATGTGGCTTCTTGTTGCGTCTTTGGATGCATAGTTTGGCATTCATGGCATTCATTGTAACGAAACCTCTTTTTATGATCAACATAAAAGCAGCCCAACTTTGTTAACAATAGATAAATAAAAACAGGAAAATTATGAACGACCAAAGTAATGAAGGCTGACTGCTGCGTTTGTTTAATTCCGTTAACCTTCAGTGTTGTCACTTTTCATAATCTTGGCGTAGAGTAATTGTCCATATTAGTTAAAAGCAAGGTCAAGGTTGCTTAGATGTCAAGGTTAAAATAACATTATTGTCTATACCTCACAGATATCCCTTTAGCTTATGTGGTCACCATCGATCAAATTGAAATTCATCAAATCCAAGCGCAGCGGAAGTAAATTTACCTCTACTGAATGCCAATTCTTATTTACTCAACAACACAGTTGTGACCATGGACATAATATTTGGCCCAAAGATAATAATTGTTTTCATCCGCATTTTAATGCATGCCACATTTGTCAAATGATAAACCCCTGCCAATTAAGTATAAAAAACTTTTTAATATGTCTTACCCCATTGTAGGGCTATTACCTGTTAAAAAATTAATCCATAGAACATGAAAAAGGAGGTTTTTTTATAGATTCGAGTGGAATTTTATTTTGTATAAGATTATGGTTTTTCCATAAACTAAACATACGACTCAGTATTTTACTTACGTACGACTTAGTATAAAATGATTACGTACCTACGATTTAATAGAAAAATATCAAATAACAGCAATATGCTTCCTTAGTATTTAACAATTTCGTGATTAAGAAACAGAACACATCTTTTCTTCAAGAATTATTATATTTCAGTTCAAATAAGAACCATTTTACCAAGACCTGGAACTATCGGTAGGATGAAACTATCTTTTTCTTGCATCAAAACAAGTCAAAAAATGACGCTGGTTTCAAGTGAAATATACATAGATTGCGTAGTCCTTGCGCGGATCTAGAGGGGGGGTCGGAGGGGTCCCGACCCGACCCCCCCCCCGGAGATTTATTAAATTTAACAAAGTAAAATTATCGCAAATATGCCTCTGACCCCCCCCCCCCCCCCGGAAAACCTAATTATCCTTAGGACCCCCCCTCCTTAAAAAAATTTCTGGATCCGCGCATGTAGTCTTAGCTCAATAGCCAGAAAAATCTTGTTTATTTCTAAGAGCAATAACTGAGTGGCCCTGAATTTGCGATATAAATTGTATACATAAATCTGCGTGTAATCGAAGCGCGTTGTCGTACTGTTTGACTCGACGTTTGGTTTTCCAGACATGCAGAACTTTCAATTCAACGCACACAGGCTCTTAAGTCCGAACGGAAGACGGCTGGGTTCAAAACAAAGTCGACAAAATCAGAACACTTGCTTCTTTTGAAGGTCATTGGCCACAATATTTGTACTCCTTAGAGAATTAGATAATGACTTCAGTGCAGCATCATATTCCTTTTGCACCAAGAACTACCTTTCAAAAGAGCACTTTATTGATGTCCTGTCAAACGTCTGTGTTTTTTTTTCTAATCAATACGCCCTTAATAGGATTATGATTAACTGTCAGTTTCACTTACTGGACCAAGTCTGAAAGCGAGATTTGTTGCTCTAGTTACTAAAGACAATTGCAAGTTTAGAAGTATTTAGTGCAGAATCCCCTCCTAAGGTTTTTTGAGTATATTTTGTAATTGTTTCATCCAACCATTTTCATATCGTGATAATGTCATCTTCATATCTTGATTTACGCTTTACTTTATAAACTTTTCATATCAATACCATGGGCTACACAGTCATATTTTACAATAGGCCAAGATGACAAGCGGCAAGAAGACTTATTTACACCAGCCATACCCTTGAAAATCATATCGTTGCTCAGAGATTATATATAACAACATTTTATTAAAATGATAAAATGGTGTGTTTCACCCGACAAGTAAGTATTCAGTTTTTAAATTGAATAAAAATATGGAAAAAGGAAAATGTTTATTATGGAAAATGCGAAAACATCAACAGCAATTGCAGTTACACTGTACTAGTATAAGATCCTTAATAAATGGAACCATATCGCCTATTTGATTGATTTATGGAAACTATCTCTCAAAGGGTGCAAAATAATACCTATATGTATGCATGCTACGGAGTAGATTTATTTTGACCACCGACCGACATTCCGGAGTTATGTACTCCTCTTAGGATTTCGGTTATTAGTGTTTTCCCTTGTTTCCGGTGTCAGTCAATATACACGTGTTGTGGTTGTTATGTACTAATCGGCGCATTGTCATTTTAAATATCTTACAAAATGGATACTATTTAGGCGGGGAAAAAGAGTTCAGTGTAACAGTTATTAATTGAATAGTAGGTCAAACATGTTTGTTGAAAGCAAAATAGTTATTGACAGAACATTAGGAAGCTTCAATAGGCGTAATCGGCTTGGAGGATACAATAAATTCAGATTTGTTTTACCTATAAAAGTTACCTGTATTGTTAATCAGGACACAAACGACCCATAGTCTTAATTCTACGACATCATCCTCTTCAAAATGAGGAAACACATTTGCATAACGCAGTCCTTCGAAAGAATGGCCTATTGGACAAGTTAGATAACGATGCCTTTTCTGCACTGAAAATCAATACAGTAACTTTAACTAGATTGATTACGATTTTGATGATATAAAAACTATATGATTGAGTTGTATAATTTATATGTAAAAACTGTTTAAATAATTAAAGAATAATGACAATCACCATACCGCTTTCACAGAAAATATCGGAAAGACATTTTTCAAAGATATAAAATGTACAGTATCTGTCGAGAAGCAATTTTAACAGAAATACCTTGAATCGGCAATTTATAAAATAATATTTCTCATAAGAGTCAATAGGCATTGACAACTTACATGAATTATGCAATATATCATAAAACTAATTCAATCATATCATATTCAATCATAAAACTAATTCAATATGATTATGATATTTTCAAAATTTTTGGGTAAGAAAATGGTCTATTAACAGTCATTGTTTTAACGTTACATCAAATCTTTATGAAATATTGTTGTACACTTCAGTATATGCTTGTTTAACAGACATGTACATATGATATTGATAAAAATGTTCAAATCTTTATTCACTTCATTAGTGGTAATTACACAGGACATGTTCACTTTTATAAATGGTGCAACACAGTGACCGAATTTGCAGTCTATTTTTTATTTCCCAATATCTTAATCATTGTGTAAGTTTTACATGATAAAGTTCATTGCTTTTTAGCTCACCTGAGCTGAAAGCTCAAGTGAGCTTTTCTGATCACATTTTGTCTGTCGTCCGTCCGTCCGTCCGTCCGTCTGTCTGTCTGTCCGTCCGTCCGTCTGTCTGTCTGTCCGTAAACTTTTCACATTTTCAACATCATCTGATTTCAACCAAACTTGGCACAAAACACCCTTAGGCAAAGGGGATTCAAAGTTGTGAAAATTAAGGACCACGCTCTTTTTAAAGAGGAGATAATTGGCAATTATTGGAAAATTTTGAGAAATTTTCAAAAATCTTCTTCTCAAGAACCATTTGGCCAGGAAAGCTGAAACTTATGTGGAAGCATCATCAGCTAGTGTAGATTCAAAATTGTGAAAATCATGAACCCCGGGGGTAGGGTAGGGCCACAATGGGGGGTCAAATTTTTACATAGGAATATATAGTGTAAATCTTTAAAAATCTTCTTCTCAGAAACTAATCAGCCAGGAAAGCTGAAACTTATGTGGAAGCATCCTCAGCTAGTGAAGAATCAAAGTTGTGAAAATCATGACCCCCGGGAGTAGGGTGGTGCCACAATGGGGGGTCAAATTTTTACATAGGAATATATAGAGTAAATCTTTTAAAATCTTCTACTAAGAAACTAATCAGCCAGGAAAGGTGAAACTTATGTGGAAGCATCCTCAGGTAGTGTAGAATCAAAGTTGTAAAAATCATGACCCCCGGGGGATGGATGGGGCCACAATGGGGGGTTGAATTTTTACATAGGAATATATAGAGTAAATCTTTTAAAATCTTCTTCTCAGAAATTTAACAGCCAGGAAAGCTGAAACTTATGTGGAAACACCCTCAGCTAGTGTACAAGTAGAATCAAAGTTTGTTCAAATCATGACCCCCGGGAGTAGGGTGGTGCCACAATGGGGGGTCAAATTTTTACATATGAATATATAGAATAAATCTTAGGAAATCTTCTTCTCAGAAACTAATCAGCCAGGAAAGGTGAAACTTATGTGGAAGCATCATCAGCTAGTGTAGATTTAAAGTTTGTTTAAATCATGACCCCTGGGAGTAGGGTGGGGCCACAATGGGGGAGGTCAAATTTTTACATAGGAACTTATAGAGTAAATCTTTAAAAATCTTCTTTTCAGAAACTAATCAGCCAGGAAAGCTGAAACTTATGTGGAAGCATTCTCAATAAGTGTGGATTCAAAGATGTGAAAATCTTGACCCCTGGGGGTAGGGTGGGGCAACAATGGGGATCAAATTTTTACATAGGAATATATAGAGTAAGTCTTTAAAATCTCTAAAACTAAGTAGCTAGGAAAGATGAAACTTATGTGGAAGTATCCTCAGGTAAGGACTAAGTAGATTTAAGTTTGTTCAAATCATGATCCCCGGGGGTAGGATGGGGTCACAACGGGGAGGGGGGAGGGAAGCAAATTTTTGACATAGGAATATATGGAGAAAAATCTTCTACAAAACCATTTGTCTAGAAAATCTGTATCATGACCCCAGGGGTAGGACAGGGTCACAACATTGGGGGGGGGGAACAAAATTTATATAGGAATATATAGGGAAAAATCTTTTAAAAATCTTTTTCTAAAAAACATTTGCCTAGAAAAGCTATAACTTTCGTGAAACGACCTCAGATAATGTAGATTCAAATGTGTTCAAATCAAATTTTTGAGGAGTAGGGTTGGGCCATATTGGGGATCCAATTTTAGAAAGGAAAACATTTTAAATATTCACAAAAGCTGAAATGTTATGATATATATTTTTACTTATATGCAATCATTTTGACATATTACTGTTTAGACTTTGGCCCCTGAACAATTCTTGGGCCTCACAAGGGGTTCAGAGTTTGATGAAGGTTTATATAGCATATATAAACAATTGTTTAGAATCTTTTTAAGAACTGCAATGTTCAACATGTGATATGACTATAAAATCATCCTGTTAGAAAAGGGACTAATGATAATAAACAAAAATATCCAGGGGGGGGGGGAATAAATTTTTATTTATACAGGATCTACATGTATTATACTACATTGTCCAGATAGTTTGTATTATGACTCCATTATGCTGATTTTATCATACCTATTGGTCCTCAGGTGAGCGATGTGGCCCATGGACCTCTTGTTTCCTCTCTTTTTAGAAATCATTTTTTTCCCCGGATGGTCTGAACAAAAAATTAAGGGTTCTTGAATGTCATTTTAGTCTGCCTTCTTTGAGAAATCTCGTGGAAAAGGTCAGAATAATAATGGTGCTTTGTTTACCTCTTCATTCGTTAGAAAAGATGACAATTAATATAAAAAGATGATATCTAAATATGGATACAATGTATCTTGACTGTGCAAAGAAGTCTGAAATAGAACTAATCTTTGGGATTATATTTCTGTGAATCTTATCTTTGACTGCGTTGCTTTTAGAAATTATCTTTTCATGACCCTCGTCTAGCAAATATGCCACTTAGCTATATCATTTTTCTTTTCATGGGCGCGTTGAATTTAAGAAGGAACAACAATACTCCGACCATGGCCGTATTGAATTATGACCAAGCATAAATCAATACCATCCAAGAAGTACCTCTATACGTCATCCGCAACTGTGTTCCAGACATTCATACAGTCTGTGACTTTACTGTAGAGACATTACTACGTTTTATTGTGACCTAACAGATCATACATGACTAAATTCGCCAGGTGTGTTATTATAATAATTTGTTCTAAGATTATTGCGTAGACCCTGAGGTCCACGCAGAAATTATATAAGCGAGGTTAAACCGGATGCTATGGGGAAAATTCAGCTTGCGCATGAGCTAGCCTGGTTCCTGCGTTAACATAAACCTTCAATATCCTCATTGAGTGCTTAAAAAATACTTATTTTATTATTAAATGTTTAGAACCTTTTATCGTATAAAAATAGTTATTTGTAGTTTTAATTATTCGTTATAAACGCATATAAACAGTTCCTAGTGACTGTCATAGTCAATTTTGTTTTCAAGCTAGTATTTTGTAAGCAACTGTTACACTAAAATGTAACGAAAACAAGGACTGACTTGTTTGAATGACAAATAATCATGGGATTTGTATCTATAACAGTCTACATGTAACATAACAGCTGCCACTCAAATTGTGGTTGACTATTGGAAATATCTTTATGAGGCATTATTTAACAAAGCAGATAGAAAAATGAAACTTTAAGCTCAGAGTGTGAGCATGTCCCTTTAAGTGGTTTTATTATACTTAGCGTTTTTACTATCATAAAAATTCTCGGATCTGTCGTATTATATATTTGTACAATTTAAATAAATTTTAGATGTTAAGATTGCTGATTACAAATCTTGGTTAATTGAGTATAATTATTTAATTAAACATTATGGTACAGTCCGATACAATTATGTGAGTTGGTTTTTTTTAAGATTGTTCTTAAAAGGACAATTTTTAAAGCTTTATATGCCGTATTTAATAAATGTTTTTAAGACACTCAGATATATTTGTAATCTTGTTGCCTCTCTGAAAGTTAAAAAACAATTTCATTCAAACGCATTTAAAATTTCGAAAATAATTTTCAATTTAATTTAATATTTTAACTGTCCGATGCTGACAGTAAACGCACAAATTTGAAATATTCATTGAAACGTTTTGTTTAATTTCCTCTCACATCCAGGCTGAAAGTGGTGATCTGAATGAATGTTTTTAATATTGTTAAAATTTATTTATCTGTAAAGAAAGTTCTATAGGACAAAATCTATTTTGACTACGTAAAATATAAAGGTATTTTAATATGCTATACAATAATATTTTGTTACATGTAACAAACGTCCTGTCATTTAAAAATAGCTGATCATACTGATGAACTCTTTGGGTCTACTTTGATAAGATAAATGGTCGCCTTGTACTAGGATATAGTGTGATACACCGGGTCTTTATATTTGGTTCCATCTTTGATGATTTATTTTAGCAGTGGTTTGGAGGATCCTATTAGAATTTTCTAGTTGGCCATATCAGAGAAATATTTGAACGAGGAAGTAAAAAAGGAAATATGGGTTGATGATGAATAATGTAGCGTTAATCATAATGGAACGAATTTGTATTCAGCAATTAACACCATTTTTTCAGGGGTCTCAGCACTTATATTGGTTTATAAATCCAAGCTTTTACAAACTATTATAATTACAGATAAAAGGTTTCTTAGATATGCTAAAAATTCATCACAGACGATAAAAAGAACATGAGATATTTAAATTAAAGCAGTATTAGAATTGTTCCTATCGGAAATCAATTTTCGTAATGCCAATAAAATGCTCATACATAAATATAAAGGATAATTGGCCCCCTTTAAAAGAGAAATAACTCCTGCTGGGAAAAAAAGTTGTGGGAGGGGTATGCTTTTGACCCGTCCGTCAGTCTGCCTGGGGTTTTTTCTATTGTCAGCATAACTCTTAAACTGCTGCACCGAATTTCGTAAAACTCTGCAGGTAATATGGACAAAATGTGTAAATGTGCACATTACCAGGAAATTTTGATCTTTTTTCTTTCATGAAATGTTGTTCCTTTTATACATTGATAGAATTTTGGCCAGTCGTTTAAAACAATACATAACAGTTTCTTAGCAAAACTTTCCTTAACCAGCTGTACCGAATTTCTTGGAACTGTGTAGGTACATTGTATTTAGGAACAATGTTTAAATGCGTATACATATAATCATGGAAATTCTGAGTTCTTTTTCCCCTGGAATCGTGTCTCTTTTGAACTTAGAATTTCGGCCCTTATTGAATATAGCACTAAAAAACAGCATATCAGATCAACCCTTCTTTACTGACTGCACGGAAGTTATAAAAACTTCATACACAATAAGGACACAACGCGTATACCAATGTGTGTACATTACCAGGAAAGGACAGGGGCGTACAATGTGTTAATATCCCCCATTTGGAGCAATAAAACTGAACCTTTTTCAAATGTTGCTCAAAGATTTATTTTGGGCTTGTATTCATTGTTTATACCATACATTTCGCGATGCATGTCAATAACGTGCCTTCATTCTGTAAACACAAGAGGTATAGGTTTCCAAATTAAGACACACGATTAAATCTTGTCCATTTACTGTGCTAATTGGAAATTTTTGGGGTCTAGACTTCAAAGTACTTTTATTAAAAGGATAAATTTGTATTCTTATTTTATTATTGATTTATCAGAGTGGAGTCTAGACCCAGTATGGTTCATATTCGTAGTTTTCACAATAACTAATAACTATATTTAAATTTGTTAAACCATAAATGTTATTATGCCCGGTCCATATCTTTCTTATTGAGAAATATTGAAAGTTTATACTTCACAAATAGTTTGCTTATGACCTGAGGGTGTGTCATGACCTTGACCATTCGGGCAAGGTCAAGGTCACTGGTAGGTATAGTGCAAAATTCGTGTCCAAACATATCTTTCTTATGGAGAAATATTGTAAGTTCTTACTTCACACAAAGATTGTATATGACCTGTCTTTCTAATGGAGAAATATTGGAAGTTCTTACTTCACACAAAGATTGTATATGACCGGGGGGGGGGGGGTGGTCATGACCTTGACCCAAGATCATTTGGGCAAGATCAAGGTCTTTGTTAAAAAATGCTTAATTTCTGTAGACTCGGTCATGTCTTGTATTAATGGAAATAATTAGAGGTACATCTCGACACAAAACTTGTTTGTCAAGACACATAAAATTAAGTGTTAGATTCTTATCCCCGTCCACCCCACTGAAAAAAGCCCTCCCCGAGGGGATTATTTTCTCTTTTATTTATTGTATTTTATTTTTTTTTAAAAATTGTATGGAAAACATTGTTGAGAAAAAAAAATCGGGCTCGGTATACCAAACATTCAAACCATGTAATGGCTGCTGGACATGTAGACTTTCGTTGATTCCAGTGATGTTTGTTATCATAAGAATGCAAATGTCTTTATGCATTAACAGTTAAGTTGAAATAAAAGGGAATTTAAACAATAGAAATTTATTTTGTGTACTCATATTACCATGAAGAATTAAAAAAAAAATACAGCAGTTTTTATTGATAGAACATGGACGGTTAAATAGATAGCATCCATCCTTTCTATAATAGAGAAAATACTTGAGTTTTGATTTTTTCTTAGCGGGGGGTACCATTTGTGAGCTTGTTCACAGTACCTCTAGTTAATTTTTGCGCTTTAACTTCCTTTAACAATTTTTTCTTTTTTTTTATATACGTAATATAATTAAATGTATTTTGAAAATATACAAAACCTATCAGATTACGACCAACAATTATAATACATAATGTTCTTGCCCAGTACAAAAAATGTCAAATAACAATATTAATAGCGCTAGAACTGTCACGTGTTAAGGTACTGTGGTTTCATTAATATTCAAGGGTATCAATTTTCGTGGATAAAGTGAAAATCGCAGTTTCAAGGATACGTAAATTCGTCGCCAATGACCCTATTCAAGTAGAAATTGAACTTCAATGAACATTTAATTTCATGGATAAACTTAAGAACGAAATCCACCAAAATTGGTATTCAACGAATATTAATGAAACCACCGTACCTCGCTACACCTACACCAACTTTTTAAGACGCTACGTCACAAGATGGCGATTTAAATGTTTAGTTAAACTCTTTATATCGTTCGATTGGGTTGTATATCATCGTAGCTCAGTGGTTAAAGTATTGGGCTTCTGAACCGCAGATCATGAGCTCGATTCCGTCTGGAGCATTTGTTCATGTTTACTGAATTAAATTTTCGAAAATGTAATTTTTCATCCAAAAATTGCACATTTTAATGCCTATTTGACTTAAATACTTCTTAATATCCATTATGATATCTATCAATATCATAATCAAGTAATTTTCTGCTAATTTGAGAAAATATTTTTAAGGTGTAGTGAGCCACCTTAATGCTAAGAAAATGAACAGAGAAATAAAACTAAGTTGATAAGTATAAAGTATTTATATATATTTGTTTGTAAATGGTCAGAAAATGCAGTTCTATATCCTACATGTATTAATGCATACCTGCAAATGTAGGATTTCTTCAGATGAGATATACACAAGTCATTCAAATATCCTAGGTTCGGAAGATTTGACAGGCATTGTACACTCTTCTCATTTAATCATGCATTTAATGCATACATTGTCCTTCATAACTTGTAGCATTGTCAATTAATGGTGGAGCATGGGTCATGTAAAATAGTTTTCTTTTACTTTCTCTTTTGATTAAAGTATATGAATGATATAAATAAAGTTTTTAATTCTGTTCAATAAGTGCTAAACAATATATGTTATCTAGATAATACCATTTAATATAATGATGTTTTAATATAAATTTTTTGCAAATAAAGAGTGGGTTGATTATCCTTTAAAAAACAACGCATATATCGAAATGAACAATAAAATACAATTCTTTTTTCAAGTGTATATGTTCTGAACGATGAAGTGTGATAAAAGCTTACATGTAACGGCAGAATTTGAAACCTCAAACAATTTATATTGCTATTTCGAAATTTGTGTGCTTCGGAGTGTGGGTGGGCACGTCATGTTATAAGCCGGGAACTCATGTTTTCTTTGTTTTTGATACTAACTGGGAACCACACCTAATAGTAGGAATTGTTGTTGATTGTATCAGATCTTTTATACACACGTAGTAAAGCGTTTTTAAATATACAGTTGAACTTCGATATTTCGAATACTGATATAACGGATATGTCGAAGTTATTTGTGAGTCCCAAACACTAATTTTTTAAGTATTTTACCCTTGATATCTCGAATATTCGGATATCTCGAGTTTTTTAAACAGTCCCACCTAGTTCGAGATAACAAAGTTTGACTGTATTTACTTTTTTGTTTACATAGTTTTTAAATGTGCGTAATAAAAGCTCTTTAAAGGGACCTAGACACGATTTCAGATGAAAATTTTATTTGTGATTTTTATGTATAAAATAGTTAACTTGTGTATTTTGAATGATTTACCAAAATTTGAATGTTAGAAGTCGTGTTACAAGCGAGATACAGAGGAAAGAAGTCGTCGTTATGTAAACAAAGCTCGAGTCTTATATTTGTTTACAAATAATGTAAAGTAAAGAAATTACCATTTCTTTGACAAAATAACTTGTGGAAACGAGATAAACTCATTCAATGTGTTCATAAATAATTTTATCAACAAAAAAAAGGCAACATTAGATTGAAACTTATTCCAATACAACACATATGTAAATAATAACAGGACTCGAGCTTTGTTTACAAAACAAAGAATTTTAACCTCTGTAACTCGCTTGTAACTCGATATTTGACTTTTAAATTTTGACAAAGCATTAAAAACATCCATATTGACCATTCTAGACATAAAAAATGAAAAAAAATTTTTTGAAAAATTTGAGCTCAAATCGTGTCCAAGTCCCTTTAATATCGAAATAATACATTTCTTTGTTCTTTATGAATCTTTGATGATTGTCGGTATAATAATTTTCTAAAAACTTTAATATATTTAAATATAAAAGTTGACCAAATTGAAACCATTGTCTTCTTTATCTAAATAATTTATTCAATGTCAGCTAAAATAAAAGTTTTCTGAACGTCAAATCATTAGGTTTTCCTAAGTTTGGAAGACTTTATAAGTCTATTTACTTTTTTGTACTCCTGCTTCAAGTGAGCTTATCTTATAGTTAGAAACAATATTGAGACTAAAATAATACAAGATATTGACTAGTGTTGTATATATTTAATTTTGTTTAGATTAGCGGAATTTGATAACTCCGAAAAGTGAAATTGATTAAATACAAAACTAACTAAGTTTATATAACTTTCTTCTCTTATTTTTATTAACATAGTTGTAAACATGTTTGACTTTGATGACTCTGTATCTATTATATAAATATTAATGTTTTGGGATTTTCAGATGAAAAATTATACCCTCAAACTTTTAAATTGATTAATGAACAATCTGTTACATAAAAATTTAAATGTAATGATACTAAACTTTTTGATTAAGTTTTTTTTAAGCAAACATCTTTTTGGCACTTCTTGGATGAAATCCATGTTTGAATATTAACAGCAGTTTATCAGGCAATATATAAGCTAATAAAGGCAATATTTGGTTTTTACCCTAAAAGTCAAGGACTTCATGACAGACTACCGTTACACAACACATTAAATAGTTACAATAAAGCGGGGCTTTTTTTACAATCAAAGGTAATTTTTTAATTTATTTTCATATTGGTCAATGCATTACACGAATCAAATGCAATATTTGTATATTTCATTAGAAATTTTTTATGCATATTAAAAAACAAACAAACAAAACAAAACAAAAATCGCTTGGTACATCACCGTACATGAAGGTATTTATGTTCAATTTTATCACTTTTTTAAATTCAAAATTTTCAATTGCTGGGGAATCAGAAATCAAGTTAAATGAAGTTAAATGGGAGTTTCATAAGACAAGACGTTACTCGAAAGTGGTAAACAAAATTTACATGTATCATCATCACTTCTATTGGGGTTTTCATCTGCTTGATTCTTTGAATGAAAAGAAAGTGTTTGGCTTGTGACTATATGAAGATATGTGCATACAGTTTTTATTCCTGTAAAATTTTCTAGCTTTTGCATCCTTGACTTTATCAAGTGTATCCTTCAACTAACATTTGCATTTATTTGATATCAGTATCCATTACATTCCATTCCATTACGCGAAAAGAATTGTTTTAAAGTTTAGAAGATTATTATTAATAAAATTTTAGTTGTAATGTTTCTTAACACGACATCTTGGATATATCTTCGTGGAAAAGTTTTTTTATTGTGCAAATCACGAAAAAGGTATATTATGAACTACCTGGAGATCGTACATGTATGTATTGTAATGTCATCCGAAAACGCCACCTTTTTTGATAGGTAAACTCAACAAGTCATCAAATTGATTACACTTCTTGTACGTACTACATGTACGCATTTGTCTCTTCTGAAAAAAAAGTGTCCAAATCTTGTTAATAACTAAATAAGAATTCGCCGTGTCTTACATGTACGCGTAGGATGAGTGAATATTAGCTATAGGTCTTATTGCACTCGATTGAGTTTGCAAAGATATCCAATATATAATGTTGCTCTGCTATGAATTTATATTTCGTTTTCTGGATTTTTGAGATGGTTGACGGTTTGTTATTGTCATTTTTTCATACTTAGAAACGATCAAGAAAGCATCCCGAACACATTAGCAAGGGTGAAATTTAGGTTGGAGGTGTTTCAATTTTTTATAGAAAAATATTCCTTAAAAATTCAAGCAAATATGTGAATAAATCGTTTTTAGATCTAAATGTAATTATTAGCTTCTTTTTTTAGATTTTGAATACCATGACCTCTTGGAATCAATGGATGAGACAAAGTGTGATGCACAGAGGTTACTAATTTCAAGTATTCCTTGTCAAACACAGGTAAGTAAATTTTGTTACTTATTTATGAAGAATTTCTTACAAACTTTTTACAGATTCCAACAACATAACTCTTGAGCACCGGGAACAATGTTTATTGGTATTTCAAAATACTGGACACACACTTGTTGAACTGAAACTGAAGGCAAACATGATACATTATTAAGCGGTAGATATATGCACTTTGTATAATTATATTGTTTATTTATGTTTGTTTTTAAAGCTGAAAAGGTAGAAAGAAATTAAACCGTAAATTACCTGATCCTACCTCTATCTTGGAGGTCCGTGTTGCTCTGCTATGAATTTGTATTTCGTTTTATGGATTTTTGAGATGGTTGACGGTTTGTTATTGTCATTTTTTCATTGATACACCTATATGTTTGGTATCTAGTATATAACTATGTCATTATATCATTGAGTTTGTTCAAAATTTTTACTTTACTTCATAATCGAATACATTTTTAGAAAAATTTAAAGGATTGAAAGGGTACATAACTTGCTCTCAACATAAGAAATGAGAAATACATGTATATAAAGCTAGATGGCGAAAAAATTTGTTTGTTGTAAGTGCCAAAAACAATAAACTATAAGCTTTGAATCATGCCCAAGTTGTAGTGAGAACTAACACGCAAAAAGCCCTAGATCGCTGTTAATCTGTCAGACTTTATTCAGGATATGTTAATACTGTCCATGGATTTTAATGGGATAGTAGCAATAGGTATAAAAAGAAAGCTGATATTTTGCAAAAATTTTGAAAAGGTGATATTAAGTTAAATCCTTTCAAAAGCACTGGGTTCATTGTGATGTCGCTTACTTATTATTAAAGTACCCAATGTCTAAGTGTACGTGTACTCTCTCTCACTAAGTTCACGTGAACCCACTCTATTCCTCCATATTTCGAGCTTACTAAGTATACATGTACAAGAAAATCTCTCTCTCTCTCTCTCTCTCTCTCTCTCTCTCTGGAATGAAGAGGATTTTCCCGTATTTTTGATACACCATTTTCTGTAGATTTGAAGTTTGGCATTTAATAGCAAAATACAGTTTTCTTGCTGATTGTGTAGGAAAATTAAAAATGCAAGACTTATAACTTTCTTAGAAACTATTTTATCTCAAAGTATTTGTCTTTTGAAATATTCCTAAAAGCTAGATCTATTTAGACCTTTTGTATTTGGATTAACTGTCTCCTCTTCTGTGGTTAAAGTGAATTTCATTATTAATAGTATTATATAAAGGGAAAATATCCTTAAACAAATTTAGTTGTTTTAAATTGTTTTGTAAATACATTGAAGGCTGGGGTGAAATTTAGAGGAAATTTAAATGTTGGATGTTGCGCTACATATATCGTATACTATTATCAGTAATTTTAATTAATTTTGCAACAGATCTAAAAATCATCTGGTTTTTTGTTGTTGTTGCGATGATATGCTATGCTTAACATAGTATTGTTCTTCTTAGCTTTGAGGCTATTTTTATGTAGTATTGTTTTAGTTAATTCCTTATACAATTCTATTGTTTTATTCTAAAACTGATTCTTTAAACGTTTACTTGATTAATGTCGTATAAAAAAAAAAATTTAAAATCCAAAACAAAATTCACATTTATAAATATCTTGATTAAACTACAGGTAGGAACACAGAGTGTTTATTGTGATTTTTTACATGCTATTCTTTTTCTAAGGGACGAATAGCAAGATTTAGAACATACTTATATTGCAACAAGTACGAAAAACATTTTTCTCTTGCGATGCAATGATTCATAATTATACCGTAACTATGTTTACATGTCACTGTGTCTCTAAGTTCAACGAAGAAATGATATCAATATATGTTATTATATACATGTATGTATATTCCATTCAGATTTAAATACATGTATGTCTTATAGTGTGGGAAAATATCTCCATAAAAAAACTTTGTATGTCGAGAATCAAAATAAAATACACATATAAAAATATATCAATTAATTTCGCAACAATAAAAATTTGTATATAAACATTATGTACAACGAAGAAGAAACAAAAAATTAAGCAAAATTTGTTGCGCATTCAAAAAAAAAAAAAAAAAGGAGACACCAAAGTTTTATACACCTTTTCAAAGTTAATACAATTTGAGTTGTAATCGTTACTTCCGATTTTTGTATGTTTCAACCATTAAAAATCTGATTAAAATCAGATTCTTTGATCCCTTTGCTGAGATTGCTGCACAACGATTTAAAAGTGACCCGACTGAGAGCCACGTCTTTAATGATATTTAAAACATTCAATCAGAATTGACAGTCGTTCTGTACGTTTGATTATGCAATTTTGTTTTCTATCGTGAACGATGATTTTCAGATTTGTTCTTTTCTTGAGCCTGACTTGGTTAAATATTATATGAAACCATGCGATAATTTTTGTTATCTAATCATTTGATTTTACTCATTGTCGCTCTTATGAACAAGTATGATTTTATCTGTTTCTAAACTTTTGATGTTGAGATATTTACTTTTATTACTTTTGTACATGTTTATAGTGTGCCTTTTATCCATTGCTATCTATAGCTGGTTTCAAAAAATGGCCACTTTAAATCTTTTAAGAGTTCTGTTCTTGTATTTAATGAAGATGGAAAGGCAAGCAAACATTGTAGTAAGACGTCCAAAAGTGTACTGTGGTTTCATCAATATTCGTGGAATACCAATTTTCGTGGATTTCGTAGATAAGTTGATCCACGAAATTAAATGTTCATTGAAGTGCAATTTCTATTAACATTTTGTATTGAAAGGGTCATTGGCCACGAATTTCCGTATCCTTGAAACTGTGATTTTCACTTTATCCACGAAAATCGATACCCTTGAATATTAAAGAAACCACAGTATTTGTTCTATTTTACCTTTTGCAGTCTTTTGCAGTCTTCAGTGTATAAAATTACTTTAAGAACTACATTTGATATGGTTAAAATTTTAAAATAGCATAAATACTGTATCAAAATAAAATCTTCATAAAACATAATACAGGGGATCTCTTGTTGCAAACAAATGAAAATATTGTATTTTTTCTTCAAATTTTGCCCTTGGAAGTACTAAGTGCAGGTCTGCTCAAGTAGGACTTTTCATATACTTTTGTTCATATAATTATAATACACATAGTCAAACATGGTGTTTGAGTAAGCATATGCTCAATGTTTGCCTGTCGAAAAACACCAATTTTAGCTAAAAAAAAACACTGATTAATTAAAATTAACAATATTCAAGACGTCATTTCTACATTATTAGGTCACTGGGGCGATAACCTTTTACATACTTTTAAAAAAATGGGATTTCAACTATCTGAAACCTTATTTTTTGTTAAAGGCTCTCTATGAAACTTTAGTTTTGGGGCAAAAATGCCTAATACTACATGTAGACCTTTGTTCACTTTTTTCTCCTCCGTTTTAAGACCCGGATTAGTCGATACATGTCATGACTATCAAGTATTTGGGTTTTTTTCTACATTTGAAATCCATATGTAGCAATCTACGTGATGTGATTAAATCAGTTTTTATAACCAACATAATGAAGATAAAACCAAATTTACTTTGATCTCAATGTCATTAATATCCTTGCAGTATTGCCTTTATTTAAAAAAAAAAATACTCTACGCATTATTGTGATTTCCGAAGTAAAACAATTTATTTTGCAAAATTCATATCACATAAATTTATTGACTAGAAATATTCTATTAAATAGAAATTTAAATAATGAACACGTACACTAAATGTATAAATGAATGAGTCAAAAAAAAAAGGAAACGGACAAAAATAAATGTTGTCATACATTCACATTCCCATGATAAAAATATATAAACATGAAAGCTAGCAAGCAATTCAATAGGCACGCATTCCAACAAAATGTAGGTGTTTTACAAATACTGTTATATACTGCATCCGCATCGTAACACGTTTCCGTTTTTTAAAGTTAAAATCCCGATGCGGTCCCGAAGAACTATAAAAGTACTTGTCTCTTCGCTTTCCGTAACTTGACAAACGGAGTTTTCCGAGCCATTCCGCGGCATTTCCGGAATGTTTTGATTTAGAGATAAACTGCCACAGCCTCCTATACAAGAGGAGTAAGTAACCCCAGTGGGAAACAAAATGTTCTGTTCGAACCCCATGTCGGAAAACGACACAAACTGTTCGTACCTACAACAGCTTTGAGTATCATTGGATAACAAGCAGGGATCATGATCTAGGCTTCGCTTTGATCGATAATTCTGTTTTAACCGGTAGATAAGAAATGGTCTATGAAATTGCAACTTTTTGGGTTTCTTCCCTCTCTTCTTTTTCGTATTTCTCTGTTTTCTATTTTTACTGTTCTTTCTTTTATTCTTTCTCGCTCGCTTCCCTTTTCGCCTCGATGGGTGTGTTTTTAAGGGAAATGTTATTCTGGTTCGTTTGTTACATCTTCTACAGTCTATGCACATGGAAACAGTCCTGTTCTGATAGCTCTCTACGCTATTTGTAATAGAACGCGGAAGAGAAACTTTATACCAAGCTGTATCATTTGGACGAACCTGTAATTTTGCCACATTTTGTCTTTTTTTCGACCCATTCTGTAGAGAAAACACTTTTAACACTATTCGCCGACTTGCTTTCCGACGTGTTTTTACTTTGAAGTAAATATATATGTCTGCTCCTTGTATATCAATCCCTTCTTCAAAGTATTCATCCGGAATTCTAAATTGCATACAGTGTGGGTCTTTGGTTGAGTCTAGAAAAATAAACACATTTGAATTATTTTTTTTTTAATATTTATCATCTATTTAAATTTTAAAAAATTGTTCTTTATCTTTTCTTTTTTCCTTTTTTAATTTACACTTAACAAAATATGATTTATTTTAAATTACGTGAACTTTACATTTTGCTTTTTTTCTAGTTTATGTAATAAAATCATGCCAAACTACATTCACCATCAAATCAATGTCAATTCCATTTTGAAAAAAGTTACATTTTGTGGAAATCAGGGAAATTAATAATTATAATTTTTTTTTTAATTTTGAAAAATTAAACTATGAAAAAATTACAATCGTTACGTCAACGAATTATTAAATCCTGTTTAATAGCAAATACTTCGTTCATATACAGATGCACAAAAAAAAAACCACTTTAGGGGGACCTCCATTTTAATCCTGAAGTAATATGTTAAAATGCGTTCAACCGGCTCAGGTGACATTTCATTGGACAACAATATTTCGCCATGGTTTCCGCCCTATCAACATGTTTTTGCCCCCATTCACATGTGTTTTGAAGCATTCGCAGTCGTAGAGCCATTGTAAGATTAAGTACGTTGACTTACGATTAAATGGCTTGTTTTGTTAATAAAATTATCATTTCAAATTGGTTATTGTTTGACCATTATAAACATTTATTATTCATAAAGCCAAGAAAAAGACTATTAAACATATGTACGTCAAGGATTACGTCATGTATACATTAAAGGTCAACATTTTTAATCTTTGCAAAAGAAGTAATTTGTTTGTTTTCATTTTAATTGTTTAATTTAAAAAAAATCTACATGTAATTTTAAACGTCATGTAATTGTTTTCAGTTTCCACAACTGAAAAAAAAAATGAAAACAGTCCTCCGGTTGGCAGTGACGTGGGAGGAAGCCAGTATATTGGTGAAACCCCACGCGTTCAAGCTAACCACCATCTAGAAAGAAAAATCTTACCGTGACCAGGCTACGCTCAGGTCACAGTAAGAATTCGTCCGATATACTTGCAATGTAGCAGCCGCGAAGCGGATCTGCTTCGCGTCGATTTTAAGTCTGTTAAAAATAATCTGCAGGGGAAAAACACGTTTTTATACATTACAAACCTTTTTGAACATGCATATGTACATGTAGATAAGTTCACAAAATATCCATTTAACTAAGGCATTTTGTTAATATAAACGTTTGAATTTGCCTGCGATTTTGTTGGAAATCGCACTTGGAATGTTTTGGATGTATCGTTAACATGGCGGATCACATGGCGACCGTAAACATCGAATTTTCAAACGTGATTTTGTTGTAAAAACAGTAAATGTGGTAAAATGGGATTATAAAAGAGCAACATTGTAGGTATTTAAGACCAATCATATGAAAATTTAGGCGAGCTACAGCGCGATATATTTTTTTTTATTTGCTACGAAGCAAGTATATGGGACGAATGCTATTGTTAAACCGGGTCCGTAAGACATCTGTTAATTTAACGATAGAACATTCTATCTAACCACCATCATACCCTTTCGTGAACATACAACCACTGTCGACCACGTGAGTCGAACACGATTGGTCGCAGCGGAGAAAAGCAAGAGTTGTCCAACGCACTACTTGGACTTCTACTTCCCTTAACAGGAACAATATGGCCTTTTCACTTTTTTACCCATGACGTCAAGAACATTATACAGTTATATAAAATTCCTCACCTGCCGGGCTTGAAAAAACTGGCTTTGGCTTGATCGGCGGGAGATTGACAATTTTCACGTCTTTTTTGTCAAAGTCTGGAGGTTTCATGGGGGTAAAAATAATATCGCTGGTCGTCTCATTTTTCTTTGGATTGGTCGATCTTTCATCGCATCCCATTCGTATAAGTTCGCAAATTTTTCGTCGTAACTGATCTAATCGCATCATTGGTTGAAGGTTGATGCTTCTTCCTGATGGAAGGAAGCGAAAATCTCCTAGAAATGCAATCAGAGAGAGAACACATATCATTTATGTTGTATATAAGTATATAAAATATATGCAATAGTAACTGATCTTGAATCTGCTTCGATTGGTTACGAAACGGGGATTTATAAACGTATGGTATAGATAATACAACTTTTTTACCTTTTAGTTTTTTTTTAATTTATGCATTTCCCGATTGATTTTATGTAGATTTTCAAGCATTTGATATTCATATTCATATTATAGTTATTTACCTTTTTTATGATTTACAAAGTATATGTGTATGATATACAAAGACTTAGTGTATTTTCTTCTACGGCTTAAAAATATAGTCAGGAAAGTGAGTACTATGACAGAATACAACTTTCTGTCAATCTGATTTCAAGTGTTGTTGTAATAGACTTGTGAACTAAATT